>JACBWV010000338.1:7984671-8031181 GCA_013435795.1 Chlamydomonas sp. ICE-L | reverse complement strand
CCACCGCTTTCAGCAGCCTAGTTGTTCAAGAAATGGTTGCTGTAAGGAAGATGAAATTCGCCAGAAAACAGTCGATGGGGTTTGGTTACAAGTTGTATACCATAAATCGGTAATCCTGTTAAAACGCAGACGCCCTATGCATGCGCCACTCATTGGGGTATATATCCATACTTTGCAGAAAGCCGCGTTTGGTTCACAGAGTGCTCTCATGTGGTAACGGTAGGAAAGATGAAGGTACTGTAATGTAACCACCTTCCTTGGGGGACTTGGAAAACGGGAGGCCTCGGACAGTTGGAGCCATTTATAAACCTCGTACAAGTAGCATTTCGTAAATATTCCTTACACCCCCTAGTTATGTCCCCATGCCTCGAATTCCCAAGGAGGATTAACCTAGGCGAACAACGGCAGTTGAATAGTTATCTGTTTCCCCGGCAGGGTTTTCTTTCTTCTCCCATGCTAGCCATAGGTCGGTCAGGCCTTCCCGTGGTAATTCTAGAGAACCGTTTAAGGAGATGGAAACCTGCCCGAACAGCTGCAATCCAAGGAATTGGAGAAAGTGGAACCTCGGGAAGAAGCCTCGACAAGTTTTTTTCCGCAGTCCCCCCCTCAACAAGCAGCCCCGTGAAGGACGAGATCAAAGGATGGCCAAGACTGTGTCTCTCTTCAAAGATCAATAGCCCTCAACCCTCACCCAAAGCCAAATCGGGATCAGCATCTCTCCACAACCCTCTGTGTGTAGGATTCTCCATGGAGGCCCAGGAACGCACCCCCTTCTTGACCTGGCTGAAGGTTTGAGTCGATTGAGAGGATGCCTAGGTGGTGTCAACACAAGAAATCTTAGGAGTGGACTTTTCTAGTGGGACTTCTGCCCCACAAGTGGAAAGACTTCCTGGTCCAATGCTTTGATACTTTGGGTCTTCCTGGATGCCCAAAAGGACCTTTAACACTGCTACAAATACCAGTTTTACAGTTTATTCGGGATTCTTGAATTATTATCATGGCAAAAATTGGTCCTGCAAGAAGAGGGGCAGTTGAAGCACCCCCACACTTGGGGAGCCAAACCAGGGACACCTTGGGTGATTTAAGGTTTCTATTGGTGTTTGTGGTAAGTCAAAAGCTGTCATTTTGTGCCCCCCCTTCCACCCTGGGAACCCTAAAAACCTCAAACAGAAAAGAAAGAGCTCATAAAAGAAAAACCCCCTTCCAGTCCAGAGCACTTCATTGAGATGAAAATGAAAAATTCTGCATAGGAGAATCCAGGATAACCGTTATTCTCTGGAGAGGGAGCGGGGGGTGGCTTTACAAGGCGTCAATCATGGATTCACATGCCAAGCATACACTTCCTCCAAGGAACAACAGTGCCTGCCCTATGGATAAGATGGGTGTTAAGGTGGTTCAAGGAATTATAACCACAAGCACAATCCCTGGGAGTTTTGAACAATCATTGAGATATTGTATGGGCATCCCCCAAGGCAAGATGTTGTAAGGGGGAAGAATGCTAAGAGTTGGACCTAACTGGAAGGAAACTGATAGAGGGCTTCTGCCCATGGGGCCAGCATTGAGCTCAAGTTCTTATCCTTGCTTCTTCATCTGGATTTCCAGACAGAGGTTTGAATATATTGGGGGTGCACAGTGAGAAGTGAGGAACATGTCGAAAGTGGGGGTGTGCCGCCCACCACGGAAGTATGAACTTGCTTTTCCAGATCATTTTGGTGGGTCTACAGGTCTAGTGTGGCTCTCTTAGTCGTTCACAAAATAAGAATACTGAGATGAATGGGCCATGTGCCCCATAAGTGGCATGATGAGCAAGGACTTGTTTGTTTGTTTTGGCATGACAATAATTAGTGAATAGTGACCCTTGAGTTCCCAACTGCATGGGCAGCTACAACCTTGTCAATACATATAACAGCAGTTTGGGGGATTTATGAGAATATTGATAACTAATGTGTTAAGTACAAAAAAAGACACTATCCATTTTCAATGATCCCCCGCCCTTTGAAATTTGCCTCCTCCCCTCTCCCCACCCAATGACCAATAAGGAAGACTGCCATTCTTGCCCAACACCTCCATTATACATGTTGTATGTTTCTCTTCTGAAGTTGACAGTCAACAAGTTTGACAAGTATTTGTGTAATAACACAATACAATAATACCATACCTCCAAGAAAAGGGCATGACAGTACATAGGTCCCATCTTAACTTTATAAACATGCTGGCACCAGGATTACCCGTATTCTTATTTAATTTTGTATATCCGATGTGAAGAAGGGATACAATCCCCTTGGATATGGTTTTTTTGCAGTTTCGGAACCTTTTAACCAAGTAATTTAATGTTCCTGTTTGCATGTCCATCCTTCTGTAGCTGAGCCTTTATCTCTCCCCAATTGCCCCAAATAGATGTACCTAGTATTATTGACACAGACTAGCACATAAACGCCACATACACCTTATAGCTTTAAAAACAAAATGCAAAGTTGACAGGAACCACAAGTTGCACCCTTTTGTCGTTTTTGGGTAGCACCACAAAAATGGCATGTTTGGTTGGTGGGGCATGACTGGAGTACACATAACATGAAATAGGTAGAAGCTGCAGAAACAATGGTGTGCCCTTTGGGCGCCACACACTGTCTAAGTTATGTGCCAATTAATCCTCTTACACCTTAAGCAGCACCTAATGTTGTAAGCATAAAAAAATATCAACCAAAGATTTAGAATCCACACATGTGGTGTCCCATGAGGCAATCCAGATAACCATCCCCGCCCACATTTGTTGTGTACTCAATGCACCACACCCAAAGTATGCCATTGTGGCTACCCAACACCACACCTTTTAACCTTTTCAACTTTGTGTCCGATGACTTTCACCATTTAAAAAAAAAAAAAAAAAAACGTCAGTGCATCCAACTGGTTATAAGATCACGACAAGCGGGGCCCCGGACCCCGAGCGCCGATCTCACGCGACCACCGTGCCTGGCCTTCGACACGAAGAAAACTGAGAGGGTAGAGGACACGCTCAGCCTAGGTTGTGCAGAAATGGTGCGGTATGGAAGATGAAATTCGCCAGAACGTCGATGGGTTGGTTACAAGTGTAACCATACGGGTAATCCTGGTACGCCCTATGCGCTCATTGGGTATAATATCCATATTTGCGAAGCGCGTTGTTCAAAGTGCTCTCATGTGGTACGGTAGGAGGATGAAGGTACTGTAAATGTACCACCTTCCTTGGGCTTGGAAACGGGAGGCCTCGGCGTTGGAGCCATTTATAACCTCGTACAAGTAGCATTTCGTATATTCCTACCCTCTTCCCATGCCTCGAATTCCCAAGAGATTAACTAGGGAACAACGGCAGTTGATAGTTGATCTGTCCCGGCAGGGTTTCTCTAATGCTGCCATAGGTCGTCAGGCTCCGTGTAATCTAGAGACCGTTAGGAGATGGAAACCTGCCGAACAGCTGCAAGGATTGGAGAAAGTGGACCTCGGGGAAGAGCCTCGACAAGTTCCGCAGTCCCCTCACAAGCAGCCCGTGAGGACGAAGATCAAGAGGATGGCCAAGACTGGTCTCTCTTCAAGATCAATAGCCTCAACCCTCACCCAAAAGCATGGGATCAGCATCTCTCACACCTCTGTGTGTAGGATTCTCCATGGAGGCAGGACGCCTCTGACCTGGCTGAAGGTTGGCAATGAGAGGAGCCTAGGTGGTGTCAACAGAAAGCTAGAGTGGACTTCTGCCACAAGTGGAAAGACTCCTGGTCCAATGCTTTTGATACTTGGGTCTTCCTGGATGCAAAGGACCTTTACTGCTACAAATACCAGTTTGGGATTCTTGATTATGCATGGCAAAATGTCTGCAAGAAGAAGGGCAGTGAAGCACCCCCACACTTGGGGGCCAAACCAGGGACACCTTGGGTGTTTAGGTTCTATGGGGTTGTGGGTAAGTCTAAGCTGCATTTTGTGCCCCCCTCCCCTGACCCTAAAAACCTCAAACAGAAGAAGAGCTCTAAACCTTCAAGTCAGAGCACTTCATTGAGATGATGAAAAATCTGCATGAGGAGATCCAGACCTATTCAGCTGAGAGGAGGGGGGGTGGCTACAAGCTCATCATGGATCAT
The DNA here is from genome assembly GCA_013435795.1 of Chlamydomonas sp. ICE-L. Lineage (NCBI taxonomy): Eukaryota > Viridiplantae > Chlorophyta > Chlorophyceae > Chlamydomonadales > Chlamydomonadaceae > Chlamydomonas > Chlamydomonas sp. ICE-L. The sequence continues at coordinate 8,027,072 of JACBWV010000338.1, read as the reverse complement.
GCCAAGCAACACTTCTCCAAGGACAGCAGGCCTGCCTTGGATAAGATGGGTGTGAAGGTGGTCAAGGATTACCCAGCACAATCCTGGGAGTTGAACATCATTGAGAATGTATGGGCATCCTCCAAGGCAAGATGTGTAGGAAGAATGCTAAGAGTGGACCTAACTGGAGGAAACTGATAGAGGCTGCATGGGCCAGCATTGAGCTCAAGTCTATCATTGCTCTTCATGCTGGATTCCAAGAGAGGTTGAAATTGGTGCACAGTGAGGATGGAAAGTGGTGCTCCCACCACGAAGTATGACTGCTTTCAGATGTTGGGGTCTAGGTCTAGTGTGGCTCTAGTGTCACATAGAATACTGAGATGAATGGGCATGCCATAAGTGGCATGATGAGCAAGGACTTGTTGTTGTTTGGCATGATAATAGTGACCCTTGAGTCCCAACTGCATGGCATGCACAACCTTGTCAATAAATATAAGAGTTGGGATTTTATGAGAATATTGATAACTATGTGTTACAAGACACTATCCATGTTCATGATCCCTCCCTTTGAAATTTGCCTCCCATCTCCACCAATGAACCAATAAGGAAGACTGCCATTCTGCAACACTCCAAGTACATGTTGGTATGTTCTTTGAAAGTGACAGTCAACAAGATTGACAAGATTTGTGTAATACAATACAATAATACCATACCTCCAAGGGCATGGGTAGGTCCATCTCTTAGGCTGGACCAGGATTACCCGTATTTCTATTTAATTTTGTATATCCTATGTGAAGAAGGATACATCCCCTTGGATATGGTTTGCAGTTAGGACCTTTTACAAGTAATTTAATGTCCTGTTGCATGTCCATCCTTCTGTAAGCTGAGCCTTCTCTCCCCATGCCCCAAATGGAATGTAAATAGGATATTGACAGTGCACATACGCCACTAGACTATAGCTTTAAAAAATGAAAGTGAACGGACCAAGTTGCAACCTTTGTTTGGGTAGCCACATGGCATGTTTGGGGCATGCATGGAGTACACATACATGATAGGTAGAGCTGCCAGATGTGTGCCTTGGGCCACACACTTGCTAGTATGTGCCAGATTACCCTACCTAAGCAGCCCTATTTGGGCATACCAAGATTAGAATCACACATGGTGTCCATGAGGCATATCCAGACCTCCCCGCCCACATTTGTGTGTACTCAATGCACCCCCCAAGTATGCCATGTGGCTACCCAAACCAACCTTTCAACTTGGTCCGATGACTTCACCATTTAAACGTCGCATCCCGGTTATAGATCACCAAGCGGGGCCGGCCCGAGCGCCGATCTCACGCGACCACCGTGCCTGGCCTTCGACACGAAGAAAACTGAGAGGGTAGAGGACACGCTCAGCCTAGGTTGTGCAGAAATGGTGCGGTATGGAAGATGAAATTCGCCAGAAACGTCGATGGGGTTGGTTACAAGTGTAACCATACGGGTAATCCTGGTACGCCCTATGCGCTCATTGGGTATAATATCCATAATTTGCGAAAGCGCGTTGTTCAAAGTGCTCTCATGTGGTACGGTAGGAGGATGAAGGTACTGTAAATGTACCACCTTCCTTGGGCTTGGAAACGGGAGGCCTCGGCGTTGGAGCCATTTATAACCTCGTACAAGTAGCATTTCGTATATTCCTACCCTCTTCCCATGCCTCGAATTCCCAAGAGATTAACTAGGGAACAACGGCAGTTGATAGTTGATCTGTCCCGGCAGGGTTTCTCTAATGCTGCCATAGGTCGTCAGGCTCCGTGTAATCTAGAGACCGTTAGGAGATGGAAACCTGCCGAACAGCTGCAAGGATTGGAGAAAGTGGACCTCGGGGAAGAGCCTCGACAAGTTCCGCAGTCCCCTCACAAGCAGCCCGTGAGGACGAAGATCAAGAGGATGGCCAAGACTGGTCTCTCTTCAAGATCAATAGCCTCAACCCTCACCCAAAAGCATGGGATCAGCATCTCTCACACCTCTGTGTGTAGGATTCTCCATGGAGGCAGGACGCCTCTGACCTGGCTGAAGGTTGGCAATGAGAGGAGCCTAGGTGGTGTCAACAAGAAAGCTAGAGTGGACTTCTGCCACAAGTGGAAAGACTCCTGGTCCAATGCTTTTGATACTTGGGTCTTCCTGGATGCAAAGGACCTTTACTGCTACAAATACCAGTTTGGGATTCTTGATTATGCATGGCAAAATGTCTGCAAGAAGAAGGGCAGTGAAGCACCCCCACACTTGGGGGCCAAACCAGGGACACCTTGGGTGTTTAGGTTCTATGGGGTTGTGGGTAAGTCTAAGCTGCATTTTGTGCCCCCCTCCCCTGACCCTAAAAACCTCAAACAGAAGAAGAGCTCTAAACCTTCAAGTCAGAGCACTTCATTGAGATGATGAAAAATCTGCATGAGGAGATCCAGACCTATTCAGCTGAGAGGAGGGGGGGTGGCTACAAGCTCATCATGGATCATGCCAAGCAACACTTCTCCAAGGACAGCAGGCCTGCCTTGGATAAGATGGGTGTGAAGGTGGTCAAGGATTACCCAGCACAATCCTGGGAGTTGAACATCATTGAGAATGTATGGGGCATCCTCCAAGGCAAGATGTGTAGGAAGAATGCTAAGAGTGGACCTAACTGGAGGAAACTGATAGAGGCTGCATGGGCCAGCATTGAGCTCAAGTCTATCATTGCTCTTCATGCTGGATTCCAAGAGAGGTTGAAATTGGTGCACAGTGAGGATGGAAAGTGGTGCTCCCACCACGAAGTATGACTGCTTTCAGATGTTGGGGTCTAGGTCTAGTGTGGCTCTAGTGTCACATAGAATACTGAGATGAATGGGCATGCCATAAGTGGCATGATGAGCAAGGACTTGTTGTTGTTTGGCATGATAATAGTGACCCTTGAGTCCCAACTGCATGGCATGCACAACCTTGTCAATAAATATAAGAGTTGGGATTTTATGAGAATATTGATAACTATGTGTTACAAGACACTATCCATGTTCATGATCCCTCCCTTTGAAATTTGCCTCCCATCTCCACCAATGAACCAATAAGGAAGACTGCCATTCTGCAACACTCCAAGTACATGTTGGTATGTTCTTTGAAAGTGACAGTCAACAAGATTGACAAGATTTGTGTAATACAATACAATAATACCATACCTCCAAGGGCATGGGTAGGTCCATCTCTTAGGCTGGACCAGGATTACCCGTATTTCTATTTAATTTTGTATATCCTATGTGAAGAAGGATACATCCCCTTGGATATGGTTTGCAGTTAGGACCTTTTACAAGTAATTTAATGTCCTGTTGCATGTCCATCCTTCTGTAAGCTGAGCCTTCTCTCCCCATGCCCCAAATGGAATGTAAATAGGATATTGACAGTGCACATACGCCACTAGACTATAGCTTTAAAAAATGAAAGTGAACGGACCAAGTTGCAACCTTTGTTTGGGTAGCCACATGGCATGTTTGGGGCATGCATGGAGTACACATACATGATAGGTAGAGCTGCCCCTCACCTGAGATGCAGCAAAATAGCATGCAGCAAAATAGCATGCAGCAAAATAGCATGCAGCAAGATAGCATGCAGCAAAATAGCATGCAGCAAAATAGCATGCAGCAAAATAGCATGCAGCAAAATAGATGCCCCTCACCTGAGATGCACCGCTTGCCTGCTATACTTTCAGCCTCTTCTGAATTTCTCAAAGTTTTCCCCTATCTTCAGAGAATAAGGAGCATCCAATTATGAAGTGCCTTTCATCTTCACCAGCCCTGTTACGAGATGAAGTGCCTTTCATCTTCACCAGCCCTATTATTTATCTGGACCGAGACAACTTTCGTTCTGATCATAATGTTCAAAGTGACTATGTGAGTGAGAGATTTTATTGCCCAGGCCAGCCCAGGCGAAAGTAAAGAAGCGCATCGAGATGTGGCATGGTACAGGTCTCCTTCCGGTCTCAGACTAGAGGGAGATCGGGAGAAACCTGTGCGATGCCGCACCTGGATGCGCTTGTATACTTTTGCCTGGGCGGTAAGAATCACCTGATCACCCAACCGAACGCGCTAGATATGCCTCAGGAATTCGGCCGCTGATGCTGCATGTCTGAAAGGCTTGTGTTCCGTGGCAGCCAATGTGGAGACACAGGTGAGGGCGGGTGAGGGCCCCACCCTTGATTTGTCGAAAACCCGTTACCCCGAAAATTGCTGTGGGGGTGGGGGGAGGGCTGAGCAGAGCAGAGCAGAGCAGAGCAGTACGACCCCTCGCCACATGCGACCGAATAGTACCTTTCTCTCGCAGAACAATAGCTATGATTGTCTCTGACGTTATTCTGGGTAATCGCTGCTAAAAATCGGCGAATTCGAATGAGAGAACTCGGAGAAATCGGCCTGATTCGAAGCGACCGTGGGCGTGGGGGGCTGGACCAGTACAGTTCACCGCACGTGGCACGTGTACAGTTCGCGGTTAATTAATTTTCGGGGCGGGTGCTCTCACACTTGGAAGCTGCGCACTACTAATTCCGTCAATGTTCAGGTATCTTCCAAGTAATCTCACATTCTCATTTACACGCAACGAAGCCAACAAGACCGAGGATAAGCGTGCTCACCAGAGTTGTCGATTGTCCACCGAAATTTGCGTCTGTCCTCCGCTGACCTTGCAGTTCTGGTGAGCGAATGCACTTGTTAGAGACTTAAGAGAGACGAGTTGCTGCGCTCTACGTCGTCTGATAGCGGCTGCTTATATTTTGAGGCATTGAACGATGCATCGTGAGAGTCGTTTGCGCCCTCTCTGCCTGTCCTGCCTGGCCTGTCTGCGCCTTTCTTCCTTCGTTTTCGATTCAGGTAACCGACAGAAACTTCCACCTCTTCCGCAAACAGGAATTCAGGAACTAACAGAGCTCGACAAGCTCGTTTGGTACGCGCCCGCCAAAAAAACGGATTGCCATTGGTTCCCGACCACGGGAGCGGATAGACAGCCAGAAAAGAGGCAGCGCATCGAGAGTTTGCTCCGGGATTGAGAAGAAAGGGGCGTAGCCCATCAATCGTAAACCTGCAGTTCTACATCTGGACAAGTGGGCAATATCATGCAGCAGGGGGTAAGTCGTCGTCAACAGATGGGTGCGAGCGGGGGTCAACGGCAGTGGGGGGTCATAGAGTATCGAGGGGCTAGGGCTGGGAGGGTGAGGTGGGTGTAGAGCTGAGGGAGCACAGGTGGGTGTCAGTCTAACGATGGGTGAGAGGGGCGAGGGCTAGGTGGGTGAGGTGGATACAGAGCTGAAGGAGCACAGGTGGTTGCCAGTCTGTCGATGGGTGAGCGGGGCGAGGGCTGGGGGGGTGAGGTGAATGCAGAGCTGAAGGAGCACCGGTGGGTCTCAGTCTGACGATGGGTGAGAAGGGTGAGGGATGGGAGGGTGAGGTGGGTGCAGAGCTGAAGGAGCACAGGTGGTTGCCAGTCTGTCGATGGGTGAGCGGGGCGAGGGCTGGGGGGGTGAGGTGAATGCAGAGCTGATGGAGCACCGGTGGGTCTCAGTCTGACGATGGGAGGGATGGGCGCGGGCTGGGAGGGTGAGGCGGGTGTAGAGCTGAGGGAGTACAGGTGGGTGCCAGTCTGTCGATGGGAGTGAGGGGCGAGGGCTAGGAGGGTGAGGTGGGTGTAGGGATGAGGGAGCACAGGTGGGTGTCAGTCTGTCGATGGCCATCAATCACCATGCGGTGCATTCATATTTCCCAGATCCTGGTAGGCTGCTCCTACCCTCCTTATTCCCCCCCCTCTCTCCCTCCTGCCCCGTCACAAGGTGTAGCTGTTCCCACATGTACCTGCACGTACCCACATGTACATCGCATGAACCTGCATATACCTGCATGTACCCGCGTGTATACACATGTACCCGCATGTACCCACACCCATGGCAACCCGCATCACACTTCAAACGCATACACTCACAACCGTACCCTCAGCCATCCCCAGTAGTCTCCCCAGGCCTCGAATAGAGCATGCGCACCGCATTGCACCCTGCCCAGTTCCTTAAGCCATGCCTCCTGACAACTTGTTCCCCCCTTATTGTCACCTGCATGCGCATGTACCTGCATGTACCCGCATGCACCCTGCCCAGTTCCTTAAGCCATGCCTCCTGACAACTTGCTCCCCCCTTATTGTCACCTGCATGCGCATGTACCTGCATGTACCCGCATGCACCCTGCCCAGTTCCTTAAGCCATGCCTCCTGACAACTTGTTCCCCCCTTCTTGTCACCTGCATGCGCATGTACCTGCATGTACCCGCATGCACCCTGCCCAGTTCCTTAAGCCATGCCTCCTGACAACTTGTTCCCCCCTTATTGTCACCTGCATGCACATGTACCTGCATGTACCCGCATGCACCCTGCCCAGTTCCTTAAGCCATGCCTCCTGACAACTTGTTCCCCCCTTCCTGTCACCTGCATGCGCATGTACCTGCATGTACCCGCATGCACCCTGCCCAGTTCCTGAAGCCATGCCTCCTGACAACTTGTTCCCCCCTTCTTGTCACCTGCACGCGCATGTCCAATGGATCTGTTCTTGTGATTCAGTCACCACAAGCCTTTCACTATATTGAAATTTCATTTTGAGGAAATGAAAACTGAACTTTTGCAGAACTGTCGCCCGAACCTGAAACTTCGCCCGTTGGCACGGAAAGATCATCTTGTTCGCCAAGAAGTCCAGCGCGTACAAGCCCAGCGCATGGAAGCCAAGTACCTGGAAGCCCAGGGCCTGGAGTTCAAGAGCTGGGCTGCACGACGCTGGGCTTGGATAGAAGCTCTCCGAGAACTTGCTGAGTTGGAAGACCAGCTGGAGTGTGAGGTGTTCGGGACGTACCGCAACCAGGCTCGCTCGCGGCCCTCTAGGGCCAGTGAGACATCATGCCAGCCCATTTCTCTAGAGTTGAGACGCTTAGTGAAGAAAAGCTTAGGATCAGACCAACAGCCAAAGCGTCTGGGAGCTGGAGGATTTGGAGTTGTGTTTGCGGGGTCATTCAAAGGGATCCAGGTAGGCTGATGTACAGTTGTGTTTGCGGGGTTATTCAAAGAGATCCAGGTAGGCTGATGTACAGTTGTGTTTGCGGGGTTATTCAAAAGGATCCAGGTAGGCTGATGTACAGCTGTGTTTGCGGGGTTATATATTCAAAAGGATTCAGGTAGGCTGATGTACAGTTGTGTTTGCGGGGTTATTCAAAGGGATCCAGGTAGGCTGATGTACAGTTGTGTTTGCGGGGTTATTCAAAGGGATCCAGATAGGCTGATGTACAGTTGTGGTGGTTGAAGTAGTAGAGAGGATGGGTTGTGATAGGCCTTCCTCCACCGCCCCACCCCACCCCCACCCCCACCCCACCCCACCCCACATTGTCATTCTATGTGTCTATGTCCAAGGCGTCTTTGATGTCTGCCCTCTCTCTCTCTCTCTCTCTCTCTCTCTCTCTCTCTCTCTCTCTCTCTCTCTCTCTCTCTCTCTCTCTCTCTCTCTCTCTCTCTCTCTCTCTCTCTCTCTCTCTCTCTCTCTCTTAATTCAAGTAACAATGAATGTCCATAATCCATAATTGCTCAGGTCGCCCTCAAGTGTTCAGAGAGCATGTCAGCAAATAAGTTTAAGAAGGAACACACCAGACTGGTGGCTCAAGAGGTAGGAGCACATGAACTCATGTTTATATTTGAACACATGAACTCATGTTGATATTTGAACACATGAACTCATGTTTATATTTGAACACATGAACTCATGTTTATATTTGAACACATGAACTCATGTTTATAGTTGAACACATAAACTCATGTTTATATTTGCTCTTGTTGTGTGGATGTGCCTGCGCTTGTGTGTGTGACTGTGCCTGTGCGTATGTGTGTGTAACTGTGACTGTATTTGTGTACACAAATACACATACACATACACATTCACATTCACATACGCATACGCATACACAGGTGGCTGGCCATGTCACAACGGCTGAACAGTCCGCCTGCGTTCGATGTGAAGGCTATTTTGTCCAGGCCATCCCAATGGAAGGATCAGAGGACTACTTGTACCAAACAGTCATGGTCATAGAACTGATGGGTACCTCGTAAGTGCCAGCGGTGTTAGTCATGATCATATTACTGATGGGTACCTCGTAAGTGTCAGTGTCACAGTGCTAGTGTCATGATCATATACCTGATGGGGTGGGGGGTGTGTAGGTGCTAGCTGGCTGGTGGGATGGCTGGGGTAGAACTGATGGGTACCTCGCAAGTGCCAGAGTCACAGTGTTAGTGCCATGATCATATACCTGATGGGGTGGGGTGTGTGACGGTGCTAGCTAACTGGTGGGAATCAGATGTTGTGATCATATAACTGATGAGTTACATGGAAGTGCCAGTGGTGTTTGTCATGTTCACATAACTGTCTTGTTGAATGTGCTGCTAACATGACCATTCATTCTCCAACCCTTCAGGTTGGGCGACCATCTATCGAAAGATGGAGAGTCCATGAGGGTTGGAGTCTACCTCCGCATTCAAAGGGACGTCATCCAAGGGCTGAAGGAGCTCCACGATAGCGGCCTTTTTCACAACGACGTGAAGGAGGAAAACATTCTCATCACCATTAATGCTGACAACCGCATCACTGTCAAGATCAGCGACCTGGGTTTGTCAACCCACAAGAACGAGGAGACGCGCAACCCGTAAGTGCCAAATTGGATACCCCCTACCCCCTACCCCCTACACCCTGTCCTAACCAACACCCTACCCCCCTAACCCCTGCCCAAACCTACCCCCCTAACCCCTGTCCTAACCCACCCCTACCCCCTGTCCTAACCAACCCCCTACACCCTACCCCCTGTCCTAATCTACCCCCTACCCCCCTACCCCCTGTCCTAACCACCCCCCCTACCCCCCTACCCCCTGTCCTAACCTACCCCCTACCCCCCTACCCCCTGTCCTAACCAACACCCTACCCCCTACCCCCTGACCTAACCTACCCTCATGTCCTTCTTACAGAGGAGGAACCTAACCCCTACCCCCATACCCCCTGTCCTAACCCACAACTTACCCCCTGTCTTCATCTTCCGCCATCCTACAGGGGAGGAACTTGTGGATTCAAAGGCTTCGGTGATGATGAGGCTGGGTCAGCGGCACGGGATGCATGGGCCTGGGCCATAATGGTCCTGCGCCACTTGGGCCAGTTGTCATGTTTTGAGTGTTGCACAGTGGAGGAGAGGGAAAAGATCACGAAACTCCATACGTTGCCTAAGTCGGCTACAGTGGAGTTCCCTCAGGATAGCCCTACGACAGCACAGGTAGGGCCCTGGTAAAATGGACAGAGAAACAGACCGTTGATTTTTGCCTGGAAAATGTGACAACCCTTAAACCGTTAAGGATCACCCTACGGCAGCGCAAGTAGGGTCCTGGTAAAATGGGGAGAGAAACAGACCGCTGATTTGGCCTGGACAATATGACAACCCTTAAACAGTTGAGGATCGCCCTACAACAGCGCAGGTAGGGGTGTGATGCTGCTCACCTCTTCGTAATTCGTACCACAAACTCTCTTTTTTCGCTGCAAATTTGTAATGCGACGTGTAATGCAGTCACTCACTGGACGTGAAATTAAGGACACCACCGCGTAAGCCGGAGCTAGCAGTAGTCACCATTACATCACATGTAGGGGTGTGATGCTGCTCATCACTTTGTACTTTGTACTTTGCACTACAAACTGTCTTCTTTCACTACAAATTTGGGGGGACTTCGGCACCCTTTTATGCGCCCCTACGGCACACATCCCACACAGTTGCCTGTACGTGCTGGTAGCCTGTATGCAAATTTAAGGGGACTTCGGCACTCTTGTATGCGCCTTACGGCACCCCTTTGAGTCTGCACTACAACCAAGCTCAAAGGTGCTTGTCACTTCGTACTTACTACTATGAACTGTCTTCTTTCACTGCAAATTTGGGGGGACTTTGGCAACCTTTTATGCGCCCCTCCCGCACCCTTTTATGCGCCCCTACGACACCCTTCCCACACAGTATGCTGGTTGTCTGAATGTGCTGGTAGCCTGTATGCCTGCGACCCTACGGCACCCATCCCACACAGTGTGCTGGTTGCCTGTATGCAAATTTGGGGGGGCTTCGGCACTCTTTTATGCGCCGTACGGCACCCCTTTGAGTCTGCACTACAACCAAGCTCAGCAGTGCTTGTCCCCAGAGCCGCACTATTTTGCTCAGCGCATCGCATAGGGGGTACCAAAAATAACTTACCTTGCCGCTGCACAATTAACCTTCAGTACCCTTTTCTGCATGCCCACGGCACCCTTCCCACACAGTATGCTGGTTGCCTGTATGTGCTGGTAGCCTGCATGTCTGCGACCCTACGGCACCCTTTTCTGTCCCCCTACAGCACCCTTCCCACACAGAATGCACCATCATAAGCCAAATGCAAGGGTGCATTAGATAAGGCGTAGATTCCCCAAATTGGCAATAGCATTTTCACCTCGCCTTGTTCTCGACTTTCAGATTCAAATTCAAATTTGCAGTGCTTTCACCTCGCCTTGTTCTCATCTTTCAAATTCGAATTCAAATTTGCAGTGCTTTCAACTCGCCTTGTTCATATCTTTCGCCGTGCACTCTTCACATTTTATTCTGAACATAAACATGTTCTGATGGTGACCCAGAAGCGCTTATGAAACCCATTGCCTGCTTGATAGTAAGCATGCAAAGCAGTGAGACAATATCACAACTATGGGTCTATGTATGTGGTAATGTGAGCCACCTGCCACATACACCTGCACATCTGTTGTGAGCCATGGCAGTTGAGACAGTTGGGACAGTTGAGGCAGTTGTGAGCCATGGCAGTTGATGCAGTTGAGGCAGCTGAGACAGTTGGTGCAGTTGAGACAGTTGAGGCAGTTGAGATATCTGAGGCAGTTGAGGCAGTTGGGACAGTTGAGGCAGCTGAGATAGTTGAGGCAGTTGAGACAGTTGGGGCAGTACAGGCAGCTGAGACAATTGAGGCAGTTGGGGCAGTTAATGCGGTTGAAACAGTTGAGGCAGTTTAGGTAGCTGAGACAGCTGAGACAGTTGAGGCAGCTGAGGAAGTTGAGTCAGATGAGACAGTTGAGGCAGTTGAGACAGTTAAGGTAGTTGAGGCAGTTGAGAGAATTGAGGCAGCTTCAACCGTCAATTTGTGGTTCAATTTGACTTACTCTGAGATAAACTCAGATGCTGCCTCAGGGCATACATACACTACTAGACTTCAACGCGTCAACCGTCGGTTTGGGGTTCAAATTGACTTACTCAGAGATGTGGTGATGTCCTCAAAATCTGCTGCACTAAACTCGGATGCTGCCTTCTTAGGTCACACACACACTACTCGACTTCAACGCTTCAACGCTCAATTTGGGGTTCAAGAGTACTTACTCAGAGATAAACTCAGAACTCCTTAGGGCACACACACACAATACTAGGCTTCAAGCCCCTTTCAGTGATATACAATGGTCTAGAGGTAGACCAGATCGCTTGAGGATGAAGAGTCGGGGGTTCGACTCCCCCTTCGGTCGCTCTTAGCGTTGCAGGTCGTTGTCAACCGCGATGGTAGCTTGTCCAGTTGAGTTAGGAGACCCCTCCCCACCCGCGTACGACGGGCTCCCTTAACACCACGCCCCACCAGGCGTTATCATTACTAGGCTTCAACGCCTCAACGCTCAATTTGAAGTTCAATTTGACTTACCCAGAGATGTGGTGATGTCTTCCAAATCTGCTGCTACACTTAAACAACGCTCAATTTGGGGTCCAAGATGACCTGTCAATTTGGGGTCCAAGATGACTTACTCAGACATAAACTCAGATGCTGCCGTAGGTCACACATACATAGGGATCGGCAATATGATATCATATGATATCAGGTCATCATATGATATGATATGCAGGGAACGGCAACTAATGATAGAGTTTGAAAAACTAATATTAACTAATATTATTGTAGTGTCACAATGATATTAGTTTTTCAAATAAAATCAAAATTCTGGTGAGAGGGCTCGTCAGTCTAATATTAACTAAGATTAACTAATATGATTCATTTACTAATATTAACTAACTTTGCCTTTCCCTAATTATATGATATCATATGATGCCGGCGGTCTGACTAGGTAACTTTGGCCTGGGGCATCATATCATATGATATTGATATTATTATTAATTATTTATTGTGATTTTCCGTAGGGCACACATACACCACTAGGCTTCAACGCTTCAGCGGTCAATTTGGGGTTCAATTTGACCGTTGACATTTAAAATTTGACATTTAACATTTGACTTCGACATTTGACATTTGACCAGTGTTTTCCACTTATTCCTAGGGACCATATGATGATAACAAGTTATGTAATAATAATAATAATAGTAAGTTAGCATTTATCTACAATATCATATGATGTCGACAAAAGGCGAGCATGATATCATATGATATTGTAGATAAATGGTTACTTTAGCCGAGTCAGACTGCCGGCATCATGTGATATCATATTGCCGTTCCCTACTTATTCTGCTCCCAGCCTCATGGTACATCAATGTAAGCTGTGCTATCATGAAGCTCACACACACTGGTAGAATAATCAAGACAAGGAGACCCCTGCTTTGCCTAATTGCACAAAACAACAACAACAACAACAACAACCAGTAAATCAACTGGCGACTTGCCCTTTAAAAGCGACTTCAACCGGTAGATTTTTGTTATTTTACCGGTAAAACTCACAACTCTACACAGATCCTTGCTGTTTTGGAGGAGATTATGCAGACTCCTCCCAGGCCCACCCACTGGCTCCCTCCCAAGCGCAAGGTGTCTGTCGTTGGGAGGTGGGTAGGGTATCGCAATAAGAAACAGGCTGAGCTCCCTAAGGTGCCCGCTGCTGAGAGAGCCACTTGTTGCCCCAAGGCCATCCAAGCAGTGGACGCCTGCCCTATGGAGGCAAAGGCAGCTTCTGGGTGCTATGCCAGCAAGTCCACACACAAGAGGATTCAGGATGAGCACACTTATGGGCCCTCTGCCAAGAGAGCCAGGCTGGGTTGCCGCAAGGACATCCCAGTAGTGGATGCCTGCCCTATGGAGGCTATTGCTGCTTCTGGGCACAACACAGCTTCTGGGCGCAATGCCAGCAAGTCCTCATACAAGAGGAGTGAGGATGAGCACCCTAAGGGGCTATCAGCCAAGAGAGCCAGGCTGGATTGCCCCAAGGGCACCCCAGTAGCCGACGCCTGCCCTATAGAGGCCATGGCAGCTTCTGAGCACAACACAGCTTCTGGGCGCTATGCCAGGAAGTCCTCATGGGGGAGGAGTGAGGTTGAGCACCCTAAGGGGCACACTGCCAAGAGAGCTAGGCTGGGTTGCCACAAGGGCACCCCAGCACAGGCTGCACGCCCTATTAAGGCCATGTCAGCTTCTGAGTTGTTGCTGATGAGCCCCAGCATCAACACTGGCCCTGCGGGCCTTGGTGAGGAGCTCTTTCCCCATCCCCAGTTGGGTTTCATCAGTGATGAAGGGCGGTACAACCTCGACAATAGTGCCCCCCTGGCTGATAAGGGGCGGTACAACCTCGACAATGGTGCCCCCCTGGCTGAGAGGGAGACAGACCAAGGCCAACACGGCGACATGGACTGGTCAGCGCAGTAATAGCCCAATCCTAGTTCTATCGGAGCAAGACAAGATGGACTGGTGGGCCTGGTAGTTGCCCAATCCTAGTTCTGTTGGATAGATAACCGACAGCTGCCTCCGCCGATATAGATGATATATATCAGATGCATTCATATCCAAAAGATGTACGGTATCCAGGAACAAGGAGCGATTAGGTATCTATCTCCGTGTACTTTTTCCGACATCATGCCCAATTGTCTACTGGCCTCATGCAGGTGTTCAGCGCATAAGCTGGTCACTAGTGTAGCTGACAGGCGTCGTTCTCAGCACTGACAGTGTTCAGTCACAAGCTGTCGCTAGTGCAGCTGACAGCGTACGTCCAGCACTGACAGGTTTTCAGCACATAAGCCTGGTCACTATGTAGCTGACAGGCGTTGTCCCAGCACTGACAATTGTTCAGCACATAAGCTGGTCATAGTTTAGCTGACAGCGTACGGCCAGCACTGACAGGAGTTGCAGCACTAAGCTGGTTTCACTAGTGTAAGCTGACGGCGTAACTCCGCCCTGACAGGTGTTCAGCACATAAGCTGGTCACTAGTGTAAGCTCTGTGACAGGCTTACATCCAGCACTGACAGGTGTTTTCAGCACATAGCTGTCACTATGTAGATGACATGCGTACGTCCAGCCTGACAGGTGTTCAGCACATAAGCTGGTCACTAGTGTAGCTGACAGGCGTACGTCCAGCACTGACAGGTGTTCAGCACATAAGCTGGTCACTAGTGTAGCTGACAGGCGTACGTCCAGCACTGACAGGTGTTCAGCACATAAGCTGGTCACTAGTGTAGCTGACAGGCGTACGTCCAGCACTGACAGGTGTTCAGCACATAAGCTGGTCACTAGTGTAGCTGACAGGCGTACGTCCAGCACTGACAGGTGTTCAGCACATAAGCTGGTCACTAGTGTAGCTGACAGGCGTACGTCCAGCACTGACAGGTGTTCAGCACATAAGCTGGTCACTAGTGTAGCTGACAGGCGTACGTCCAGCACTGACAGGTGTTCAGCACATAAGCTGGTCACTAGTGTAGCTGACAGGCGTACGTCCAGCACTGACAGGTGTTCAGCACATAAGCTGGTCACTAGTGTAGCTGACAGGCGTACGTCCAGCACTGACAGGTGTTCAGCACATAAGCTGGTCACTAGTGTAGCTGACAGGCGTACGTCCAGCACTGACAGGTGTTCAGCACATAAGCTGGTCACTAGTGTAGCTGACAGGCGTACGTCCAGCACTGACAGGTGTTCAGCACATAAGCTGGTCACTAGTGTAGCTGACAGGCGTACGTCCAGCACTGACAGGTGTTCAGCACATAAGCTGGTCACTAGTGTAGCTGACAGGCGTACGTCCAGCACTGACAGGTGTTCAGCACATAACCTGGTCACTAGTGTAGCTGACGGGCGTACGTCCAGCACTGACAGGTGTTCAGCACATAAGCTGGTCACTAGTGTAGCTGACAGGCGTACGTCCAGCACTGACAGGTGTTCAGCACATAAGCTGGTCACTAGTGTAGCTGACAGGCGTACGTCCAGCACTGACAGGTGTTCAGCACATAAGCTGGTCACTAGTGTAGCTGACAGGCGTACATCCAGCACTTCAAGGCTACCGGCAATACCCCATCCATCAGTCTCCACTGCTTCTTTATTGTGTTACGCATGGCAGCTTCCAGCCAGCTCCACTAGCAAGACAATAGGCAGAGCGCACAGCTTCCAGCTTCCCGCCAGCTCCACTAGCAAGCCACTGGCTAGAGCGCAAGCATTATAGCTTCCAGCCAGCTGCACTAGCCAGCCACTGGGTAGAGCGCACAGCATCAGCTTCCAGCCAGCTCTACTAGCCAGCCACTGGGTACAGCACAAGGATGACAGCTTCCAGCCAGCTCCACTAGCCAGCCACTGGGTAGAGCGCACAGATTCCAGCTTCCAGCCAGCTCCACTAGCCAGCCACTTGGTAGAGCGCACAGCAGCAGCTTCCAGCCAGCTCCACTAGCCAGCCACTTGGTAGAGCGCACAGCATCAGCTTCCAGCCAGCTCCACTAGACAGCCACTGGGAAGAGCGAACAGATTCCAGATTCGTTGAAATGTCTGTCAGGTTTGGCTGAAGGACGGGGAAAGGGAGCTGCCTAGAAGCTGCTATGCGCAGCCCAAAAAGGAACAGTGTTCATCGATTGGGCGGTCTTTTGGATGATCCATCCTAATAAAGATCATTCTTGATTGTTTACCACCTATTAGCATTCTTATTATGCATTCATTCTTACATTCAATTGAGCAGCAATATGATATATAAAATGTGTGCACTCTGCATGTATGCATGGTGCAGATGCAGTAGACGTAGGTAGTGCGTCCGAGTCTTTATTTTTCATGTCCACATGGATAGATGTACCGTAGTGCCCACATGGCTATGCGTATTGTATTGCCCTCATGGATAGACGTACCGTAGTGCCCACATGGATATGCGTATTTTTCCTGTCCACGTGGATAGATGTACCGTAGTGCCCACATGGATGTGCGTATTTTTCGTGTCCACATATATAGATGTACCGTAGTGCCCACATGGATATGTGTATTTTTCCTGTCCACATGGATAGACGTACTGTAGTGCCCACATGGATAATTGTATTGTATTGTACACATGATATGCGTATTGTATTGCCCACATGGATAGACATACCGAAGTTCCCGCATGAATATGCGTTTTGTATTGTCCACATGGACATGTGGACCGTAGTACCCACATGGATAGATGTACCGTTGTGCCCGCATGAATATGCGTTTTGTATTGTCCACATGGACATGTGTACCGTAGTATCCACATGGATAGATGTACCGTAGTGCCCGCATGAATATGTGTTTTGTATTGTCCACATGGACATGTGCACCGTAGTATCCACATGGATAGATGTACCGTAGTGCCCGCATGGATATGAGTTTTGAATTGTCCACATGGATATGTGTATCGTAGTGTCCACATGGACAGACGTACCGTAGTGTCCCCATGGACAGGCGTACCGTAGTGGCCACATGGATAGATATACAGTAGTGGCCTCGTCTCTTGTGTGGGGTTCTGCTTTCATATTTGCACGGTTGACCTTCTCCATATGCTCAGACGAGGTGGCATGTGCAGTTGCGTGCGGGTTTTTGCTTGTGTTGTTGTTTTGCTTGTGTTGTTGTGTTGGCCCTTGGTGACACGTATTAAAGCCAACCTGAAATATGGCTGGCAAAAATTGTAAACGTCCCTTTATCCTTATTGGCTACCCCCTGGACTGCAACAACATACACAACAAGAACAGTGCAACGTGATCCTAACAGCGACAAGAGTTGTGCAAGAGAGAATTACATAGTTACATAAACTCAGCAGAACGATGTCGAGGCAGAACAGCGGCACAGCCTGCACACCGGCCAATTTTAAAACATGATGTAGGAGGGTTTTTGAGGCACCCCCACAAACCTTGAAAACAAACGAGGAGCATCAAAGTTCATGAAGGCAAGCAACCAGAAGTCAGAAAGGAGAGCGGAAAGGGAAGGTTTGCCAACTGCCAAGGCATGGCATCCAAATCACCTTGGCCAATAAACACACATGAGAGTGGGGCCAAAACAAGAAATTTAAAATCCACAAAAGGCACGCGCTATAAAAAATGATATGCAGCGATAGAACCCTCATATATGGGTAAGAGGTTGCTGTGTCACCATGCTAAATAACGTGGTAGCCCAAGCTCAGGCGCAGTTGCGGTCTGCGAAACCAAATAAAACCAACATAATAGCAATTCTCCAGTATGTACGGTACTTGCAAACGGGAGGGTTCCTTCAATCTCAAGATGTCTGACGATATCGCGAAAGTATCGCATAGGTCTGTCCCCCTAAGGAGGCCAACCAACGAGAGGGCTCCTTCAATCTCACGCCCTGTGCCAGCTTTCTGGACCAGATGACGATTGTGTATTGCTTGGTTGTATCGCTGACAATAACGTACAACCTCGAGGGTTCCATCCCCGTCACGAGCATTCCCTTTAGGATTTAGGCCTAACAGAGGCAGGTGGTTCCTGAGGAACTGAGGATTGTAACTAACGTCTATACCAGGGTACTTAAGGAGGACCCCCAGCTCTGCTGCCTAAGACGCAACCAATTACATACCGGTAGCCTGCATCCTGCGACGCAACACACCCTTCCTTCTGTTCAACGGACCCTGTAGCCTGCGACGCAACAGACTCTTTGACTGCGACTGAGGATACAGCGTCCTGAATAACCCTGATCCATACCAGGGTACTTCGAAGCGCGTGCTTTTGCACGCTGGCGCGCTGCCTTTTTGAGCCCAACTGCGCGTTTTGCGCAGTTTTTTGCAACCCCCTGTGGGCGCAGCAAGCAATTTTTGCACTTTTTGCACTACAAAGCGCAGTTTTTTTGTTTTCGGGTGTGCTAAAACGCTGGCCAATTTGGTCAATGAAAGTACCCTGATCCATACATGACCTTGTAAACAACAAATCGCAAGTACGATACCGGTACACAATGGAGGACCCCGGTAATCTGGCACCAAGTACTGTACAGCAAATTGATAGAGTAATCATTGATTTAGGTAGACGGCGAATAAAAAAAAAAAAAAAAAAATCAATTGAATTCAGAATTAATTTCATTTCATTCGGGACGCGCCACCAGGCGCCCTTAATTGATTTAGGTAGACGGCGAGCCGCTTTCGAGGCCAAGGCCATGTAACCAAGCTGGAGTTCAAATTCTAACACAATGATGAGTATCAAAGACAAAGGGGCATGTCTTTAAACTGCTTATGTATGCATACCGGTACAGTAGCAGCTACAGATACTCACATGAGGCATGCTGGATTTATGAAAGGTGTCCTAGGAGTGAAGCGATCTGTCTCCCAACACATTGCGTTGAAAGAAATAGGTAAATTCCCAATTCACTATTACTGGTTGAAGCCAGTGATTAAATTCTGGAACTCCATTGTGAAATACTGTGATAGTAACTCAGGTATGATGAGGGACGTTGCCCTTGCTGATCTCAACATGGCTAAAGAACGAAGCAAGGATGTGTCTGATGCCCTAGCAACGTTGTACTCCTTGGAAGATTCCCAGGACGAATCTCTGGCCACCAATTTAGATGGATGTGTTGTACCTTTGAAACTTAAACCAGTTAACTGGAACAAAGTGAATAAGTCCTATTCTCCAATCATCTTTAATTTTCCTACAGCACCAAGTCATCAGATACGCGCCTTATAGATGAAAACTCTGTATCACAAGAAAGAAAGAATGCTGTGTACCGGACTTGGTTGTCCTCCTCATGGGATTAGGGTGGAAAACCTGAGATGCCCAATTATCTCATCCGAGACCTACCTCACAAGGTGGTGCGTAATATGTACAGATTTAGAAAAAAAATCTATTTTTCTATCTCTAAGGCTTCTAAGTCTAAGTATCTTATTACAATCTAATAAACATAAGCTAAAAGAAACTGTCTTATAAAATTGAAGCTACTTAATAAATTTCTATCAAACCCGATATATTAGCAGGATATGACGAAGCCTTACTGAATTCGAGAAGGAAGTATCAAAACCTGATTTCCCAATCTGAGAGCAATGATTCTTGTACAGTACCTGATGTGTAATCCAGAAGTTGAAGGTCGAGAGAAGCTTCCTCTGCTAATCCACAAATGAAAATGAAGAGACTGGATGAAGTCTTTTTTTATAGGTATTATTTTTTTACTGTTTATATCGTTCAGAAGAAGGGGAGAAAAAAATCGAAAACGAACAAAGCACGAACTTGGCCCCCCCCATCAATAAAACGATTATTTGTGGAATTAGGATTCAGCTCATCAGAGCTTTTTTGTTCTAAGCACCTCCTGTCACGGTTGGGCAAGCCCATTTAGCCTACTTGGCCTACCACTGGACTGTAATCATGGTGGGTTTCGTTCCTAGGCCCCCAGTGTCGTCGCAGTAACGTAGCCCTCGTATTGTTGTTGGGGTATGGTGCAACAAATATCATTGCAAGGAATTGATAGAGTTGGAACGTACATACAAACTGGTCTGCCCCATGCCTCTTGATGCTGTGGAGGAGGCTTGTCCTACCCCTAAACTGTGACAGCATACCATCCGCGCCTTAAGTATTGGCAATATTAAGTATTGGAAATGTCCCCCCCCCCACCCGCCCCCCTAGAAGTGGGTCTCAGAAAAGCATGGCAAAACTAACTTGGCAAAGGGGTCTATGGCTTTCACTGACTCAAGTTCGGACCTGAAATCCAGTTGGCAAGTCGCCTTTTTGCTTACATGTTATTGTTACATTTCCTTGTTACACGTTCACCAAGTAGTCTGCCCAAGCTTGCTGTAAAACCATGTAACAATTCAAACCAGGAGCATTAAACTTGCTAGGGCTTCGTAGCTAGACCGGTTCATGGCTCCAGCCAGCCAATTGCTGGCTGGAACCATGTAACCAAGTTAAAGGTCGAGTACATGTTCACGAAGTAGTCTACCCAATCTTGCTGTAAATAAAATCATGTAACAATTCAAATCAGGAATTCAGGAGCATTAAAATTGCCAGGGCTTCGTAGCCAGGTTAAGAAAATCAAACCGGTGTACTGCCAAGTACCATGGTAACCGTAACTTGGCAAAGGCCAACCATCTGGAGTGGTCTCAGGCTTGATCTTAATCTGGTTTGTCAAAGGGTCGGTTGCCATTACTGAAGGCGCGTATGGTACATACATATTGGTCTGCCCCAGGCGATGTTGTGGAGAGAGCTTGTCTTACTTTGGGTCATCAATTACCTGTCTGTCTATGTGTTACAGTCCGGGGGTAGACCAAATAGGCTTAATGGAATTGCCCAACCATGATCATGAGGGGCTAAAAATAAAAAGCACTGCCGCACTAAACCTTAAACAATCGTTTTGCTGACGAGGCCCAGATGCTGTGGAGCGGGCTTGTCTTGCTTTAGGTGACCAATGGCCTTTCTATGGCATTTCTAGTGAAAGTACTTTCACAACTAAAAAATATATATAAAAAATACATTGGATTGGACTGTTACATGTTTTTTCAGCCAACTCTGGGCTGCTCACCGTCTTCCACCCCTGGACCGTAACAGCATATTTGCACAAGAGATAATTTATTTGTACGCTTTTTATCACATACAAATACCGGTATACATATATACACACATATATATACACACACATGATACATGGTTACTATTAATACGTAACTAACAACAGTCTTCCATCTTTCAGTCATTAGCACGTAATACAAGACTATGACAGAGGCGCACTTCAGAGGTTTCTCCAGCAGTACATAAAGCGGTCATGGCCAACAGCCACTATACCAAGCCATTGATCCACACTGATAACAATCGATCATGGTGGCTCAGCGGCACCCCCATGGAAAACTGAATACTCGGAGCCGCTGGTTTGTCTCGAGAGACCCACCTCCTGGGGTGAAATACTTTCACAACTAAAATATGGCCCAAACTAACAATAACAAGGGTCTATGAAATCAGGTTATACCACAGGTCCAGGTTTAGGGTTTAGGGTTTTACCCTAAACCCTAAACCCTGATTTCACCTGTGGTTATACCACAGGTGAAATCAGAATATACCACAGGTTAATACCTGCGGTATATTCTTTCCAACACTTCAACACTAATCCGCTTAGTGCACTCCCTGGTTTATGTGGAGGAACCCTGAATTGAAAGGCAATGAGAGGCCCAAAGTGTATTCAATGAGAGACCATGTAAAAATCCAATATAACCCAACACTTGCACACGTAGGATGATCTATACAAAAAAATTGGTTAGTATAATGCAGCTTGTTTAACACATTGGTTAGTATAATGCAGCTTGTTTAACACATTGGCTAGTATACTGCAGCTTGTTCAACAAATTGGTTAGTATATTGCAGCTTGTTTAGTTCATTCTTCAGCTTAAGAGAGCAAAGGTAGTGCAGAAGTTTTGGGCGTTCAATTTTTCATTCGGACGCACAAACGGACAAAGGGTAAACATGGGGGCTCCCGCCCCCTTGAAGAGGGGGCTCCGCTGAACACAAATATTTTGAAGTACCCTAGAACATGATGATTTAATTATATTGTAGAATTAAATTATCACTGTAGCACAAACTCAGGGCCCCCATTGGTTAAACGATTGTTTGGGGTTCATTTCATCAGTGTTTTTTCTTTTTAAGCCCTTCCTATCAGGTTGGGCAAGTCCCTTTAGCCTATTTGGCCTACCCCTGGACTACAACATACATATGTACATACATACAGAACAACCCTGCTTATCACTCCTCAATTACCGCATGCTCCAACACCTGGGCACGACAAACAGGGCATAAGGAAAACTTCGCCAGCACCTCATCACAGCAGCGGGAGCACAGGATAACATGGCCGCAAGGCTGCAATATCACATCCCTCTCCCTATCGAAACACACAACACACATCAGCTCATCATCATCAACCCCACTTGGCTCCACGTCACCACGCCCACTTGCACCATCCTCCCCTGCAGGTTGCTGTTCTTCGCTCTTCCCCTTCTTCTTCTCCTTCTGCCGCTGCTTCTTCTCCTTCTTTGCTTTAGCCTTGGCCCCCTTCATTGCTTTCTCCCTCTCCTCCTCATCTAACAATTCCTGGGGTGAAAGCAAGAGTGGACAAATGTCTGCATTTCCTTCTGAATGTGTATGTTCATCTCTCAATCAGCGCTATCCAACACCTTACCAGAATAATGCTTTGTTTCCTTCTGGATTGCGCAGGTTGAAGCTATATTTTAAAGTTTACCAACATCCACACCAACACTAACACCTGCACCAACACCCTCACCACCAACCCACACAAAAATCAGCACCAACACTAACACCTGCACCAACAACCTCACCCCCAACCCACACCAAAATCAACACCAATACCCACACCAACACTAACACCTGCACCAACACCCTCAACCACTCCCTCAACCACACCAAAATCAACACCAATACCCACACCAACACTAACACCTGCACCAACACCCTCAACCACTCCCTCAACCACACCAAAATCAACACCAATAGCCACACCGACACTAACACCTGCACCAACACCCTCAACCACTCCCTCAACCACACCAAAATCAACACCAATAGCCACACCAACACTAACACCTAAACCAACACCCTCAACCACTCCCTCAACCACACCAAAATCAACACCAATACCCACACCAACACCTGCACCAACTCCCTCAACCACTCCCTCAACCACACCAAAATCAACACCAATACCCACACCAACACTAACACCTGCACCAACACCCTCAACCACTCCCTCAACCACACCAAAATCAACACCAACACCCACACCACTTCTGGATTGCGCAGATTGAAGCTACATTTTAAAGTTTATGAGGAAGTATGACGATAACCGCAAAAACCTGCGCCTCACCAGACTATTGCTTCATGTGTGATACCATCAGGATCAGCGCCAGATGAACAAAGTTCTATGCAGCGTCGCCTGCGACGCTAAAAAATGGCGGAGAGTGATCGCGAGGGAGCGACAGGTGGCAACGGAAGCGAGATAGTTACGAGACCGTTGGCTGACGTGTCAGGCTTCATCGCCGTCAGACGGATGGTCGGTTGGTCGGTCGGCCGCACAGACGGACAAATGGGTAACCTTGGGGGCTCCCTCCCCCTTGAAGAGGGGGCTCCGCCAAAAAGTACATCATGGAAGACCTTCCTGATAGCTGCTGAACACGATGTACTTTATGACAACTGTCACCTTCATTGTTGTCACCACCATCACCATCAGTTTGTCATCACCCCCACCTGACCCCCACCATGACAATCACCACTGTCACCTGCATTGTCGTCACCACCACCACCATTACTGTTGCCCCCCCCCACCCCCCCACCCACCCTGCCCATCACCATCACATTCGCCAGGCCCGCCCTCATCACCCTCATCCACGCACACATTATCCGCCTGCCATCAAAATGCCACAAGCTCTCACCTGCATGAGCTTGTCTGAGTCCACAGGCTCCGCAGCAGAGGTAGTGGCCCCGGGATGTTCAAGCGCGGATGTTGAACTACCCTCGATTGAAGTCTGTCCACTCATACGCTTTCTCTCGGATACGCAATGCTGGCACGAACACACATCCCGCAACGACACATGGAGCATGTCAAGCTTCTCCTGCACCTGAGGTGGGGTGCTACTAGCAGCCCGGACTGCCAGTAGAGGGATGATGATGCCAGCCGCAGCCAGCTCTCTCTGGATGCTAGGACTAATAGTAGCGAGAAGGCATAGGACACTTGACGTCCCAACCAGCGCATGCTCTGGAGAATCGACTTGCAACAATGCCAGTAAGGGGAGAAAGGATGTTGCAGATGTAAACATGACACGGACACGAGGGTCAGACAATAATGTCGTGACAATCAATGACACGGTCGAAACAACAGGAGCAGTCGTGCGAGGATAAGTCATCAATCCCACCAAGGGAGAGACGGCATCGGCAGCAGCCACGAGTTTCCTGTTGTAAGTATTGCAGGAAGCTATTTGCAGAAGAGATCCGCATACATACTCCAACATGCGAGGTGTAATTTTGGCGGACAACAATTCCACCAGGGGGGGAATGCCGCCAACAGATACCATCTTGGCCTGGTTGTCACGATTGTTGCCAACTATAAGATCAAGAACAGATGCTGCTTGCTCTTGCACACATGCTGGAGTGCTGGCGGACAACAGTGCAACCAAGGGAGGGATGGCACCAGCAGATGCCACCTTGCCTTGGTTGCCAGTATTGTTGACAACTAGTTGTCTAAGAGCACCTGCTGCCTGCTCTTGCACACATGCTGGAGTGTTTGCGGACAACAATGCAACCAAGGGTGGAATGGCACCAGCAGATGCCACCTTGCCTTGGTTGCCAGGATTCTTGTTAACTAGATGTGTAAGGGCAGATGCTGCCTGCGCTTGCGCACCTGCTGGAGTGTTGGCGGACAACAATGAAACCAAGGGTGGAATGGCACCAGCAGATGCCACCTTGCCTTGGTTGCCAGTATTGTTGTTAATTAGACGTGTCAGGGCAGATGCTGCCTGCTCTTGCACACATGCTGTAGTGTTGGCAGACAACAATGCAACCAAGGGAGGGATGGCACCAGCAGATGCCACCTTGCCTTGGTTGCCAGGATTCTTGTTAACTAGATGTGTAAGGGCACCTGCTGCCTGCTCTTGCACACCTGCTGGAGTGTTTGCGGACAACAATGCAACCAAGGGTGGAATGGCATCAGAAGATGCCACCTTGCATTGGTTGCCAGGATTCTTGCTAACTAGACGTGCAAGCGCAGATGCTGCCTGCTCTTGCGCACCTGCTGGAGTGTTGGCAGACAACAATGCAACCAAGGGTGGAATGGCACCAGCAGATGCCACCTTGCCTTGGTTGCCAGGATTCTTGTCAACTAGACAGGCAAGCGCAGATGCTGCCTGCTCTTGCGCACCTGCTGTAGTCTTGGCAGACAACAATGCAACCAAGGGAGGGATGGCACCAGCAGATGCCACCTTGCCTTGGTTGCCAGGATTCTTGTCAACTAGATTTGCAAGAGCACATGCTGCCTGCTTTTGCACACCTGCTGTAGTGTTGGAGGACAACAATGAAACCAAGGGTGGGATGGCACCAGCAGATGTCACCCTGTCTTGGTTGACAGTATTGATGACAAGTATAATTGTAAGATCACCTGCTGCCTGCTCTTGCACACCTGCTGTAGTGTCGGCGGACAACAATGCAACCAAGGGAGGGATGGCACCTGAAGCACCCACCTTATCTGCGGTGTCTTTGCTGTGGAGGGCTAGATTACCAAGTGCCTCTACTGCATCCTCCTGTATGTTGCATGGCACGTCGGGCGACAACAAGGCCACCAAGGGAGGGATGGCACCAGCAGCAGCCACCTTATCTGCGGTGTCTTCGCTTTGGAGGGCTAGATTACCAAGTGCCTCTACTGCATCCTCCTGTATGTTGTATGGCACGTCGGGCGACAACAAGGCAACCAGGTTGGGGATGGCATTGGCATAGCTAGCTACCTTGTTACTATCTTCCGCTGCTAGAGCCTTCAGTTCACGAGCTCCAATACACTTGTCAGTCAGTTCGGATGCAGGACTTATTTTCAAGATGTTGCGGAGAATTTCAGGGTCGCCTGGTTGGTTGTGCACCTCCTCTGGAGAATCCTCCTTGGATGACATGATGATAGGTAAGCTACACTTTTTTGGCTGTGACCAGTAGCTACCTGGTAGCTCTCCTGTCTGGCTATTCAGCCAAACCTAACCCAACCTGGGGCACCTTCAAGCTGAGACAATCAGCTGTCTAGAACAGCTGCAATGTATGGATGTAGCACAGTCTCTGGCTCAGGGAGCGGTCTAGAAGCTGCTTAGAAAAGCCTTAAATAAAAGCTGTACGGTAAGCCTTGAATACCTGCAGGGATTAAATTCCACTACATCTGAACGAATGCTGAAAGACAGTCCTGAGCCTATATTGTCCAACACAGCGCAGCTGGCCTGCGTAATGAGATGGATTTTAGGGTTAGATATTTGTAGGGGGGGGGGGGGGGGGGGGGGGGGGGTATAAGGCATTGGCGTAGGGAAAGCAGGGGATCCACGAAGACATGTGAGAAGGAGGTATGGTAAATATGCACATGCCAGATCACTACAGCAGAGCTTTTCTTTTCAGCATTTCAAAGCAGCTTCTAGACAGCTCCCTGAGCCAACAACTGTTCTACACCCATTTATTTATACCTGGCTAGGACAAAGTCAGTCCTCCTCCTATTCATTGCGGGAGAAGTTGAAATGCATACTAACTGCAACATTGCCTTGATCAATCAGTCGAGTAACTGCGGGGGTGCTATCTCTGTACTAACCTCGGGAAGTGGAAGTCATGGCCAAGGCAGGGATAGGAAATCCTGTAGTGGCTGAAAGCTAGAGGCCAGGGCTGGGGGGAGAGTATCAAGGCTTGGTGAAGGTCAGCTGTTATCCAGACGTTCAGGCTTTTCAGGGATGCTGTGGCAAGGAAAGAATTGGCGGCTCCAGTTGAAGTGGAACAAGGTAGAAAACGAGGGCCCCGGTGATTTGCGTGAATGCGAGAGTAAGAAACAGAGAACGCCACTGGCGCTGGTGGTTTAAATGCACGGGGGTGAGGCGACAAGGTGGTGGTTAGAAGCAAATCTTGAGGAAGAGGTTCGAGAGAGCAGGAGTACGGGCTGTCTTGCCAGGAATGAGGCGAAGAGGTAGGTGCATATCAAGGCCATTCGTTGCACATAAAAATGAGGTGATATGACGTGGTGATGCGGTGATGAAAAAACGGACACTTGCTTGTTGGCGTGGTCTCGGGAGCTCGAGTCCACCCAGAGTCTTGCGACGTATCCCTCGCAGGACTGTCTTGCGAGTTCAAACATTTAATTCCCGTGCGGACAGCAACGATGCTGATCAACGTCCCCTGGCTCACTAGATGTGCACATACCCAAGCATACCCAAGCTGTTACGCGCGCGCGTGTGTGTGTCTCACTCACTTAACATTTCGAACCTTTTCCGAGGCGGATTACCGGGAATATGATATCGTCGCCCTCGGCCCCCCCTCACCTTGCCTATTCTGCCCACCCCGATGCCCACGCTGAATTTGTCCCACCACCACCACCATCCAGGTAACAGGCCCTGGGGGGGGGGGGGGGGGGGGGGGGGGGGGGGAGTGACAAAACAAATACTTTCAAGGATAGGGCAGGAGGAGCCCAGGCCTCAAAATTTCCAGTCATGCCGATCGATTTTTTCTGAGAACAGGGCTGTAATCGCATGCCCCCCTTAAGTTAAGGCTCCCATCTCAATATTTTATTTGATTACATGGTTGCACCCTTCAGGCTGCTCACCGTCTGTGGGCAGAGTAAACATGGATGGTATAAACAGCTAAACACTTATACACCACACTCCTGAGTATATAATGCAATCACACTGCTGTAGACAGGTTAAATGCATGCCCAGCCCCCACCCCAAGGCTGGTCGTCATCGTCGTTGGATGTCTGCATATATGTTAAAGAAATGTGTGTTATTGATCAAACCACAGGTACCCTTTTCAGCTACGAATAGCAGTTTCTAGTCATACCCCCTAACTGGATGTTCAGCCACAACTGATGCAACCTAGTGCATATTTTATCTGACCCAAGCAGTTCCCCTGTATTATTGCCATCTTGTGGCTTGGAACAGTGGCTGGCTCAGGGAGCTGCCTAAAAGCTGCTGCTCTTAGCTGAAAAGAAAAGCTATGGGCCGAACCCAGCAGATGCTGTCGTGTATGCTGTCGTCTTAAGTCCCCACTGGTTCCAATTGTGTCGCTCTTATACCTTCTATAACTTTATGTATACATTATGTTGATGAAGAGAAGGAACGGTAGATGGAAGACCCCCTTCCCCACCCAGTAGGGTTGTCGATGTGGAGGGTCTGTTGACCAGAAGGAAGGGTCCGTTGCGCCGCAGGACGCAAGCTATAGAATTGGAAGACAGAAAACGCAGACCAGCACGCAGAAAACGCAGCATGCAACGGCAGTCTGAAAATCTGCGAGGTGCACGCAGGGGGGGGGGGGGGGGGGGGGGGGGGGGGGGGGTACAATTTTGCTTCAATCACTCAGTCGGGCTCCTAAAGCTTGCGTGCTAGCGCGTGATGTAGTACCCTGGCGAGCTACAAAGGCATGTAGATCAAGCGAGGAGCAATGAAAGCAAAAGAAAGGTCTAGTGCATAACTTGAAATTGGAATATCTGGCCGAAGCTATGTAACCAAGTTCAAGTGTTTGGCCCCAGTGAAAGCAAACAGGCTGGCCCACTCAACCTCACGCCACGTAAGTCCGTAACAATGTTTTATTATTTATTTATTGAACCAACTTCAAGTAGAAAGGCATAGAGGATGAGAGCGTGGGGATAGTCAACATCTAGAAACTATATCACATTTGTTTTTCAGCCCACCCTGCGGCGACACTTCATACTTGTTTCCTACTCTTGTAAGGGGGGGTAAGGGTCAAGTCACATGGCAGCTGTTGACCCTCGCCAGCATTCTGCAAGACACAATTAATGCACACAAGATAATCAGCTGCATGCGCCCACCAATCAATCTATTCAGGTCAGCACACCCTGTGGCGACACTTCATACTCGTTTTCTACTTTTGTCCTCTTGGCTACAGCTTAGTTTATATCATATCTAAACACTTGTACAGCCTTGGAACGAACTAGTGAGGCATGGTGACTCTCTAAGACGCCACTTTCTATGTCATTGCCATGCAGCATTGAGCGTGGGGACTGTCCACGTTCAGAAACTTGACCATGTGGATTGAGCGTGGGGATTGCATCGAGCGTGGGGATTGTCCACATACAGAAACTTGATTGTGGGGATTGCATGAGCGTGGGGATTGTCCACATTCAGAAACTTGACCATGGCGATTGCATCAACGTGGGGATTGTTCACATTCAGAAACTTGAGCGTGGGGATTGCATGAGCGTGGAGATTGTCCACATTCAGAAACTTGACCATGGGGATTGAGCGTGGGGATTGCATGAGCGTGGGGATTGTTCACATTCAGAAACTTGATCACGTTTTAGGCGCTTCCTAGCGAGCTTCCAATCATGTTTTTGGCAGAGCCCCCCCTTCTGGGGGGCGGGAGCCCCCAGTGTTACCCATTTGTCCGGTCGACCGACCATCCATCCATCCATCTGACCGTGATGAAGCCCGACACGTCAGCCAACGGTCTCGTAACTAACTCGCTTCCGTTGCCACCTGTCGCTCCCTCGCAATCACTCCCCGCCATTTTTTAGCGTAAGCCCTTCCTGTCACGGTTTGGCAAGTCCCTTTAGCCCATTTGGCCTACCCCTGGACTTTAACATACATAAATACATACAGGCGCCACATTATATGTCAATGGCATGCAGATGCAGGTCGGTGTAGAGACCTGGACATGTCTATAATCGGTATGCGTTCGAAACTTATCTCTCTCCCTTGGCTATCCATTTGATCTATTATTTATTTATTTATTTATTTTTATCTATTTATTTTTTATCTATCATTTTTTAACTATTTATTATTATTCCATTCATTTATTTATTTATTTTCTATTTTATTTGCATCTATTGGTTTCCGTGGCTATCGCACAGGGGAAAGTATTGTATTATGCAGATGGTCAGACCAGGGTACTTCAGGAGGACCCCAGCTCTGCTGCCTGAGACGCAACCAATTGTGTAGCCTGTGCCCTGCGACGCAACGGGCGTAACAATTCAATTTCAAAATTCAATTTCAAATTCAAAATCAAAGTTCAAAGCCATGCAGCACACTTTCCCCCCCCAGCGACGCCTCGCCATTCCGTTGCTGCAGGCGACACATGGGCCTGGCTAAACTAGTCAGAAATGCCCCCCCCACCCCCCCGGGCTCCGGGGGTTTGGGGGACATCTCGTCGCACTGGGGTCGTACTGAGTTGCTCAATTTACGACGCGTGGCACGGAAACAAAAGTGCCATGCAGATGTGTCCGTGATAGAAGTTTGATCACACGTCCACAGAAAGTGCCCACAGAAAGTTGGATCACATTTCCAGACATCACTTTTTAGTCCAAGGCTATGTACATGCGAGATGGAACGAAAGCAGTTCTTCATCCAGCTGTGTGCGTGAAAGAAGTTTGATCACACGCCACAAAAAGTTTCAACAGGTTGTTAGAGCGAAGCCCCTTTCAGTGATATCCGATGGTCTAGTGGTAGACCAAATCGCTTGAGGATGAAGAGTCGGGGGGTTCGACTCCCCTTTTGGTCGCTCTTGGCGTTGCAGGTCGTCATCAACCGCGATGGTAGCTTGTCCCGTTGAGGTAGGAGACTGCTCCCTACCCGCGTACGACGGGCTTCCTTAACACCACGCCCCACCAGGCGTTATCATTACCTGTTAGAGCAAATGTCCACAGGAAGTCGGAGCACATTTCCAGACACTGCTTTTCTTGTTCAGTGCCATGTAAATGTGTGCGTGATATAAGTTGGATCACATGTACACAGAAAGTTGGACCACATTTGGAGACACCACTTTCTAGTCCAATGCCATGTAGACGCGGTGTAGATGATAGAACGAAAGCGTAAAACACTCCTGCTCCTGTTCCTACTTCTCCTCCACTTCATGAGAAGTTGGATCACATTTAAACACACCACTTTCAAGTCCAGTGCCATGTAGACGCGTTGTCGATGATAGAACGAAAGCGTAAAACACTCCTGCTCCTGTTCCTACTTCTCCTCCACTTCATGAGAAGTTGGATCACATTTGGAGACACCACTTTCTAGTCCAATGCCATGTAGACGCGGTGTAGGTGATAGAACGAATCAACGAAAGTGTAACACGATTTTGCTCCTGTTCCTGCTTCTCCTCCACCTCATCAAAAGTTGGAAGTGCACCTCTTCCAGAATAATGCCCACCTACATTCCTCTTCCTCCACCTCGAAAGAAGTTGACAATGCGCAAAGATCTGCCTCCTCCTCCTCCTCCACCTCATGAGAAGTTGGAAGTGCACCTCTTCCAGAATAATGCCCACATACATTCCTCCACCTCTCGAGAAGTTGACAATGCGCAAGGCTCCCCCTCCTCCTCCTCTTCCTCCTCCTGCACCTCGTGAGAAGTTGACAATGCTCAAGGCTCCCCCTCCTCCTCCTCGTCCACCTCCTGCACCTCATGAGAAGTTGGTAGCGCGCCTCTTCCACAATAATGCCCACCTGCATTCCTCTTCCTCCTCTTGAGAAGTTGACAATGCACACCGCTCCTCCTCCTCCTCCTCCTCCTCATAGGTTCAAAAAAATGCACAAGGGACTTCTTCTTTCTTCATCTCCCCTTCCTTGTTGAGAGAAGTTGACAATGCGCAAGGCTCCCCATCCTCATCCTCCTCATCATTACCATGGAAGTTCAAAATGCACAACTGCATTCCTCCCCCTCCTCCTCATAGGAAGTTGACAATTCACAACGCTCGTCCTCCTCCTCCTCCTCCTCATCATCATGGGCCATTCAAAATGCACAACTGCATTCCCCCACCCACCTCCTCCTCGTGAGAAGTTGACAATGCACAACGCTCGTCCTCCTCCTCCACCTCCTCCTCGTGGGAAGTTGACGATGCGCAACGCTCGTCCTCCTCCTCCATCTTCTCATGATGATGATGATGATGATCATCATCATCATCATGGGCAGTTCAAAATGCACAACGGAATTCCTCATCCATCTCCTCGTGAGAAGTTGACAATGCGCAACGCTCCTCCTCCTCATCATCATCATTGTGGGAAGTTCAAAATGCACAACTGCATTCCTCCCCCTCCTCAAGGTGAGAAGTTGACGATGCGCAACGCTCCTCCTCCTCTCATCATCATCATCATCATGGGAAGTTCATAACACAAGGCTCCTCCTCCTCCCCCTCCTTGTGGGAAGTTGATGATGCGCAGCGCTCGTCCTCCTCTTCCTCCTCCTCATCATCATGGAAGTTCAACATGCACAAGGCTTCTCCTTCTCCTCCTTGTGGGAAGTTGACGATGCGCAACGCTCCCCCTCCCCCTCCTCCTCATCAATACGACGAGAATCTCAAATTACATCAGGGACTTCTTACCTTCCTATTACTCCTCCATCTGACTCTCTCCTCCTCCTCTTCCTCCCCCTCCTCCTCGTCATGGGAAGTTAACAATGAGCAACGCTCCCCTTCCTCATCATCATCAACATGATGGAAATTTCAAATTACACAAGGGACTTCTTATCTTCCTATTCCTCGTCCATCTGACCTCCTTGTCATGAGAAGGTGACAATGCGAAACACTCTCCCTCCTCCTCCTTATCAACACGATGAGAATTTTAAAATAAACAAGGGACTTCTTATCTTCCTATTACTCATCCATCTCAACTCCTCCTCATGAGAAGTTGACAATGCACAACGCTCTCCCTCCTCCTCCTCTTCCTCCTCATCAACACGATGGAAATTTCAAAATTCACTAGGGACTTCTTATCTTCCTAATACTCCTCCACCTGACCTCCTCGTCCTCCTCCTCCTCCTCCTCGTCATGAGAAGTTGACAATGCGCAACGCTCTCCCTCCTCCTCCTCCTCCTCATCATCAACACCATAGGTGGATGGGTGGGTGGGTGGGTGGGTAGGTCGATGGATGGATGGGTGGATGGATGGGTAGGTGGGTGGGTAGGTGGATGGATGGATGGATGGATGGGTGCACAGGTGGGTGGGTGGGCACATTAGCATCAACCAGCCTTAGGAGCAAGGGCCTTGATGCGACCAAGCAGCTCCTTAAGCTTCACTTCCCACTTGAAAGGCGCATTTGCGTTGGGAGCATCAAAGTCCACAAAATCGTTCTCGCCGAAGACGACGTACACAAAGGCACCGCTGATCATCAAAATTGCTGAGGGGAGGAATAGGCAGAGCTCCCAGCTTTGTGTCTGATCATACTGCATGCAGAGATGGTGGTGGAGGTGGAGGTGATTGGTATTTGCTTGTTTGTTTTAATTTGCTTAACAATTTGTTATCTGTTTTTTGTGTTTTGTTCATATTTGTCTAATCATACTGCACACAGGGATGGTGGTTGTAATTTGCTTGTTTGTAGTTGTTTTCATGTGAACATTTTTTTGTCATGTGGACAGACATGTCAACCCCATCCCATAGACATCACCACCACCACCATGAACACCACCACCACCATTACCATGAACAACACCATCATCACTACCACCTTGCAAGACAAGGGACTCACCAAGAATCCAACAGTGGTGACTCCAGCAATACCAGGACCACCACCATGAGCATGAAAAAATACTTTGTTTAATTTAAATTATTTAAATTGTTTCTGCAAGACAAAGAACTCACCAAGAATTCAACAGTGGTGACTCCAGCAATAACGCGTTCCCCACCACCATGAACATCACCACCACCACCACCATGAACATGCAAAAATACTGTTTAATTTAAATGATTTAAATATGTTTCTGCAAGACAAGGGACTCACCAAGAATCCAACAGTGGTGACTCCAGCAATACCAGGGATGGCCCCTGCGGTATTGGTCAGCCCCAACAGAGGAGCAGCGTACTTGGGGGATAGGTCCTGAAAATGATGGTGGTGGTGGTTGCTAGTGTTGGTGTTAGTGTCGATGTTAGTGTTGGTGGTAGCGCTGATGTACGTGGCTGTGTTAGTGTTGGTATGGGTGTTAGCTTTGGTGTTATTGTTGGTGTTAGTGCCGATTGTAGTGTTGGTGTTAGTCTGGGTGTTGGTCAGCCCTAACGGAGGAGCAGCGTACTGGGGGCACAGGTCCTGAAAATGATGGTGGTGGTGGTGTAAATGTTGGTGTTAGTGTTGGTGTTAAAGTTAGTGTTGGTGGTAGCGCCAATGTTAGTATTGGTGTTAGTGTTGGCCAGTTCAAACAGAGGAGCCGCGCACTTGGGGGACAGGTCCTGAAAATGATGGTGGTGGTGGTTTTATTGTTAATGTTGGTGTCAGTGTTGGTGCTAGTGTTAGTGTCGGTTTTAGTGTTGGCGTTAGTGTTGGTGGTAATGTTAGCAACAGAGTGATGCTTGCGACAACCAACCTCCAACCACCACCACGCACAAACGAAGGCAAATACACTAAACAAAAACAAATACACTAAACAAAAACACTAAATACACCAAACAAATACACTAAACAAAAACAAAAACACTAAATACACCAAACAAATACACTAAACAAAAACAACCAACCTCCAACCACCACCACGCACAAACAAAGGCAAATGCACTAGACAAAAACAAACATACAACAACAGCCACGGTGACTACTGCTAGCTCCGGCTTACACAGTGATGTCCTTAATTCCACGTCTTGTGAGTGACTGCATTACACGGACGTAACAATTTAAATTTAAATTTCAATTACAACAACAACCACACACAAGTGTAAGCACACGGGTAGAGCTCACCTAGTGAATGCAGTAGAGACCGGCTAGAGAGAAGGAAGACACGCCTAGTGACAGGGTGATGCTTACGAAACCCCATCACCACCACCACTACAAACACACACACATACAGGCAAATACACTAAACAAACAAACACATACACATTAACATACACACAACAACACCCACACACGAGTGCAAGCACACGGGTAGAGCTAAACAACCACAAACACACAACAACAACCACAAACGAATGTTAGCACACGGGTAGAGCTCACCTGGTGGGTGCAGTAGAGACCAGCGAGAGAGAAGGAGGACACGCCTAGCGATGAAGCGACCACCACCACCTCCACTACACACACAGGCAGATACACTAAACAACCACAAACACACAACAACAACCACAAACGAATGTTAGCACATGGGTAGAGCTCACCTGGTGGGTGCAGTAGAGACCAGCGAGAGAGAAGGAGGACACGCCTAGTGACAGGGTGATGCTTGCGACAACAAAGTTGCTGTTACTGGCCACCACATCTGTACAGGCGCCTGAAGATATAGTGGGTTGGGTTGGTTTTGGTTTTTTGGCAAGTGTGTGATGTCCAGTTGATGGTGTGGTGTTTGCGTGATGGTAGTGGTGATGGTGATGGTGTGGTGTTGGTGCTGATGGTTGAGGTCTCGTTGTTTTTGTCATTGCGACCACCACCACATCCTGTACAAGCCTCTTCAGGATGTAGGGAGGGGGTTGGGGGGGGTTTCTTTGCTGTTTTCTTGTCTTTTTTTTTTTTTTTTTTTTTTTTTTTTTTTTTTCTTTTTTTCTTTTCCTCCTGCTTTTTTCCCTGTTTTCTTTATATTCTTTTTTTTTTTTTTCTATCCTTTTCTCACCGTTTTTTCTTCGTGTTTTTTCCTCTGGCAATCTCCCCACAAGTTGCCTGTTGCTGGCCACCACCACATCTGTACATGCCTCCCTAGGGTGTAGGGGGGGGGGGGGGGGGGGGGGGTGGGTTGTTTTATGTTTGGTTTTTTCTTCTTGTTTTTTTTTTCTTTTGTTTTTTTTTTTTTGTGTTGTTTTCTTTTTTTTTTTTTTTTTTATTGTTTTTTTTCTTCTTATTTTGCTTTTTTTCTGTTCGTTTTCTTTTTCTTTGCTCTATTCTTTTATTCTCTGCTTTTTTTTTTTTTACCTTTATGTTTTTGCGTTTAATTCTTTTTTCTTGTCGCCCCCTTAGTTAGCTATTGTATTATATTTTTTTTTCTTGTCTTTCTTTTTTATGTTTTGGTAGTTTGAGTTTTTTTATTTCATCTACAGTCTTTTGGATTCTTATCGCCGGGAATTATTACATCTCATCTTCTTTGTTGTTTTTCTTCACCTTCTTTTGCCTTTTTTTTTTTTCTTTTTTTCTTTTCCTCTTTTTTTATCTCTTATCTCTATTTTATTTTTTCTTTCGCATTTTGCTTATTTTTTCTGTTTTTCGTTTTTTTTAGTTTTTCTACTTTTTCTCCCCTTCTTGTTTGTTTATTTGCTTCTTTTTCATCTTTTTTTCTTTTCTTTTTCTTTTTTTTTTTCTGTTCCCATCTCCTTCTCTTCCCCTTTTCATGGGTGATGGTGATGGTTTGGTGTTGATGACTGTGGTCACGGTTGCTTAGTTGTCCTTGCGACACACAAGTTGCTGTTGCTGGCCACCACAACATCTGTACAGGCTCCTGATGTGTAGGGGGTGGGGTGGGGGGGGGGTGGGGGGGCGGGGGGGTGGGGGGGGGGGGGGGGGGGGGTGGTTGTTCTTCATTTTTTTTCTTCTTTTTTCTCTTCTTGTCTTTTCTTTTTTCTGTTTTTTAGTTTTTGTTTCTTTTTTTTTTCTTTTTTTGTTTATCATTACTTTTTTTTTTTTTCTTTCCTTCTTTTTTTTTTTTTTTTTTATCTTTGGGGGGGGGGGGGGGGGGGGGGTAAAGAGAGTGCAAGGGGTCATGGTGATTGGTTTTTGGTGTTGAGGACTGTTGTCAACGGTTGCTTAGTTGTCTTCGACACACCAGTGCTGTTTCCTGGGCCACACCACATCTGTACATCACAGGCTCCCGGAGGGTGTAGGGAGGGGTGAGGAGGGGGGGGTAAAGAGATGTGCAAGGGGAGATGGTGATGGTGATGGTTTGGTGTTGATGACTGTGGTCACGGTTGCTTTGGTTGTCCTTGCGGCACACAAGTTGCTGTTGCTGGCCACCACCACATCTGTACGGGCTGCTGAGGGATTTCGTGCTTTCACTTAGTTTTGTTAAGATATGTGGTCCGGTGTGATGCTAATTTTTGTGTTGTCTGTCTGTGGTCCCATTGTTTTAGGAGTTGTCATTGCGACAATAAAGTTGCTGGTGGTGGCCTCCACATCTGTACAGGCTCTTGAGAGTATATGGGGGGGGCGATTTGTTTTGAGTGGTAATAAGTGTTGGTGGTTGTGGAGGTGAGGGTGGCTATATTCCTGACTTGTAGTGCCTGTACTGCGATGTGTCAACCTATGAGCAGAGCACTTGGAAAGAGGAAGGCAGTACACTGTGCCAGCCTCCTCACACTTGCCGTTGGTGTGGGTGTTGTTGTTGTTGTTGGTGGTGGTGTTGGTGTTGTAATTGGTGTTGTTGGTGTTGGGTGTGTTGGTTGTTGTTTGGTGTTGTTGGTCGTTTGTTGGTTGGTGTTGATTGGTGTTTTTGTTGTTGTTTGTTTTTTCCGTAATTGGTGTTGGTTTAGTGGTTGTTTGGGTGCACTTTCAATCCACCTTGGAGATGTACACACCTATGAGCAGAGCAATTGGAATGAGGAAGGCAGGCACGTTCCACTTCCTCCCTGTTTTGTATTTGTGTTTGTGGTGTGGTTTTGGTGTGTAGTTGGTATTTTGCACTTTCAATCCCCTTTGAATGTCCACACCTATGAGCAGAGCAAATTGGTATGAGAAGGCATGCATCTGTGCCAGCTTCCCGCACGTTGTGTTTTGGTTGGTGTTCGTGGTGGTTGTGAGTGGTGTTGGTGGTAGTGGGTTGGTGGTGCACTTTTTCATCCCCTTGGAGATGTACACAACCTATGAAGCAGAGCAATTGGTATGAGGAAGGCAGTGCACTGTGCCAGCTTCCTCACTGTTTGTGTTTGTGTTGGTGGTAGTGGTGTTGGTGGTAGTGGTGTTGGTGGTATTGTGTGTTGGTGTAGTGGTGTTGGTTCACTTTCAATCACCTTGGAATGTCCACACCTATTAGCAAGGCATTGTAATGAGAAGGCAGGCAACTGTGCAGCTTCCTCCTGTTTGTGTTTGTGTTGGTGGTAGTGGTGTTGGTGGTAGTGGTGGTGGTGCACTTTCAATCCACCTTGGAGATGTACACACCTATGAGCAGAGCAATTGGTATGAGGAAGGCAGTGCACTGTGCCAGCTTCCTCACTATTTGTGTTGGTGTTGGTGTTTGTGTTGGTGGTAGTGGTGGTGGTGCACTTTCAATCCACCTTGAAGATGTACCCACCTATGAGCAGAGCACTTGGAATAAGGAAGGCAGTAAACTGTGCCAGCTTCCTTACACTTGCCATTGGTGGTGTTGGTGGTGTTGGTGGTAGTTGGTGTCTGTGGGAGTAGATATAAGTGTTGGTGGTGTTGGTGGTAGTTGGTGTCTGTGGGAGTAGATATAAGTGTTGGTGGTGTTGGTGGTAGTTGGTGTCTGTGGGAGTAGATATAAGTTTTGTTTTGTTGGTGGTTAGTTGGTGTCTGTGTTATTAGATAATAATTTTTTTGGTGGTGTTGTGGTATTTGTGTGTCCCTGTTATGAGTATGATATAATTGTTTTTGTTTTTGTTTTTAGTTTGTTTTCCCTGTGGTACTTCGATTATAATTGTTGGTGGGTTTTGGAGTTGACGGGCGCCAATGTTTCCTGGCAGGTAATGCCTGTACCTTGTGATGTACCCACCAATGAAGCATAGCACTTGGAATGAGGAAGGCAGTACATTGTTGCAGCGTTCCTCACTGTTTCCTTGTGCGTTGTTGCTGTTTTTGTTGTGGTGGGTGGTGGTGTGGTTGTTGTTTGGTGGTTGTCTGTTTGTTGTTGTTGATTGTTGTTTTTTTTTGCGTGTCTGTTGTTTGTGTTGTTGGTGGTAGGTGTTGAGTGGTGTCGCTGGTGGTGGTGCCCTTTTCCCTACACCTTGGAATGTCCCCGACCTATAGCAGAGCACTTGGTATGAGGAAGGCAGTACACTGTGCCAGCTTCCTCACAGTTGCTGTTGCCATGCCGGATTGAATCAGACTGTCAGCAGCAGGGCCTGCCACTGCTGAGGCCGCAATGCCAGCTAGCGCGTAAATAAAAGCCGTCTGTCAGCGTGTGTGAGCTCCACGCAGGTTGGACAAAATAGTAGGATGTGGGTAACCAAGCCAGCATGGTGTAGTGGAACCTGCAGGCAGCATGAACATGAATTTGAATTTGAATTGTAGCGTGCGTGAGGCCAACTGACAGTGTTTGGACAAAGTAGGTGGGTAGCCAAGCCAGCATGGTGTAGTGGAACCTGCAGGCAGCATGAATTTGAATTTGAATTGTAAAGAAGTAGGTTGGCAGCCAGGTCAGTATGGTGTAGTGGAACCTGCAGGCAGCATGAATTTGAATTCGAATTATTAAGAAGAAGGTTGGCAGCCAGGCCAGTATGGTGTAGTGGAACCTGCAGGCAGCATGCATTTGAATTTGAATTTGGATTGTTTAAAAGTAGGTTAGCAGCCAAGCCAGCATGGTGTAGTGGAACCTGCAGGCAGCATGGGTGGCTATGTATGGACCGACCGTTCTATTCATCAGTCTGTCTGTCTGTCTGTCTGTCTATCTATCTGTCTGTCTATCTGTCTGTCTGTCTGTCTGTCTGTCTGTCTGTCTGTCTGTCTGTCTGTCTGTCTATCTGTCTATCTGTCTGTCTATCTGTCTGTCTGTCTGCCTATCTGTCTGCCCCACCCACCCACCAGGCTCCAACCAAACCCAGCAGTGGACAATGTAGGTTGGCAGCAAAGCCAGCATGGTTAAGTGGAACCTGTAGCAGCATGACCCCCCCCCACTGCGCCACCCCCACCCCCACCCCCCCACCCACACACACCCTCACTCACAAACCTCACCCCGCGCCCCACACTTCCTCAACCAATGTTAGAAGTGCTCTACATGACGCTTGTACAGTCGACTGCCTGAGTCTGCCATCCTCCTCCAAACGCCCACCCCCCATCCCCCCTATTTACCTACCCTACCCCCCCTACCATAACCTACCCCCTACACCCCCCCCCCCCCCCTCACACACCCATCACAGAGCACCAGCCGCCAGCAAGCCAACACCTTCTCACAACTTGTTGTAAGTGTGTCTACAATGACAGCTTCTACAGGTTCGGCATCTGTGTGCTCCCCCCCTCCCCCACACA
This sequence comes from Chlamydomonas sp. ICE-L, assembly GCA_013435795.1. Lineage (NCBI taxonomy): Eukaryota > Viridiplantae > Chlorophyta > Chlorophyceae > Chlamydomonadales > Chlamydomonadaceae > Chlamydomonas > Chlamydomonas sp. ICE-L. The sequence continues at coordinate 7,987,121 of JACBWV010000338.1, read as the reverse complement.
ACCAGCCCCCCTCCCCCCTTCCCCCCCCTCACACACCAGCACCAGAAGCAAGCACACACACTTCCGTCTCACCAGTTGTTAGTGAAGTGCTCTATCATTAGATCCTTTGAGAGGTCAGCAGCGTATGACCGGACCCCCATGGACCCCCGCCCCCACCTCCCCCCCCCCCAACCCCAACCCCACCCCCCACCGACCCACACAAACACACATCTCACACACACACATCACACTTCATTACCAGCAGCACCCACATACCCCATCTATGTACCCTGTATTAGTGACGGCGTCCACATTAGACCTTGGACATGTTGTCGCTGTGTACCACCCCCCCCCCCCCCCCCCCCCCCCCCCCCTCTCTCTCCTCGCAAACCAGCACCAGCAATACCAGCACCAGCACCAGCACACACACACATACGCACTGCTCACCAATTGTTAGTGAAGTGCGGGCACATTAGAGCTTGCACAGGTCGGCAGCGTATGAAGGACCGCCATGGACCCCCCCCTCCCCCCACCCCCTCCCCACCACACCACCACACAAACCAACACACTCTCACACACAAACACTCACACGCCAGCACCAGCAGCACCCACACCCGCACTTCTCACCAGTTGTTAATGAAGTGTGTATACATTAGAGCTTCCACAGGTTGGCAGCGTAGGAAGAAGCGCCATGGGATGGGGGAGGAGGCGCCTATCACACCGCCATGACCACCATGCGAGCCCCCCGCCCCACCCCCACCCACCCCCACTCTCACACTCGCTAGCACCAGCAGCACCTACACCCGCACTTCTCACCAGTTGTTAGTGAAGTGTGTATACATTAGAGCTTCCACAGGTCGGCAGCGTAGGAAGAAGCGCCATGGGATGGGGGAGGGAGGCGCCTATCACTCACCGCCATGACCACCATGCGAGCCCCCCGCCCCACCCCCACCCACCCCCACTCTCACACTCGCTAGCCACCAGCAGCACCCACACCCGCACTTCTCACCAGTTGTTAGTGTAGTGTGTATACATTAGAGCTTCCACAGGTCGGCAGCGTATGAAGGACCGCCATGGACCCCCCCCCTCCCCCCACCCCCTCCCCACCACACCACACCGACCAACACACTCTCACACACAAACACTCACCCCCATCAACCATCATCACACCCCACAAACACACCCTTCAGCTTCTCACAGTTGTTATTTAGTTTTTATACATTAGATCTTGCACATTTTGGCAGGCATCGTAGGAAGGACGGCCATGTTGATTTTTTTTTGTCATCTATTCACACCGCGCATGACCCCATTCAGCGTCCCCCTCCCCCCACAGTACCGCTGCTGCTTTCACTGCTGCTGGTGTTTCTGTTGGTGATGTTGCTATTGCTGTGGCTGTTGGTGAAGCTGCTGCTGGTGTTGTCGTTGGTGGCGGAAGAGGTTGAGGGTGCCATTGGGTCATGGCTAGTAGCGGAGGGGGAGTTTGAGAGGGAGGGGGAGATACTACTCCCCCTGCTGCTTCCATTGCTGCTGGTGTTGCCGTTGATGGTGGCGCTGTTGGTGGAGCTGCTGGTGAAACTGCTGCTGCTGCTGGTGTTGCCGTTGGTGGCGGTAGAGGTAGAGGGTGCTGTTGGGCCATTGGTAGTAGCGGAGGTGGAGGTGGGGGCAGAGTTACTACTGCCACCGCTGCTGGTGTTACCGTTGGTGGTGGCGCTGTTGGTGGTGCTGTTCGTGGTGCTGTTGGAGGTGCTGCCGTTGGTGGCGGTAGAGGTAGAGGGTGCCGTTGGGCCATTACTAGTAGTGGAGGTGGAGGTGGGGAGGGAGGGGGAGTTACTACTACTATAACTGCTGCTGCTGCTGCTACTGCTAAGGCCATCGCCGGGAGGGATGGCATGAGTGTGTGACAGCAGATCACCCGCTGTTGCTTTTGCTGTTGCTTCTGCTGCTGTCGCTGCTGCTGCTGCTGCTGCTATTGCTGATGTCCCTGTGGCTGCTGCTGCTGTTGCCGCTGTCGCTGCTGCCGTTGCTGCTGTTGCTACTGTCTCTGCTGTTGTTGCAGTTGCTGCTGTCGTCGCTGTCGCTGCTGCTGCGGTAGCCGCTGTTGCTGCTGCCGTTGCTGATGTTGCTGTTGCTGTCGCTGCAGTTACTGCTGTTGCTGCTACTTTTGCACTGCTGCCTGCAACCCCATTCATTGCTGCAGCCAATTCTGGTTCGTTTTCGTTTATTTCAACCATGAGTGCTTCAAACCAAGCCACCCAAACGATGCCCAGCAGTCCGAAGGAGTAGAAGATGGACTGCCATCCGAAGTGGCTGATGAGCATGGGGGCGATGCCTAATCCGAGGATGCTTCCAACTGGATGGCTGGCCAGGAGGGTGGTGGGGTATGTGGGGGGTTGGAGGGAGGGTTAGTCGAGGTGATGGGGTACAATGGACTGGGGGGGGGGGGGGGGGGGGGGTGGGTGGGGGTGTCAGTA
>JACBWV010000338.1:7701021-7976863 GCA_013435795.1 Chlamydomonas sp. ICE-L | reverse complement strand
CCCGCACCACACACACACGCACACACCTAAAACTACCCATTCCCCCTGTATCCCCTCCCCTTCCCCTCTCCCCTTCCTCTCCCCCCTCTCCCCTCCCCTCCCCCTTCCCCCCTTCCCCCGCCCCCTCCCCCCTCTCCTACACTGCAAGTGGTAATTCTGGGGCATTCCCTCATTCCTTCCCCCAATCTACTACCCCCCATTGGTCTGGCATTCCTCATGCGTACCCAGGTATTTGCGACTACCCCCCCCCCCCCTCACACACACACACACGAACGCACACACACTAAACCCCAAATCCCCATTCAGCCCCTCTCGTACCTTCTCCTCCCCTGCCCTCCCAGCACACTCCGCTTTCCCTTCCCTTCCCCTCCCCTCCCTTCCTTCTACTCCACTCCACTCAATTCCCGCCCTACAGTGGCAGATGTAATATAGCAGTCCCTCATCCTTCCCCATACATTCCCCACCCCCGACACCCCCCCAACACCTAACCACCCAACACACCTCCCCCCCACACACACCTCCCCCCACACCCCCAAACACTCCCCCCCCCCCCCCCACACACACACACAACACACACATTCACCCCCTGCTCCCTCCCTCCCCTCCCCCCCCACAGTGCAAGGGGGCGATTCCACCGGCACTGGTTAAGGTGGGCGGTCGATATACGCAACACCAGATGGCAAGTTCCCTGATGAAATCCCCCCACTCGCACACCCCCCCACACACACACCTCCCCCCCCCCCACACACACACACCCAAATTCACCCCCTTCTCCCTCCCTCCCCTCCTCCCCCCCCCCACAGTGCAAGGAGGCGATCCCACCGGCACTGGTTAAGGTGGGCGGGTCGATATACGCAACACCAGATGGCAAGTTCCCTGATGAAATCCCCCCACTCGCACACACACCCCCACCCCCACCCCACCCCCCACACACACACCTCAACCCCAGCCTCCCCTTGACCCCCTCCTCCCTCCACTCCTCCCCCCCACAGTGCAAGGAGGCGATCCCACCGGCACTGGTAAAGGCGGGCGGTCGATATACGCTACACCAGACGGCAAGTTCCCCGATGAAATCGTCGATGGACTGAAGCACAGCAAGCGCGGTATGCTAGCTATGGCCAACAGCGGACCAAACACCAACCGCTCCCAATTCTATATCTCTTACAAGGCGCAGCCCTCACTGAACGGGAAGTACAGCGTGTTTGGACATGTGATCGATGGCCTTGAGGTGTTGGACCGTCTGGAGAAGCTTCCGGTAGATGCTCAAGACCGACCCAAACAGGAGGTGAAGGTACGTTGGGAGGCGGGGGAGGGGGGGGGGGGGATAGGAGCGGTTGTGTGTTTGCTGTTGTTGTTCAGGGGGGAGTTCTTGGTGTTGGATCGCCTGGAGAAGCTTCTGATAGATGCTCAAGCCCGACCCAAACAGGTGGTCAAGGTACGTTGGGGGGGATAGGAGGAGTCATGTGTGTGTGTCAGGGGGAAGTGGGGGGGGGGGGGGGGGGGGGGGGGGGGGGAGGGGGGGGAGAAGGCGCAGCGTGTTTGGACATGTGGTCGATGGCCTTGAGGTGTTGGACCGTCTGGAGAAGCTTCCGGTAGATGCTCAAGACCGACCCAAACAGGAGGTCAAGGTATGTTGGGAGGGGGGCAAGGGGGGGGGGGATAGGAGCGGTTGTGTGTTGTCTGTTGTTGTTCAGGGGGGAGTTCTTGGTGTTGGATCGCCTGGAGAAGCTTCTGATAGATGCTCAAGCCCGACCCAAACAGGAGGTCAAGGTACGTTTGGGGGGGGATAGGAGGAGTCATGTGTGTGTGTCAGGGGGGAAGTGGGGGGGGGGGGGGGGGGGGGGGGGGGGGAGGGGGGGAGAAGGTGCAGCGTGTTTTGGACATGTGATCGATGGCCTTGAGGTGTTGGACCGTCTGGAGAAGCTTCCGGTAGATGCTCAGACCGACCCAAACAGGAGGTCAAGGTATGTTGGGAGGGGGGGGAGGGGGGGGGGGATAGGAGCGGGTTTGTGTGTTTGCTGTTGTTGTTCAGGGGGGAGGTCTTGGTGTTGGATCGCCTGGAGAAGCTTCTGATAGATGCTCAAGCCCCGACCCAAACAGGAGGTCAAGGTACGTTGGGGGGGATAGGAGGAGTCATGTGTGTGTGTCAGGGGAAAGTGGGGGGGGGGGGGGGGGGGGGGGGGGGGGGAAGGCGCAGCGTGTTTGGACATGTGATCGATGGCCTTGAGGTGTTGGACCGTCTGGAGAAGCTTCCGGTAGATGCTCAAGACCGACCCAAACAGGAGGTCAAGATAGGTCGGGGGGGGGAGGAGTAACAGGGGTCATGTGTGTGTTGGGGGGGGGGGGGGGGGGGGGGGGGGGGGGTCTGTGAATGTCTGGATTCTGGATACAGGATTCTTGCCACCCTCCCACAACCTTGCCTTTCCCATTTCTGCCATTGCAGGTCAATAAGATCACCATCCATTTCTGCCATCGCATATAAATAAGATCATTATCCATTTCTGCCATGGCAGATAAGAAAGATCACCATCAATTTCTGCCATTGCAGATAAATAAGATCACCATCCATTTCTGCCATGGCAGATAAGAAAGATCACCATCAATTTCTGCCATTGCAGATAAATAAGATCACCATCCATTTCTGCCATGGCAGATAAGAAAGATCACTATCCATTTCTGCCATTGCAGATAAATAAGATCACCATCCATTTCTGCCATGGCAGATAAGTAAGATCACCATCAATTTCTGCCATTGTAGATAAATAAGATCACCGTCCATTTCTGCCATGGCAGATAAGTAAGATCACCATCCATTACTGCCATCGCAGGTAAATAAGATTACCATCCATGCAAATCCGATGGCCACCTAAGCCGTCATGTGGCGCGCCATGATGCTGCTACAACCTGCTACAACCTGCTACAGCGGCTGCAACGCCATCGTGTGCTACAACTTGCTGCAACTGCTACAACGCAATGATGCTGCTGCAACTTGCTACAACTGCTACAACGCAATGATGCTGCTACAACTTGCTGCAACTGCTACAACGCAATGCTGCTGCTACAACCTGCTACAACTGCTGCAACGCCATCATGCTGCTACAACCTGCTACAACGCCATGCTGCTGCTGCAACTTTCTACAACTGCTACCACTTGCTGCAACTGCTACAACGCCCTCATGCCGCTAAGCCACCTAGGCCATCATGTGGCTCGCCATGATGCTGCTACAACCACTGTTTCATTTTTGGGCTACACACAGCAGCTTCCATCCAGCTCCATTAGCCAGGCACTCGGTCAATCCCAAATCTCGGTCAATCCCAAATTTCAGCTGCATTGGAATGCCTGTCATGTCAGCTTTTATACACACTAGCTAGCTTTAGATTCGTCCCAAGGACATGAAAAGGAAGCTGCCTAAAAATTGCTACTCGTAGCCAGAAAAAATGGAAAATGGAAAAAAGTGATTTGTTCGCGTTTGCATTTTCATGGTAATAATGTTTATTTACTGCCACAGACGGCGAGCAGCCCAATTGCTGGCAGAAGCTATGTAATCAAGGTCAAGTTCAAGTAGCCGGGGAAAGAAGGAGTGGCTACAACTTGCGCACTCCGATCCTGGCTGGCAGGAGGATATGCGTTTGTACGTCACAGTCCAGGTGTAGGCCAAATAGGCTAAAGGGACTTGCCTTACTGTGATAAGTAAGGGCTTAGAAAGAAAAAGCACTGATGAACTGAACCCCAAACAATCGTTTTACCGACGGGGGCCCTGAGTTCGTGCTACAGTGATCATTTAATTCAGGCAGGAGGATATGAACCAAGGTTGTTCAGGACGCTAGCTACCATGCTGACCCAAATGCTCTTGATTACCGGTATTCGAGGTTGGGCAAGTACCTTTAGCCGTAAACGAAGTAAACCCATGGAAACTTGAGCTTGGAACTTGGTTACATAGGTTTAGCCAGCAATTTGTCTGCCCGTCTTCGGCAGTAAAAAGAATTGCCAGTAAAATGTAAACTCGAACAAATCACTTTTGTATACCCATGGGAATAACATGAATAAAGGGGGGGGGGGGGGGGGGGGGGCTAGCTAGCTAGCTACCATGCTGGCCGGAACCAACACCAGTAGGCTACCTCTGAAGGTGCCGCACGCTCTCATGCAATGTAACAAGTTGTGCCTGTGGTCTGCCGTATCTTGTCCTTCATTTCCATGGTCTTTGTTACTGCCGAAGACGGCGAGCATACAAATTGCTGGCTAAAGCTATGTACGGTAACCAAGTTCAAGTTCAAGTTCTATCTTGCCCTCCAAAGCTGCTTGCTCTCAGTTGGGAAGGCGTCCAAGCGTCATGTCCTCCTCCCTCCCTTAATTGGCCTTAGCTTGTGGACCAGGGTTGTTCAGGACGCTGCGCCCTCCATCGCAGACGCAACGTCAAAGAGTCCGATGCGTCGCAGGACGCGACGTGGGGAGAAACCGTTGATCAGAAGGAAGGGTTCGTTGAGTCGCAGGACGCAGGCTATACAATTGGTTGCGTCTCAGGCAGCATAGCTGAAGGTCCTCTTTAAATACCCTGGTATGGGTGTCAGTAACAATCCTCAGCACCTCAGGAACCACTTGCCTCTGTTAGGCTTAAACCCTAAAGCAAATGCTCGTGACGGGGATCGAACCCTGACGTTATGGTCAGCAATACAACCAAGCAATACACAATCGTCAGCTGGACCATAAAGCTTGCACAGGGCGTGAGATTGAAGGAGCCCTCTCGTTGGTCGGTCTCCTTAGGGGGACAGAGGTATGCGATACTTTCGCGATATCGTCACATCTTCAAATCTTCACATTTCCCAAGATCGCCGGTCAGAATTGCTGGTTAATATGACTGGCCTGAACTCTTTCCGACTCGTGTTCGATTCCCGTCGGGGGCTGATTACCTATGAGGGCACTTTTCGCGTACGTTTCTCAGGGTTGCGGACTGTGGACGCGGCGTTTTCATTTGTCGTTTCCCTCCTGTCCTGTGGACTCAGTCTAGGGACCTGGAGCATGTCTACGATTTCCCCTTGAATAATTCGCTTCTTTGTGACTCTCGTAGCTCATTACATCAGCGCATTGTGCTTGACAAGGAAATCTGCTCTTTCGCACTAGTTCCTGCAGGTTGCGAAGTAGCAACTGTAGCCTCGGGAGTTGCTGCACCTGCCTCCATGGAACTTGGGGAAGTCAGTGAGCTAATAAGTTCATTAGCCTTACAGGGCACCCAGTTGAATAATAATGCCATGCCATGCTACATTGATTCTTGACCCCCCCCCCAATATTAAATTGAACGGATGAGTAAGCAACTACTTGTGCATCCATCACCAAGGAGGCTGCCACTGCTGCTTGACGAACATTACACCACCCCCGGGGCCGACCTCCAGGGGACCCGCCAAGGCCCCCTACTATTTGCATGTACGGTACATACTGGTAAATGGCTACTATGTTGGGTTTATTTGGTTTCGCAGCCCACAACTGCGCCTGAGCTTGGGCTATCGCGCAACTAAGCATGGTGACACAATAGCCTCTTCCCTATGAGGCTTCTATCGCTGCATATTGATTTTTCATAGCGCGAGGATTTTAAATTTGCTGTTTGGGCCCACTCTCTTGTGTTATTGTTTGAGGTGCTTTGAATGTCATGCCTTGGCACCCCTTTCGTTTCCGCTCTCCTTTCTGACTACTGGTTGCTTGCCTTCATGGACTTTGATGCTCCTTGTTTGGTTTCATGGTTTGTGGGGGTGCCTCAAAAACCCTCCTACATTGTGTTTTAAATTGGCCAGTGTGCAGGCTGTGCCGTTGTTCTGCCTTGGCACTGTTCTGCTGAGTTTAAAATTTAAAATTTAAACATCCAAGAATTGTCACAATGACCTCTAAGGACGTGCCCAGTGGGATTAAGGGAACCGGGTCGTAAGTGTGAGCTGCTCGAGCCAACATCGCACCTAGATACCAGTTACCGTGCTGGTCGATGACCCTCTGGACGGGCCCAAGCGCACTCAAGGGGGTTCGAACCCCGCACTTGCGTCGATTTTTTAACCCCTGCTCTGCTGAGTTTATGTAACTATGTATTTCTCTCTCCCACACCTCTTGTTGCTGTTAGGCTCACAGTGCACTGCTCTTGTTGTGTATGTTGTTGCAGTTCAGGGGGTAGCCAATAAGGATTATGGGACTTTTACAGTTTTTGCCAGCCATATTTCAGGTTGGCTTTAATACGTCTCACCTAGGGCCAACACAACAACACAAACAAAACAACAACACAAACAAAAAACCGCACGCAACTGCACATGCCACCTCGTCTGAGCATATGGAGAAGTCAACCGTGCAAATATGAAAGCAGAACCCCACACGAGAGACGAGGCCACTACGGTATATCTACCCATGTCGCCACTACGGTACGCCTGTCCATGTGGACACTACGGTACGTCTATCCATTTGGATACTATGGTACCCACATCCATGTGGGCACTACGGTACGTCTGTCCACGTGGACACTACGGTACGTCTGACCATGTGGACACTACGGTACGCATATCCATGTGAGCAATACAAAACGCATATTCATGCGGGCACTACGGTACATCTATCCATGTGGACAATACAAAACGCATATTCATGCGGGAACTACAGTATGTATATCCATGTGGACAATAAAATACGCATATCCACGTGGGCAATACGGTACATCTATCCATGTGGACAGGAAAAATACGCATATCCATGTGGGCACTACGGTACGTCTATCCTTGTGGACAGGAAAATACGCACATCCATGTGGGCACTACGGTACGTCTATCCAAATGGACAGGAAAAATACGCATATCCGTGTGGGCACTACAGTACATCTATCCATGTGGATATGAAAAATAAAGAATCAGACGCACTACCTACGCCTACTGCATGTGCACCATGCATCAGGGTACTACTTCTTGCCAAATTGATCAGCGCTCAAAGTGCACAAACGTCAAATTGGTCAGCGCTTTGTAGTGCAACAAGCGCAAAAACTGCGTGCTGTGCCCACAGGGGGTTGAAAAAACTGTGCGAAACGCGCAGAGGGGCTCAAAAAGGCAGCGCGGCACCGCGCTGCCGCGCGCGCTTAGTAGTACCCTGCCATGCATATATGCAGAGTGCACACATTTTATATATACTATTGCTGCTCAATTGAATGTAAGAATGAATGCATAATAAGAATGATAATAATCGTGGTAAACAATCAAGAATGATCTTTATCACGATGGATCGTCCAATAGATTGACCGACCGATAAACACTGTTCCTTTTTGGGCTACGCATTGCAGCTTCTAGGCAGCTCCCTTTGTCCATCCTTCGGCCAAACCTGAACCTAGCTAGTGCACCTGGAAATTGAAATGACAGATATTTCAATGAATCTGGAATCTGTGCGCTCTACCCAGTGGCTGGCTAGTGGTGCTGGCTGGAAGCTAGAATCTGCGCGCTCTACCTAGTGGCTGGCTTATGGAGCTGGCTAGTGTAACTGGCTGGAAGCTGGAATCTGTGCGCTCTACCCAGTGGCTGGCTAGTGGAGCTGGCTGGAAGCTCGAATCTGTGCGCTCTACCCAGGGGCTGGCTAGTAGAGCTGGCTGGAAGCTGTCATCTTTGTGCTGTCCCCAGTGGCTGGTTAGTGGAACTGGCTGGAAGCTGGAATCTTTGTGCTGTGCCCAGTGCTGCTAAGTTGAGCGGTGATAGTGTGTAAAAAATGGATGGATTAGTTTGGAGATGGAGGGAACGATTATAATCTTGGTGCTGTACCCAGTTGTCAGGGCTAGTGGAGCTACCGGAAAGCAGCTGCCAATGCGTCGCATAAATAAGAAGAGGTGGAGTTGATGGCATGGGTGGGTATGGCAAGGTAGACTTTGGTCAAGGGAGGGAAATGTAAACAATCCGTAAGATGAAAATAGTGACCCAAACACTATGTGTGATGGCAGGTCAGTGCTGGAGTAAGCCTGTAAGCAAAAATACGTGACCAGCTATGTCGTAGGAAAACCTTGTCAGTGATCAGGGACGTAAGACGCGGAAGATACTTACATGGAACAGCGGAGGGGATGCAAAAACCTGTACAAGGATGGGAAAGTAACGAATGTAGGAAAATAGTGACAAGAGTGTCTATTGTGCTGAACACCACCTGTCATCTGCGGGACGTACGCCTGTCAGCTACACTGTGACCAGATATGTGCTGATGCCTGTCGTGCTGGAAGGAAGAATGAAGCTACAAACATGTCAAGTGACCAGGATTATGTGCGAACATCCTGACAGTTGCAGGACGATAGCAGGGCAGCTACAATAGTGACCGGCTTATGTGTATGAACACCTGTCAGTGATGGACGTACGCCTGTCAAGCGACACTAGTGCAAAAGAGTATGTAGTGAAACAACAATGTCAGTGTCCACGCTGGACGTAAGACCGGTCAGAATAAATGTAGTGAAAGATTAGTGTGAGAAACAAGGCTCGAGTGTTGGACGTACGCAGGTCAGCTACAAAGTGGACCAGCTTATGTGCTGAAACACCTTGTAGATAGTGCTGGAGTAAGCCTGTCAGCTACACTAGTGACCAGCTTATGTGAGGAACAACAATGTCCAGTGCTGGGAGTAAGCATGTAAGCTACCTAGTGACCAGTTAGGTGCTGAAACACCTGTCAGTGATGGACGTCGCCTGTCACAGCTACACTAGTGACCGGCTTATGTGCTGAACAACCTGTCAGTGCTGGACGTACACCTGTTCAGTACATAGGACCAGCTTACTATGTGTCTGGAACACTGTCAGTGCTGGACGTACAACCTGTCAGTACCAGTGACCAGCTTTGTGCTTTCCTTTTTTAAAAAACACATGTCAGGTGCTGGACATACGCCGTCAGTACACTAGTGACAGCTTATGTGCTGAACACTGTCCAGTGCTGGACATACGGCCTGTTCAGCTACATAGTGACCAGATAGTTTTTCTGCTGAACACTGTCAGTGCTTGGACGTACCGCCTGTCAGCACATAGTGACCAGCTTATGTGTGAAAACCTGTCAGTGCCTGGACGTACGGGCCGGTCAGCTACACTAGGAACCAGCTTATGGGCTGAACACCCTGTAAGTGCTGGACGTACCCTGTCAGTACCCTAGGACCAGCTTATGTGCTGACACCTGTCAAGTGCTGGAATTAAGCCGTCAGCTACACTAGGACCAGCTTACTGTGATGGAACACATTCAGTGTGGCGGCGCCTGTTAAGCTACACTAGGACAGCTTATGTGTTGAACACTTGTCAGTGCGGAGTACGCCTGTCAGCCTAACACTAGTGACCAGCGTATGTGCTGATGAACAACCTGTCAGTGCTGGACGACGCTGGCAGCTACACTAGTGACCAGTATGTGCCTGAACACCTGTCAGTGCTGGACGTACTACGCCTGTCAGCCTGACACTCGTGACCAGCTAGGTGCTGAACACCGTCAGTGCTGGCCGATACGCCTGTCAGCATAAACTAGTGACCAGCTTAGTTGCTGCAACAATGTCAGTGCTGGACGTACGAATGTCAGCTACACTAGTGACCAGCTTATGTGCGGAACCCACCTGTCAGTGCGGACGTAAGCTGTCAGCTAAACTAGTTGACCAGGCTTATGTGCTGACCACCTGTCCAGTGCTGGACGTACGCCTGTCAGCTACACTATGAACCAGCTGATGTGGGAACACCTGTCAGTGCTGGAAAAAAAAAACGTACGCCTTGTCAGCGTACACTAGTGACCAGTAAGTGCTGAAATTTGAACACCTGTCAGTGCTGGACGTCAACGCCAGTTCAGCTACACTAGTGAACAAGGCGTGCTGACCACCTTCAGTGCGGACGTACGCCGTCAGCTACACTAGGGACTAGCTTAGTGCGAACACCTGTCAGTGCTGGACGTCGCCCTGTCAGACTACATAGTGACCTAGCTTATGGCTGGTCTGAACACCTGTCAGTGCTGGACTACGCCTGTCAGTTATTACACTAGTAAACAGTTTATGTGCTGAACCACCTGTCGTGTGACGTAGCCTGTCAGCGAACACTTAGTGACCAGCTTACGGGACTGAAACACCTGTCAGTGCTGGACGTACGCCTGTCAGCTACACTGTGCCAGCTATGTGGCTGAAACACCTGTCAGTGATGGACCGATCGCTGGTCAGCCTTACACTAAGTGACCCAGCTTAGGATGTTATTCCTGAAACACCTGTCAGTGCTGGACGTACGCAGTCAGCTACACTAGTGACCAGTTATGTGAGGAACACATGTCGTGCTGGACGTACGCCTGTCGAGCTACACTAGTGACCAGCTTATGTGCTGAACACCTGTCAGTGCTGGACGTACGGCCTGTCGCTAAACTAGTGACCAGCTTATCGTGCTGACCACTGTCAGTGCTGGACGGAGCCTGTCAGCTAAACGAGTGCAAAGCTGGATGGGTGTAACACCACTTACCATCTCTAATCTATACCCTGCTGAACACCTGTCAGTTGGGATGGACGTACGCTGTCTACGCCTTTCACTACACTATGACCAGCCGTCAGCTACACTAGTGACCAGCTTATGTGCTGAACCCCTGGTCAGTGCGGGACGTACGCCTGTCAGACTACACTAGTGACAGCGTATGTGCTGAACACCTGTCAGTGCTGGAAGTAAGCCGTCCGCTTACACTAGTGACCAGCGTATGTGCTGAACACCTGTCAGTGCTGGCGTTACGCCTGTCAGCTAATAGTGACAGCTTATGTGCTGAACAACCTGTCAGTGTGGCAGTACCGGTTCAGCGTAACTAGTTGACCAGCTTATGTGCTTGAACACCTGTCACGTGCTGGACGTACGTGTCAGCTACCACTAGTGACCAGTTAGGTGCTGCAAACCGGTCAGTGCTGGGACGCCTGTCGTACACTAGTGACAAGCTATGTGCTGACACCTGTCAGTGCTGGGACGTACGCCTGTCAGCTACATAGTGACCAGTTATGGCTGAACACCTGTAAGTTTGGACGTTACGCCTGTCAGCTACACTAGTGACCAGCTTATGTGCTGAACACCTGTCAGTGTTGGACGTACGCCTGTCAGCTACACTAGTGACCAGCTTATGTGCTGAACACCTGTCAGTGCTGGACGTACGCCTGTCAGCTACACTAGTGACCAGCTTATGTGCTGAACACCTGTCAGTGCTGGACGTACGCCTGTCAGCTACACTAGTGACCAGCTTATGGGCTGAACACCTGTCAGTGCTGGACGTACGCCTGTCAGCTACACTAGGACCAGCTTATGTGCTGGAACGACCTTCAGTGCTGGACGTGAGCCTGTCCAGCTAACACTAGTGACCAGCTTATGTGTGAACACCTGTCAGTTCTGGGACGTACGCCTTTGGGTTTTTTCCAGCTACAGTAGGACCAGTTATGGGGCTGAACACCTGTCAGTGCTGAAGTACGCCTGTCAGCTACACTGTAGACCAGCTATGGCTGAAACACCTGTCAGTGCTGGAAGTACGCCTGTCAGCTACACTAGTGACCCGCTTTTGGGCTGAAAACCTGTCAGTGCTGGACGTACGGCCTGTCAGCTACACTAGTGACCCAGCTTATGTGCTGAACACCTGTCAGTGCTGGACGTACGCCTGTCAGCTACACTAGTGACCAGCTTATGTGCTGAACACCGTCAGTGCTGACGTACGCCTGTAAGCTACACTAGTGACCAGCTTATGTGCTGAACACCTGTCAGTGCTGGACGTACGCCTGTCAGCTACACTAGTGACCAGCTTATGTGCTGAACACCTGTCAGTGCTGGACGTACGCCTGTCAGCTAAGTAATGATAACGCCTGGTGGGGCGTGGTATTAAGGGAGCCCGTTGTACGCGGGTGGGGAGCGGTCTCCTACCTCAACTGGACAAGCTACCATCGCGGTTGACGACGACCTGCAACGCCAAGAGCGACCGAAGGGGGAACCCCCGACTCGAACCCCCGACTCGAACCCCCGACTCTTCGTTCCTTAGCAATCTGGTCTACCACTAGACCATTGTAATCGCTAAAGAGGCTGCCTGTCAGCTACACAAGTGACCAGCTTATGTGCTGAACACCTGTCAGTGCTGGACGTACGCCTGTCAGCTACACTAGTGACCAGCTTATGGGCTGAACACCTGTCAGTGCTGGACGTACGCCTGTCAGCTACACTACTGACCAGCTTATGTGCTGAACACCTGTCAGTGCTGGACGTACGCCTGTCAGCTACACTAGTGACCAGCTTATGTGCTGAACACCTGCATGAGGCCATTAGACAATTGGGCATGATGTCGGAAAAATTGCACGGAGATAGATACCTAATCGCTCCTTGTTCCTGGATACCGTACATCTTTCGGATATGAATGCATCTGATATATATCATCTATATCGGGGGAGGCAGCTGTCGGTTATCTATCCAACAGAACTAGGATTGGGCAACTACCAGGCCCACCAGTCCATCTTGTCTTGCTCCGATAGAACTAGGATTGGGCTACTACTGCGCTGACCAGTCCATGTCGCCGTGTTGGCCTTGGTCTGTCTCCCTCTCAGCCAGGGGGGCACCATTGTCGAGGTTGTACCGCCCTTCATCACTGATGAAGCCCAACTGGGGATGGGGAAAGAGCTCCTCACCAAGGCCAGCAGGGCCAGTGTTGATGCTGGGGCTCATCAGCAACAACTCAGAAGCTGACACGGCCTTGGTAGGGCGTGCCTCACGTGCTGGGGTGCCCTTGTGGCAAACCAGCCTAGCTCTCTTGGCAGTGTGCCCCTTAGGGTGCTCAACCTCACTCCTCCCCCACGAGGACTTCCTGGCATTGCGCCCAGAAGCTGTGTTGTGCTCAGAAGCTACCATGGCCTCGATAGGGCAGGCGTCGGCTACTGGGGTGCCCTTGGGGCAATCCAGCCTGGCTCTCTTGGCTGATGGCCCCTTAGGGTGCTCATCCTCACTCCACTTGCAAGTGGACTCGCTGGCAGTGCGTCCAGAAGCCACCTTTGCCTCCATAGGGCAGGCGTCGGCTACTGGGGTGCCCTTGGGGCAGTCCAGCCTGGCTCTCTTGGCTCGGGGGCCCTTAGGGTGCTCATCCTCACTCCTCCTGCTTGTGGACTTGCTGGCATAGCACCCAGAAGCTGCCTTTGCCTCCATAGGGCAGGCATCCACTGCTGGGATGGCCTTGGGGCAACAAGTGGCTCTCTCAGCAGCGGGCACCTTAGGGAGCTCGGCCTGTTTCTTGTTGTGATACCCTACCCACCTCCCCACGACAGACACCTTGCGCTTGGGAGGGAGCCAGTGGGTGGGCCTGGGAGGAGTCTGCATAATCTCCTCCAAACAGCAAGGATCTGTGTAGAGTTGTGAGTTTTACCGGTAAAATAACAAAAATCTACTGGTTGAAGTCGCTTTTAAAGGGCAAGTCGCCAGTTGATTTACTGGTTGTTGTTGTTGTTGTTGTACTTAGGCAAAGCAGGGGTCTTCTTGTCTTGATTATTATACCAGTATGTGTGAGCTTCATGATATCACAGCTTACATTTATGTACCATGAGGCTGGGAGCAGAATAAGTAGGGAACGGCAATATGACATCATATGATGCCGGCAGTCTGACTCGGCTAAAGTAACCATTTATCTACAATATCATATGATATCATGCTCGCCTTTTGTCGACATCACATGATATTGTTGATTAATGCTAACTTACTATTATTATTATTATTATTACATAACTTGTTATCATCATATGGTCCCTAGCAATAAGTGGAAGACACTGGTCAAATGTCAAATGTCAAATGTCAGATGTTAAATGTCAAATTTTAAATGTCAACAGTCAAATTGAACCCCAAATTGAACCCCAAATTGACGGTTGACGAGTTGAAGCCTAGTGGTGTATGTGTGCCCTACGGCAGCATCTGAGTTATCTATGAGCAAGTCAAATTGAACCACAAACTGATCCCCCTAGGAATAAGTGGAAGACACTGGTGGTGGATGCGTCAGTCTCTAATCGTTGAGGAGGCTGGGGGTGAGGACGGGGGGAAGGTGCTAGGGTAAGGAGGGTGCAGGGGTGTGTGAGACAACAGACAATAGTACAACAGCACAGCCACTGGTCAAATGTCGAAGTCAAATGTTAAATGTCAAATTTTAAATGTCAACAGTCAAATTGAACCCCAAATTGACCGCTGAAGCGTTGAAGCCTAGTGGTGTATGTGTGCCCTACGGAAGATCACAATAAATAATAAATAATAATATCAATATCATATGATATGATGCCCCAGGCCAAAGTTACCTAGTCAGACCGCCGGCATCATATGATATCATATAATTAGGGAAAGGCGAAGTTAGTTAATATTAGTAAATGAATCATATTAGTAAATGTTAGTTAATATTAGACTGACGAGCCCTCTCACCAGAATTTTGATTTTATTTGAAAAACTAATATCATTGTGACACTAGAATAATATTAGTTAATATTAGTTTTTCAAACTCTAACATTAGTTGCCGTTCCCTGCATATCATATCATATGATGACCTGATATCATATGATATCATATTGCCGATCCCTATGTATGTGTGACCTACGGCAGCATCTGAGTTTATGTCTGAGTAAGTCATCTTGGACCCCAAATTGAGCGCTGTTTAAGTGTAGCAGCAGATTTGGAAGACATCACCACATCTCTGAGTAAGTCAAATTGAATCTCAAATTGAGCGTTGAGGCGTTGAAGCCTAGTAATGATAACGCCTGGTGGGGCGTGGTGTTAAGGGAGCCCGTCGTACGCGGGTGGGGAGGGGTCTCCTACCTCAACTGGACAAGCTACCATCGCGGTTGACAACGACCTGCAACGCTAAGAGCGACCGAAGGGGGAGTCGAGCCCCCGACTCTTCATCCTCAAGCGATCTGGTCTACCTCTAGACCATTGTATATCACTGAAAGGGGCTTGAAGCCTAGTATTGTGTGTGTGCCCTAAGGAGTTCTGAGTTTATCTCTGAGTAAGTAATCTTGAACCCCAAATTGAGCGTTGAAGCGTTGAAGTCGAGTAGTGTGTGTGTGACCTAAGGCAGCATCCGAGTTTAGTGCAGCAGATTTTGAGGACATCACCACACCTCTGAGTAAGTCAATTTGAACCCCAAACTGACGGTTGAAGCGTTGAAGTCGAGTAGTGTGTGTGTGACCTAAGGCAGCATACGAGTTTAGTGCAGCAGATTTTGAGGACATCACCACATCTCTGAGTAAGTCAATTTGAACCCCAAACCGACGGTTGACGCGTTGAAGTCTAGTAGTGTATGTGTGCCCTGAGGCAGCATCTGAGTTTATCTCTAAGTAAGTCAAATTGAACCACAAATTGACGGTTGAAGCTGCCTCAATTCTCTCAACTGCCTCAACTACCTTAACTGTCTCAACTGCCTCAACTGTCTCATCTGCCTCAGCTGCCTCAACTGTCTCAGCTGTCTCAACTGCCTCAACTGTTTCAACCGCATTAACTGCCCCAACTGCCTCAATTGTCTCAGCTGCCTGTACTGCCCCAACTGTCTCAACTGCCTCGACTATCTCAGCTGCCTCAACTGTCTCAACTGCCTCAACTGCCACAGATGCCTCAACTTCCTCAACTGTCCCAACTGCCTCAACTGCCTCAGATATCTCAACTGCCTCAACTGTCTCAACTGCACCAACTGTCTCAGCTGCCTCAACTGCATCAACTGCCATGGCTCACAACAGATGTGCAGGTGTATGTGGCAGGTGGCTCACATTACCACATACATAGACCCATAGTTGTGATATTGTCTCACTGCTTTGCATGCTTACTATCAAGCAGGCAATGGGTTTCATAAGCGCTTCTGGGTCACCATCAGAACATGTTTATGTTCAGAATAAAATGTGAAGAGTGCACGGCGAAAGATATGAACAAGGCGAGTTGAAAGCACTGCAAATTTGAATTTGAATCTGAAAGTCGAGAACAAGGCGAGGTGAAAGCACTGCAAATTTGAATTTGAATCTGAAAGTTGAGAACAAGGCGAGGTGGACAACACACAATTGGAATCATAATTTGATTGAAAGCTGAATTTCCTTTTTCCTCACTACTTTTCCTTTTTATTTTCGCTCTGCCACTTTCCTCTTTTTGTTTTTGTTATCCCTTCTCGTGTTTTTTCTTTCTTGTTTCCCCCCCTTCTATCCTATTGCTTTCTCTATTTCCCTAATCTCTCCCCTCACATCTTTTCATCCTCGCTCTCTGTGCCACCCGCCTTTTTCCCCTTTCTTCTTTTTTTCTGTCCCTCTCCTTTCTTTTACTTATACTTCTTATGTTCTCTCTCTCCCTTCATTTTCCCCATACATTCTGCCTCGTTCTCCCCCTGTTTCTTTGTTCTTTCCTTTCTTCTTTGTCCGTGTCCCCCCTATTACAATTCTTTTTCTCCCCCTACAGTGCGTTTCTGTTTTTCTTATTTTCTCCCTTTTCTCTCTTGTCGTTCTTTCTTCTTTCTTCTACTCTACTGAGACTTTCCCCCTCTTTCCCCCTATCTAATTCTCGTGTGTTGCCGTTTTTTTTTTCAGGGACGCTCTTTTTTCTTCCCTTTTTCTTTTCTCTTTTTCTTTTCTTGGTACTCTCTCTCTCTCTCCCTCCCTGCCTACCTACTTCCCCCCTTTTTTCTTTCTCGGCATACTCTCGTCCTTCCCCTTTTTTTCCTTTCTCCGGTCTCTTCTTGTTTTAACCATTCTTTTCCCAGCCTCTGCCTCGTTTCCTACCTTTCATTCTCTTTGTCTTCATTTTACTGCTTTTTTTCTCTTAAGTCTTTGGTTCACGAGCAGGGCAAGTGGAAATAACCACACATTGAATTATAATATAGTTGAATGATAGAATAAGGCGAAGGAGGAATGAGAAACCACTGCACTTGAATTGAATTTGAAAGATGAGAATAAGGCGAGGCGAAAACACTTATAATTTGAATTTGAAAGATGAGAACAAGGCTAGTTGAAAACACTTCTAATTTGAATTTGAAAGATGAGAACAAGGCTAGTTGAAAACACTTCTAATTTGAATTTGAAAGATGAGAACAAGGCTAGTTGAAAACACTTCTAATTTAAATATGAATTTGAAAGATGAGAACAAGGCTAGTTGAAAACACTTCTAATTTGAATTTGAAAGATGAGGACAGGGCTAGTTGAAAACACTTATAATTTTAATTTAAATTTGAATTTGAAAGATGAGAACAAGGCTAGTTGAAAACACATATAATTTGAATTTGAATTTGAAAGATGCGAACAAGGCGAGGTGAAAACACTTATAATTATAATTTGAAAGATGAGAACAAGGTGAGTTGAAAATACTATTGCCAATTTGGGGAGTCTACGCCTTATCTACTGCACCCTTGCATTTGGCTTATGATGGTGCATACTGTGTGGGAAGGGTGCTGTAGGGGGACAGAAAAGGGTGCCGAAGACCCCCCAATTTTGTAGTGAAAGAAGAGAGTCTGTAGTACAAAGTACGATGTCCAAAATTATGAGCAGCATCACACCCATACCTATGATGTCAGCATTCTGTGTGGGAAGGGTGCTGTAGGGGCACAGAAAAGGGTGCCGTAGGGTCGCAGACATACAGGCTACCAGCACACTGTGTGGGAAGGGTGCTGTAGGGGCGCAGACATACAGGCTACCAGCACATACAGGCAACCAGCATACTGTGTGGGAAGGGTGCCGTAGGGTTGCAGGCATACAGGCTACCAGCACATACAGGCAACCAGCATACTGTGTGGGAAGGGTGTCGTAGGGGCGCATAAAAGGGTGCTGAAGTCCCCCCAAATTTGCAGTGAAAGAAGACAGTTCATAGTACTAAGTACGAAGTGACAAGCACCTTTAAGTTTGGTTGTAGTGCAGACTCAAAGGGGTGCCGTAAGGCGCATAAAAGAGTGCCGAAGTCCCCTTAAATTTGCATACAGGCTACCAGCACGTACAGGCAACTGTGTGGGATGTGTGCCGTAGGGGCGCATAAAAGGGTGCCGAAGTCCCCCCAAATTTGCATACAGGCAACCAGCACACTGTGTGGGATGTGTGCCGTAGGGGCGCATAAAAGGGTGCCGAAGTCCCCCCAAATTTGCAGTGAAAGAAGACAGTTTGTAGTGCAAAGTACGAAGTACAAAGTGATGAGCAGCATCACACCCCTACATGGCGATGTGATGTAATGGTGACTACTGCTAGCTCCGGCTTACGCGGTGGTGTCCTTAATTTCACGTCCAGTGAGTGACTGCATTACACGTCGCATTACAGATTTGCAGCGAAAAAAGAGAGTTTGTGGTACGAATTGCGAAGTGGTGAGTAGCATCACACCCCTACCTGCGCTGTTGTAGGGCGATCCTCAACTGTTTAAGGGTTGTCATATTTTCCAGGCCAAATCAGCGGTCTGTTTCTCTCCCCATTTTACCAGGGCCCTACCTGCGCTGTCGTAGGGTGATCCTTAACGGTTTAAGGGTTGTCACATTTTCCAGGCAAAAATCAACGGTCTGTTTCTCTGTCCATTTTACCAGGGCCCTACCTGTGCTGTCGTAGGGCGATCCTGAGGGAACTCCGCTGTAGCCGACTTAGCCAACGTATGGAGTTTCGTGATCTTTTCCCTCTCCTCCACTGTGCAACACTCAAAACATGACAACTGGCCCAAGTGGCGCAGGACCATTATGGCCCAGGCCCATGCATCCCGTGCCGCTGACCCAGCCTCATCATCACCGAAGCCTTTGAATCCACAAGTTCCTCCCCTGTAGGATGGCGGAAGATGAAGACAGGGGGTAAGTTGTGGGTTAGGACAGGGGGTATGGGGGTAGGGGTTAGGTTCCTCCTCTGTAAGATGGACATGAGGGTAGGTTAGGTCAGGGGGTAGGGTGTTGGTTAGGACAGGGGGGTAGGGGGGTAGGGGGTAGGTTAGGACAGGGGGTAGCGGGGTAGGGGGGTGGTTAGGACAGGGGGTAGGGGGGTAGGGGGTAGGTTAGGACAGGGGGTAGGGTGTAGGGGGTTGGTTAGGACAGGGGGTAGGGGTGGGTTAGGACAGGGGTTAGGGGGGGTAGGTTTGGGCAGGGGTTAGGGGGGTAGGGTGTTGGTTAGGACAGGGGGTAGGGGGTAGGGGGTATCCAATTTGGCACTTACGGGTTGCGCGTCTCCTCGTTCTTGTGGGTTGACAAACCCAGGTCGCTGATCTTGACAGTGATGCGGTTGTCAGCACCAATGGTGATGAGAATGTTTTCCTCCTTCACGTCGTTGTGAAAAAGGCCGCTATCGTGGAGCTCCTTCAGCCCTTGGATGATGTCCCTTTGAATGCGGAGGTAGACTCCAACCCTCATGGACTCTCCATCTTTCGATAGATGGTCGCCCAACCTGAAGGGTTGGAGAATGAATGGTCATGTTAGCAGCACATTCAACAACACAGTTATGTGAACATGACAAACAACACTGGCACTTCCATGTAACTCATCAGTTATATGATCACAACATCTGATTCCCACCAGTTAGCTAGCACCGTCACACCCCCCACCCCATCAGGTATATGATCATGGCACTAACACTGTGACTCTGACACTTGCGAGGTACCCATCAGTTCTACCCCAGCCATCCCACCAGCCAGCTAGCACCTACACCCCCCCCACCCCATCAGGTATATGATCATGACACTAGCACTGTGACACTGACACTTACCAGGTAACCATCAGTAATATGATCATGACTAACAACACTGGCACTTACGAGGTACCCATCAGTTCTATGACCATGACAGTTTGGTACAAGTAGTCCTCTGATCCTTCCATTGGGATGGCCTGGACAAAATAGCCTTCACATCGAACGCAGGCGGACTGTTCAGCCGTTGTGACATGGCCAGCCACCTGTGTATGCGTATGCGTATGTGAATGTGGATGTGAATGTGAATGTGTATTTGTGTACACAAATACAGTCACAGTTACACACACACGCACAGGCACAGTCACACACACAAGCGCAGGCACATCCACACAACAAGAGCAAATATAAACATGAGTTTATGTGTTCAACTATAAACATGAGTTCATGTGTTCAAATATAAACATGAGTTCATGTGTTCAAATATAAACATGAGTTCATGTGTTCAAATATCAACATGAGTTCATGTGTTCAAATATAAACATGAGTTCATGTGCTCCTACCTCTTGAGCCACCAGTCTGGTGTGTTCCTTCTTAAACTTATTCGCTGACATGCTCTCTGAACACTTGAGGGCGACCTGAGCAATTATGGATTATGGACATTCAGTTGTTACTTGAATTAAGAGAGAGAGAGAGAGAGAGAGAGAGAGAGAGAGAGAGAGAGAGAGAGAGAGAGAGAGAGAGAGAGAGAGAGAGAGAGAGAGAGAGAGAGAGAGGGCGGACATCAAAGACGCCTTGGAAATAGACACATATAATGACAATGTGGGGTGGGTGGGTGGGGTGGGGGGGGCGGTGGAGGAAGGCCTATCACAACCCATCCTCTCTACTACTTCAACCACCACAACTGTACATCAGCCTATCTGGATCCCTTTGAATAACCCCGCAAACACAACTGTACATCAGCCTACCTGGATCCCTTTGAATATATAACCCCGCAAACACAGCTGTACATCAGCCTACCTGGATCCTTTTGAATAACCCCGCAAACACAACTGTACATCAGCCTACCTGGATCCCTTTGAATGACCCCGCAAACACAACTCCAAATCCTCCAGCCCCCAGACGCTTTGGCTGTTGGTCTGATCCTAAGCTTTTCTTCACTAAGCGTCTCATCTCTAGAGAAATGGGCTGGCATGATGTCTCACTGGCCTTAGAGGGACGCGAGCGAGCCTGGTTGCGGTACGTCCCGAACACCTCACACTCCAGCTGGTCTTCCAACTCAGCAAGTTCTCGGAGAGCTTCTACCCGAGCCCAGCGTTGTGCAGCCCAGCTCATCAACTCCAGGCGCTGGGCTTCCAGGTACTTGGCTTCCACGCGCTGGGCTTGTACGCGCTGGGCTTCAACGCGCTGGGCTTCCAGGTACTTGGCTTCCACGCGCTGGGCTTGTACGCGCTGGGCTTCTTGGCGAACGAGATGATCTTTCCGCGCCAACGGGCGCCGTTTCAGGTTCAGGTGGCGACAGTTCTGCAAAAAAAGGGCGCACCCAAGTGGCATCGGTCAGTGGGAATGGACGGGAGCCCCGAGTTCGTACTACAGTGATCATTTAATTCTCAAATTTAGTTAAATCATCATCTCATCTGAGATGATAATTTAATTGTGTGGTTCTTCTCGCATTTTTTATAAATTGTATTTCCATCCTTCAAAAGAATCAGGCTTCATGACCAGCTTCATGCTGGAGTCTTTATTCACCAATTCAGGTTCAGTTTCATTTTCTCAAAATCAAATTTTCAATATAGTGAAAGGCTTGTGGTGACTGAATCACACGAACAGATCCTCCATTCAACATGCGCATGCAGGTGACAAGAAGGGGGGAACAAGTTGTCAGGAGGCATGGCTTAAGGAACTGGGCAGGGTGCATGCGTGTACATGCAGGTACATGCGCATGCAGGTGACAAGAAGGGGGGAACAAGTTGTCAGGAGGCATGGCTTAAGGAACTGGGCAGGGTGCATGCGTGTACATGCAGGTACATGCGCATGCAGGTGACAATTAGGGGGGAACAAGTTGTCAGGAGGCATGGCTTAAGGAACTGGGCAGGGTGCATGCTGGTACATGCAGGTACATGCGCATGCAGGTGACAATAAGGGGGGAACAAGTTGTCAGGAGGCATGGCTTAAGGAACTGGGCAGGGTTTAACTGGGCAGGGTGCATGCAGGTACATGCAGGTACATGCGCATGCAGGTGACAAGAAGGGGGGAACAAGTTGTCAGGAGGCATGGCTTAAGGAACTGGGCAGGGTGCATGCGGGTACATGCAGGTACATGCGCATGCAGGTGACAATAAGGGGGGAACAAGTTGTCAGGAGGCATGGCTTAAGGAACTGGGCAGGGTTTAACTGGGCAGGGTGCATGCAGGTACATGCAGGTACATGCGCATGCAGGTGACAAGAAGGGGGGAACAAGTTGTCAGGAGGCATGGCTTAAGGAACTGGGCAGGGTGCATGCGTGTACATGCAGGTACATGCGCATGCAGGTGACAATAAGGGGGGAACAAGTTGTCAGGAGGCATGGCTTAAAAAAGGTAATGATAACGCCTGGTGGGGCGTGGTGTTAAGGGAGCCCGTCGTACGCGGGTAGGGAGCGGTCTCCTACCTCAACTGGACAAGCTACCATCGCGGTTGACGACGACCTGCAACGCCAAGAGCGACCGAAGGGGGAGTCGAACCCCCGACTCTTCGTTCCTTAGCAATCTGGTCTACCACTAGACCATTGTAATCGCTAAAGAGGCTGAGGCATGGCTTAAGGAACTGGGCAGGGTGCAATGCGGTGCGCATGCTCTATTCGAGGCCTGGGGAGACTACAGGAGATGGCTGAGGGTACGGTTGTGAGTGTATGTGTGTGAAGTGTGATCAGAGTTGCCATGGGTGTGGGTACATGGGGGTACATGTGTATACATGCGGGTACATGCAGGTACATGCAGGTACATGCGATGTACATGTGGGTACATGCAGAAACATGTAGGGTACATGTGGGAACGGCTACACCTT
Source organism: Chlamydomonas sp. ICE-L (assembly GCA_013435795.1). Taxonomy (NCBI): domain Eukaryota; kingdom Viridiplantae; phylum Chlorophyta; class Chlorophyceae; order Chlamydomonadales; family Chlamydomonadaceae; genus Chlamydomonas; species Chlamydomonas sp. ICE-L. The sequence continues at coordinate 7,954,263 of JACBWV010000338.1, read as the reverse complement.
GTGACGGGGCAGGAGGGAGAGAGGGGGGGTGATAAGGAGGGTAGGAGAAGCCTACCAGGATCTGGGAAATATGAATGCACCGCATGGTGACTGATGGCCATCGACAGACTGACACCCACCTCACCCTCCCAGCCCTCGCCCCTCGCGTCCATCGACTGACTGACATCCACCTGTACTCCCTCATCCCTACACCCACCACAACCTCCTAGCCCTCGCCCCTCACTCTCATCGACAGACTGAGACCCACCTGTGCTCCCTCAGCTCTACACCCACCTCAACCTCTCAGCCCTCGCCCATTGCTCTCATCAACAGACTGACACCCACCTGAGCTTCTTCAGCTCTGCATTTACCTCACCCCCCCAGCCCTCGCCCTGCTCACCCATCGACAGACTGACACCCACCTGTGCTCCCTCAGCTCTACACCCACCTCAGCCTCCCAGCCCTCACCCCGCTCACCCATTGACAGACTGACACCCACCTGTACTCCATCATCCCTACACCCACCTCACCCTTCAAGCCCTCGCCCCTTGAGCCCATCTGTCTGCCTCTCACCCACTTGTGCTCCTTCAGCTCTGCATCCACCTCACCCTCCCAGCCTTCACCCCTCTCACCCATCGACAGACTGACACCCACCTGTGCTCCCTCATCCCTACACCCACCTCACCCTCCTAGCCCTCCCCCCTCGCTCCCATTGACAGACTGACACCCACCTGAGCTCCTTCAGCTCTGCATTCAACTCACCCTCCCAGCCCTCACCCCTCGCGTCCATCGACAGACTGACACCCACCTGTGCTCCCTCAGCTCTACACCCACCTCGCCCTCCCAGCCCGCGCCCATCGCTCCCATCGACAGACTGAGACCCACCTGAGCTCCTTCAGCTCTGCATCCACCTCACCCTCCCAGCCCTCACCCCTCTCACCCATTGACAGACTGACACCCACCTGTGCTCCCTCAGCTCTGCCCCCACCTCACCCTCCCAGCCCTAGCCCCTCGAGGCTCGATGACTCCCACTGCCGTTGACCCCCGCTCGCACCCATCTGTTGACGACGACTTACCCCCTGCTGCATGATACTGCCAACTTGTCCAGATGTAGAACTGCAGGTTTCCGATTGACGGGCTACGCCCCTGTCTTCTCAATCCCTGAGCAAACTCTCGATGCGCTGCCTCTTTTCTGGCTTTCTATCCGCTCCCGTGGTCGGGAACCACTGGCAATCCCTTTTTTGGTGGGCGCGTACCTGACGAGCTTGTCTAGCTCTGTTAGTTCCTGAATTCCTGTTTGCGGAAGAGTTGGAAGTTTCTGTCGGTTAACTGAATCGAAAACGAAGGAAGAAAGGCGCAGACAGGCCAGGCAGGACAGGCAGAGAGGGCGCAAACGTTCAATGCCTCAAAATCAGGGGACGGAGAACGCATCAACTCGTCCCTCTAAGTATCTAATAGGTGCATTCCCTCACCAGAACTGCAATGTCAGCGGAGGACAGACGCAAATGTCTGTAGACAATCGACAACTCTGGTGAGCACGCTTATCCTCGTTCTTGTTGGCTTCGTTGCGTGCAGATGAGAATGTCAGAATACATGAAAGACCTGCTCATAAACGGAATTAGTAGTGCGCAGCTTCCAATTGCGGGAGAACCCGCCCCGAATATAAATTAACCGCGAACTGTACACGTGCCACGTGCGGTGAACTGTACTGGCCCAGCCCCCCACGCCACGGTCGCTTCGAATCAGGCCGATTTCTCCGAGCTCTCTAATTCGAATTCGCCGATTTTTAGCAGAGATTGCCCAGAATAACGTCAGGAAAAATTATAGCTATTTTTCTGCGAGAGAAAGGTACTATTCGGTCTCAAGTGACGAGGGGTCGTACTGCTCTGACAGCTGAAGTCACGGAGGGGGGACCATCGCTCCGCCCTCCCCCCATCCCCAGCACTTTCGGGGTACCGATTTCCCGACAAATCAAGGGTGGGGCCCTATCCTGCCCTCACCTGGGTTTCCACTTTGGCTGCCTCGGAACAGAAGCCTTTTAGACATGCGGCATTAGCGGCCGAATTCCTGAAGCATATCTAGCGCGTTGGGTGATCAGGTGATTCTTACCGCCCAGTATAGAAGCGCATCCAGGTGCGGCATCGCACAGGTTTCTCCCGATCTCCCTCTGATTTCTCGATTTTGCGCCTTCCTCTGAGACCTGAAGAAGACCTGTACCACGCCACATCTCGATGCGCTTCTTTACTTTCGCCGTGGCAATAAAAATCTCTTAGATTCTCAGTCACTTTGACCATTAGGATCAGAACGAAAGTTGTCGTCCAGATAAAATGTCCCGACATCCTACTCTTCCACTGCTGCGATATTGTGATTTTAGATAAATTGATACCGGTAATAGGGCTGGTGAAAATAACAAGCAATTCATAATTGAATGCTCCTTATTCTCTGAAGATAGGAAAACTCTTTGAGAAATTCAGAAAAGGCTGAAATTATACCAGGCAAGCGGTGTATCTCAGGGGCATCTCTTTGTCTCTAATCAGAGACTCTCTGTCTCTAATTGACTCGAGGAAATGCCTCGATGCCTGCGGTAACGACCTGTAATCATGGGCAGGCCATTGTACAACACTCGCTGCACTGGTGTCGTACAATACAATAATCGTTTAAAAAGCTTGACTTATGTTGACTTTTGTTGAACTCCATCTATTCTAGAACTACCGTTTGAAACTATTGATGATCTTCTGATGAAGGCAGGGTGAATATCTTCTGGGGTAAATATATTATATTGGTGATCTGTGATTTGTTGTGAATCCACTTCTGCATGTCTGATACCGTATATCTGACATACTATGTCTAGTCAACTTGTCTTGGCGTTGAGACTGGTAGTATTTCGAACAAGACGAATGGAGACTTGAACTTTTCAAGGGTGCAAATTTCTCTAAAATATCCTTAAGGAGAATTGTAATGATTAGCTAAAAAAAAACTTGATATGAACAGAACCGGAACTTGATCTCATATCTATGATCCTCGATCTCGTGTAGTTGATTTATTGAGAACCCGGATGTAGTGTGCATGCATTCAAAATTTATGCCCCATGTGCAGTGTCTATAATAATGAAATGCAAATGTAAACTCTTGAACGTCTTAGCACATCTCTTGTTCATGTTCATTATGAACCAGTACTCCTTGATCAGACCATCCTCCCCAAGCGAGGGTCTGCACGACATGACCGACAAGAATCGTATAATTAAATTGTCACTGAAGCACAAAGTCAGGACCCCCATCGGTAAAACGATTGTTTGGGGTTCAGTTCCTCAGGTGTTTGAGCAAAGCCCCCCCTTCTGAGGAGCGGGAGCCCCCAGGATCACCCCATTGTCCGTTTGTTCGTTTGTGCGACCGAAAAAACGAAGCCTGGCACGTAAGACAACAGTTTTGTAACGAACTGGCTTCGGCCTGCTCGATTCCGTTGGCAACACTCTCCGCAAATTTTCTGCCTAGGCCTTATTCGTATTAGCCCATCCTAATGAATCGAGGTTGGGCAGCTTCCTTTAGCCTATTTGGCTACCTCTGGACTGTAACATACAGACACATGCCATGCATGTGTGAAGCTTGTCTAGTCATGACATGTGAGGACCTAAACAGGAACATGAGGAACATACAGACACATGCCATGCATGTGTGAAGCTTGTATAGTCATGATAGGTGAGGACCTACACAGGAACATGAGGAACATACAGACATATGCCATGCATGTGTGAAGCTTGTTTAGTCATGATAGGTGAGGACCTAAACAGGAACATGAGGAACATACAGCCACATGCCATGCACGTGTGAAGCTTGTATATATAGTCATGACATGTGAGGAGCTTCTATGGCCATGCTACACGCTTGCTCCTTAATTGGTCCATACTCCCCAAGGCTCCACACAACATGGCATGCAAGAGTCACACATAACATGCAGCATCCAAGCCTCTAAATACAAATTATGTGTGTGCATGGGTGCGTGTGTGTGTGTGGGGGGGGGGTAAGGCGTACCATGCAGGATGCACAGAAAAGTGAAAACATTACGCCTTGCCATGGGGCGTGAGGTTGAAGAAACCTTCCTGTTTGCTTGCAATGGGAAATGGTTACTGAGGTGGGTGCGCACAGGAAATGCACCATCCAGGCCTCTAAATACTACGTACCATGCAAGCCACTAAATACAAATTGTGCGTGTGTGTGTGTGGTGGTGTGTGTGGGGGGTAAGACATACGATGCAAGCCACTTCATACAAATTGTGTGCGTGCTGTATGGTGTGTGTGTGTTCGTGTGTGTGTATGTGTGTGTGTGTGTGTGTGTGTGTGTGTGGGTGGGGTGGGGTGGGGTGGGGGGGTGGGGGGGGGGTGGGGGGGGGGGAGGCACGGGGGGAGGGTAAGACGTATCATGCAAGCCTCTAAATACAAATTGTGTGTGTGTGTGCATGAGGCCAAGAGGAAGTCTAACAATCTAGAGACATCCCATACATGTTTACGTTTATATGTTGGTGGCGAACGCTCGAAGCGATGTTACCTTCTACATACTGCGAAGTAGCCCAGAGCTAGGACAGATGGCTAGGCTTGGATGCATAAATCGTTTCTTGGGGTGTCGCGTCAATTGTGGTAGAGTTGTGCGGGAGTTGGAGGGAGGGCAAGCGATGGGCAACAGGGTACTTCCATTGACCAAATTGGCCAGCGCTTTAGCGCACTTGAAAAAACAAACTGCGCTTTGTAGTGCAAAAAGCTAGACAGCTCCCTGAGCCAGTCAGAGTGCAACACCCAGATGTTTCAGCAGTCCTGGACAGCTGATCGTGATAGCTCCAAGGTGCACTACGTTGTGTTAGCTTTTGCTCTTAATGAGATAACGATCTAATGAGATATAGATTTATAAATAGATTTAGAGATAGCGATAAAGAAGTATGTGAGAACCTGAATCTGCAACAAGAACCATGGAATCCAGTGTTTCCTTTTTTGACGATGCGTCGCCATTCCGTCGCCATCCCGTAGAATACACCCTACACCTACACGTGCACCCCCCAGACCCCCCGATATCGGGACGCGCTGCCCCCCGACTCCCCCAGGCTCCGCGCTTCGCGCTCCGCCATGCGATGGCTATGCAACCTTCCTGAAATCAGGGTTGAGTAGCCCAAGTAGCTACTTAACCTGGACTACAGAAATCTGAAATAAAAAACACTGCATGGAATAGTGTTTTGCTCGGAAGAAGAGCCCTGGAACCTGAATGTACATCTGTATCTGAGACTCAACGGTTCCTCTCAAATCTTGCTTCTCTCTCTTCTACAATGCAACCGATCGTCTGGATTTGCGCGGCGCTCTCAGATCTAGCGGTAACATTGTCCTCACGGGTTCACTCAGGTTCTCACATGCTTCAACAGCTAAAGCTCATCTAATTAGATCTCATTAGATCGTTATCTCATTAAGAGCTAAAGCTAACACTACCTAGTGCACCTTGAAGCTATCACAATCAGCTGTCCAGGACTGCTGATACATCTGGGTGTTGCACTCTGACTGGCTCAGGGAGCTGCCTAGAAGCCACTACAAAAAGGCGAAAAGGCGAAAAGCAGAAAAGCCCTGTCCCTAACCTGGGCACGGCCTGGACACATCTTTTTGTTTTTGAAACTATTTTCATTTCAGGAGGTGGGACCTCTTGCACAAAGTAGCACCTAGGACTGGCCTGCTTAGTGATCTAGTAACATTCTCCTCATGGGTTCACTCAGGTTCTTACATGCTGCAACAGCTGCTTGCCTATGAACCCAACATGGATGGTGTGGTGCATCCAGCAACATCCGCACAACCTCACTGTGGCCATTCCTTGTCGCACTCACAAGTGCGCTAGCTCTCATCACGACAGTCAGCATGGGCGGCATGCTGTGGTGCATCTAGCAACATACGCACAACCTCACTGTGGCCATACCTTGCCGCAATCACAAGAGCTTCCCCAGCACGACAGTCAGCATGGGCGGCATGCTCTGGTGCATCCAGCAACATCCTTACAACCTCATTATGGCCATTTCTTGCCGCATCCACAAGAGCTGCCTCATTAACACAGTCAGCATGGGCGGCATGCTCTGGAGCATCCAGCAACATACGCGCAACCTCACTGTGGCCATTCCCTGACGCATTCAGAAGTACGAACCCATTCCATACAACCTCACTGTGGCCATTTCTTGCCGCAATCACAAGAGCTTACCCAGCTTGATAGTCAGCATGGGCGTCATGCTGTGGTGCTTCCAGCAACATCCGTATAACCTCACTGTGGCCATTTCTTGCCGCGACCTCTAGAGCTTGCCCATCTTGATAGTCTGCATGGGCCGCATGCTGTGGGGCAGTAAGCAGAAGCCTAGCCAGCTCTGTGGCATGCACTGTCTGTTCTTCTGTAACTACTTCCAGCAGGGCGCGGTTAGAGTCTTCCAACGATGCCGCCCTCGAGACTAGCCAAGTAGCAGCGTCGAGCTTGCGCTCATTGCCATGCCGAAGGGCATGAGCGAGGGCATCGGGCATATTGCCATGGCGCCTGCTCAGCAAGATCTGGCCCAGGTTTTGAAGGGTACGCAGAATGATGTCGGCCACTAAATCTGACGGAAGCGAGGACGCAGGCATGGTGTGACAAGGCAAGGATCTGGTTTTATGTCGCGAACTCGCGAGACCTCTTTTTGTTCAGTTGGTCGGCCCCCTAAAGGGGTTGGTCGGCCCCCTAAAGGGGGACAGACCTAAGCGATACTTCCGCGAAATGGTGCTGTTTCTCAAATTTCCCAAGAACGCCGGTCAAATCAGCCGGTTCAACTGACTTCTTTCGCATGGGAATCGACCCGTGTTATTATAATTTCTCTGATGGCACTTATTCGCGTACGGATCTCAGGGCTGCGGATTTCCAAAGTCGCAAAGCAAGTTGAATAGTCGCGACACCAGTACATGCAAAGCCTCGCACGTCCAATAGTCGCAAAGCAGTTTGGATAATCTGAAAGCAAGTTCAATATCCGCAAAGCAACTCCAATGGTCGAAGAGCAACTTCGCTTCTCAACTTCCTTGGGAGTTACTGTACCTGCGGCAAAATGGTGCACTTTGGGACCCAACCTGCTGTCGAAAGCTTGCCACGGAGAGCACTTCTTCGCGTACGGATCTCAGGGTTGCGGACTGTAGACGCGGTATTTTCATCTGTCGTTTCCCTCCTGCCTTGGACTCAATCTAGGGACCTGGAGCATGTCCAACACAACAGCTGACTACCGGTAACAAGCTCTCATCGAAGTCAGTTAGACACACGGAAACCATGTTCCACATCCATCAGAAACAGCCCAAGAAAGAAGGCAATAAGGCATCCGCCTCAACTGCATTCACACCAGGGTACTTCAAATTGCCAAATTGGCCAGCGCTTTAGCGCACTTGATGGGGAAAAAAACTGCGCTTTGTAGTGCAAAAAGCGCAAAAACTGCTTGCTGCGCCCACAGGGAGTTGCAAAAAACTGCGCTTAAAGCGCAGAGGGGGTCAAAAAGTCAGCGCTCAAAAGCGCGCGCTTTGAATTACCCTGATTCACACACCTGCTACAATAAATGACATATACATGTCGGCTCTCTCACAGTTCTCCAAGTTCTGCAAGTAAAAGCATACCATTGGATGCCAAGCCTAGACATAAAACATATCATGACAATCTACGTTAAATATTCCAAACGATCAAGTTGTTGGCAATTGCAATTTGCAAATGTATCTCGCTGCACGTCGTTTCACCTTGGCATACCCACGTGGACAACTTCGTAATATTTTTCAACAGTCAACAACAAATTTAACAATCATAGACAACTGAACTACAAACCCAGAAGACATCGTGAACCATACCCCACCCCCGGGGCCGACCTCCAGGGGACCCGCCAGGGCACCCTACTATTTCCTTGAATCTGGCCAAGGCGATGTTATTGACTGATTTATATATCAGCCTCTGAGTCGGCATAATGCACATACACCTGTACCTTTCCCTCCTGGTACCGCGTTGCCTGCCGCCAGGCCACAGGCTAGCTATGGCCTACACGTGACTGCAGTACCCTGCAGTACACATCTCTATTCTATATGATTGCGCCTGTTGCGCTTAATAGCATCTTCTCCTCTATCGAGCCTATGCCGCCGTTGTAACAATCTTACATTAACAGGTTATGTGCGCCATCTTTAGACGCTAACGAAGAACAGCCGCTGCTTTCCGCGTTCGGAATCAGTTCCCCTCTGACTTGTCGAAGGCCCGAGTTTTAACTAAGCACCTGGACTCCCTGTGCGGATCCTACTTCCCGCTGCTCCGCCTGCCGCTTCCAACCAAGAATCCTTGGATCTGCCACTGCGTCCTACGACTGGAGCAAGCAAGAGCGACCACAAGTCACCGAAATCTATGAAGTGAGTATAGGACGACGCCCTCACCGAGACCCGCCCACACAGTGCTGTATTTATCTCAGACGATCAATTTGTCTACGACCCCAGCTTAAGAGAAGCTCCTGTCGTCGAACATTGCCGCTTGGCAAAGTTCAACCCCCGGTAATCCGCTGGATCCCTTTGGATTGCCGATTCCCACACACAATCCATCCCCCCTTCCCCTGCCCCGCCCTCGTAACTCCCCCTATCCCAACACTCCGACCTACAACGCCAAGACTCCCACACAGAAGACCTCACCATGCAACCAACCCGTATATTCACTGGTAACAACCTCTACAACTGGCGCTGCGCCACGCAAAATATAATCCTCGCCCTCAAGTCCGATAGGGACACCATTGCCATTGCGTTCGACTGCAGACAGGCGGTGGTCGCTGGCGAGCCTGCTGACTCTGATGGTTACCCTGCTGATGACATTACTTACCCTGTTGTTGCGGGTGCTGATCCAGCTGTTCCGGCTCGTGGTGTCCCCACCAGGATCTCCACCTGGAAGAACAACAAGGCCTTCAAGATCATCATAGATCATGTGTCAGATGCGATCCAGCAGGCCATTCATGCTAACACAGATATGGCCACTAGAGCTTTCAGGTTCCTGGACTCCTTGTACTCTGAGGAAGGCAGCAGGCTAGAGCATACCACCCTGACTGCCATACTTGGAATACGTATGACTTCCACTGAATCCCTGCAGACATACCTCTCTAGGGCAGCTGATATGTATTCCCAGATTCCCAAGATCCAAGGCCTCCACATCGTTTCTACCAGCACCTTTCTCAACCTTATTGTCAAGGGACTGAACTCCCGCCCTGAGTATGATGGGTATATCAATCAATTCAACCCCACAGCAATCACCACTTTTGCTATGCTCCATCCAAAGTGCCATCTTCAACTGGTGCTTAGTGAAGCAAGTTGACCCTGCACCATCTCCCGAAGAGGCTGAAATGGCAGCTGCAGCATACAGAGCCAGGAAGCCATTCAACAGCAAGCACCTCCCATTCAGAGACAGGACTATCTCCTAAGAAGATGATCTGCTGGAACTGTGGGGGAATAGGCCATAGCTCCAGAGACTGCACCAGTGAGGACACTGACCTGGCCCTCAAGCCAGCTGACTCAGATGAAGCTGACCACGGATCTAAGTCACCTCCCAAGCAGAGATCAGGAGATGCCAAGGACTCTGACGACAAGAAGACTCCTAAGAAGACCAGTGACAGGAGACAACGTCTCAGAAGATACCCAAGCAGGGGACGCCATGCCCACGTTGCTGATGGTGATCAGTCCACCTCCACCTCCAACTCTGACAGTGAGGGTGAGGAACACAACTTCCTGTCCCTGGCACTGGATGAAGACAACCTCCAGCCCATGAGGTTTGCTACACCAACCAGAGGCAAGTCTGTTTCATTTGCCTTGCCACCTGACCCCCTGGCTAATACAGCATTCTTTGGACAAATAAGTGCTGATGATGAATGCACTATAGAAGATGATGGAGAAGTTTTCCAGGCAGCACTGCAGACAGAATGGATCATAGATACTGCAGCACACTCTCATGCAACCAGTAACATCTCCCATCTGCATGACATTCAGGACCTCCCACAGCCTATTAGGCTGCAGCTGGCAGATCAAGACTCTCCACCTATCTTCTGCAAGCAGATAGGGAAGGCCAGGATCCAGGGCCATGGCAAAACTCTGATCATCCTGAACAAAGTACTCCTTGCTGACTATCAGCATGAATAGCGGTGCTCTCACTTGTTTTATGTCTTGGTGACTCCTTTGGAACTTCCTTAGAACTATCGGCTCTGGCAGTACTGTGCCAGCTTCCCGTAGTGACAGCTTCCCGTAGGCTGTGTCATCCTTCTTGACTCAGTGACAGCTTCCTGTTGGCTGAGTCACCTGTATAGCCTGTACCCTTATCAGGGTACAGGCTGCCGCTCCTTCCTCCACTGGTGCCCCTTAATGGGTCTCCTGTGCTTGTAAAGTTACTCTCGTCTCCGCATTTATAGATTGGCGTGTCTGCCCACACTTTGTCCACTCTCCGGAGTGTTATCCAAGCTGATAGGTTATACGGTCCTTCATTTACTACCACTGCTTTACGATGCAACTTCCGCGAGGACCTCCCGCTAATTTTGAGAAACTCCATGACATGGATGGTCTTTCCTGGACGCGCGGGATGCGCAGTATCATTCTCAGCGATGGCTGCGACCGAGTCCTTCCAACGGAGGACCGGCTCCTCTTGATGATTGGCTATATGTTTGTGCGCCAGCGGCCTCTGCTAACGGTCATGAGAGTCCTTCCGCCATCGTGGAAGCCACCCCCCCCAGTCAATCCTCCAATCTTCTCTTCCTTTTCCTCCCCTGCCGTCTGTCGCCTCCTCCCGTCTGTCGTAGATGACTGTGACGTGCAGACTCAAGTCGGCGACTAGCCTGGACATCGGTGGAGATACCCTGTCTTCGTCTGCTCGCGTCCTTGACGTCGCTATCATATCTCCGGTGTTTGAGGCTCTGCCTGCATACCGGAGGTTGCCAAGCCGACCAAGCTCCCTGCTGATGTCTACGTCGTCTTTGCCCCCTTTGCTCTGCCCAGCCGACGGTCGGCTACTGGCATGAGCTTGCGCTCTAGTGGCTCTGTGCTACCCTCTGGAGAATTTTTTCGATCAAGCTGGCGGATCGCCGGCACTGCCGTAGGGTTCGCCAGAGGAGGACGACCTACGCGTCTGGACCTGGAGATTCTGGAGGTGGTAGGAAGCAGGGGGGTATGGTCAGCACCACTACGGGTGCTGCTCCCTCTACCCCCCAACCGGGTGAGTCGAGCGATAGAGGGGAGGACTTGGGATTGACTGATCATCGACGGCGGGATATTAGGACCTTTACATGCCTCGGCTCTGTTCTTCGCATCCTAGCGATACATTTTCGAATTCTGCCCTTGCGATTTGCGATTTTCTGCACCAGGTGCGACTTGCTGCACTTTCATCCTCGTCTCCTTTTTCCCATACCTCAAATCTCGACTTCGCCCTAACGCTTCCCCACCTTCTGTGATCCCAGGTCTCGCAGCGCCGGACTTCGCCCATGCTAAAGGCCGAAGTGGACGCCGTCCTGGCCCTAGTCCAGCGGCCGTGGAGGATCTTTGGCATGATATCTTGGTGGACATTTTTCTCTCTTAGGCTCCTTGTGACCCCTGGGTGCGTTCCGTGGTTCGACAGAGGTTGCTACTTTGTCTTCCCGTGCCCCTGGTTCCCCCCTTAGGTGTATGCCTTAGCTACGTGAGTTTGGGTTCAAGTGTTTGAGTTCTGATAGGGCTTCGGAATTTTTAGTTAAGTGGTATAGAGGCACGGTTGATCTCGATTAGTTGGGGCAGTCATGAGTTGTTGATGATGACACTGCTCAGCATGGTGCTAGTGTGTTATCTTCGCAATCGGCTGTTCATCTAGGGAGACAAGACTCCTTTGGAGCTTTTCTTTGGGGTTGCACCTGATGTGTCGTTGTTGCGTTTGTTTGGTTGCCCTTGCTATGTCACCTTAGTATTGGGAAGTCACGCAACAAGCTAGTTAAAAAGGCATTATTTGGTAGACTGGTTGGGTATTCCCTGGTGAGTAAGGTTTATTATATTTGGGTTCCGATGTTGCGCCAGTTAGTAGTGAGTAGTGATGTACTCTCTATCTCCAGTTAGTCTAAACTGTCTTTCTGGTTTCTCCCATTAGTATGGGTCCCCGTGCCCGCTTGCATCCCTCCTGTCATCAAACGGTGATATGTTACGTGGCGCCGGTAATTCCCTACGCCCTTTAACAACCCCAATTGTTGTTGGCTGGCCTGGCTGGGATGTATCCTTGTTGCATTCTAGACCAGGGCCTGATCTTGCTGTATTGTGTGTGAAGTTTTAGGGCGGGTGGGAGTTGTATATCCAAACTATAATTTAGCCGAATCTCAGGGGGTCGCCAGGCCCTCCTCTGTGCCACGTTTTATCGGTGAAGCTTTAGGATTTAGACAGCCTTCGATCATAGTGGTACCTGGATCAGGTCCATTGCCTAATAGTCGCCAACCTCCGACCACCTCGGATGGCTCGCAGGTGTCGATAATTCCTTCGCTTCCTGTCATCCCTGGTGGATTATTCGGGTCAAGCCCATGTGATGATGTAGCCGTTACCGAACGTGTAAGTGATGATCTTGAACACTGGTCTAGCTTGATACTGCGTATGGCTGGGGTGTTACAGTCAACCCAGGATTCATTGTTTTAGGTGCTGCTGGTTCTCATACGTAGGTTAACATGGCCCTATGTGTGGGTGCCTATTCCTCAGCACCGCCTAGACTGTCTTATAGGGTAGTCTAGATTGGTGGAGCGTTACGACGCTTTGTTTAGGCAGCTTCCTTTCAGCTGTCTTTCTTGGTTTTGGTGGAAGGTGGTGATTAATTCAGACCACCGTTATAGCGTCTTGATGGTTTCTGACTCTTAGTTCCATAGGCAGATGGTTCAATTCGGTGGAGCTCATCATAGATTAGCTATTTCTTTTTACTCCACACTGTTTTTAAATCACCAGCCCCTCACGTGATTATAACTTTTTGTGGAGTGTAGTAGTTGTTTCCCTTCGGATTTTACTGTGAATTGGTGGGCTGGGTAATCTTGCAGTTGTACTTGCAGATGTACCGCCGCTCACCTCTTTCTTGTTTTCCGAGTGTATTTCAAACGCCCTTTTAGTCCATCCTTTGCAGTAAATTGTTTAAGTCCATTTTTCTGCGTTTCCTATTTTTTCAAGTGAACAATAGGTTTTCTGTACTGTGTTTGTACGTCAAAACTCCTATTGTTCATTGAACTGTGTTTCCTTTGTTGGTTACAAGTTTCTTGAAATTTATCTTCGCATCTTTTGGATTTTCAGTTGCTGCAGGTTTGGTTTGCTTGTGGTTGGGTGCTTGGTTTGTCTTGAGTGTGCAAGTTCTTTGCGGTGCGATACCCACCTCCTAGAATGTTTTTAGTTAGTGTCGTAGCTGGGGTTTATGATAATTAACTTTCATAAATCTTCTTACTTCCATCTTTGAGTAAGAAACCAGTTCATCATGGTTTTTTCATCCCACCTAGTCATGAATTCTATGCTAAGAATAGTTTTTAAGGTAGTGGATTTTTCCATCGACTTTATTTTTCCATCGTAGTCTTTAGTGTCCTCTTGTCTGCGTCCTTTAGGCTTTGATTCTCTCGTGTGCTGCTCTCACACGATATTTTAATCCGTCTCTTTGGTTATCTTTGATTGGCGTTAGGTTCCTATTCCCGGATCGGGTTTTCTATACCGTTGTTCCCCAACTTTGATATACGATTTTTTCAGTCTTCTCTTTAGGTTAAGTTCTCGGTTCTTTCAGTCACCGTTGTTCCCCTTCCTTTGGTATTAGGATTGATTTCTGTTTGGCCTCCCTGTGATGCTCTGGTTTGGTGCCTACTATTCTGGATGAATATTATTTTTGCGCTTACCATGGATGGTTACATTACATTTCCATTTTGGTCTCAGCTCAGCTCGGTATGACCCAAGTTTTTTGCTGCTACATTTTCGGAGTACTACAGTGGTTTTTGGTTCATCCTTTCTCATCCTTTTATTTTAGACGAGGCTTTCTTCTGGTTTCCTGTTTTTCAGCCGTTCCTTACTAATTTTTTGTTTGCTACCAGTTTATGGTTCTATGTCCCCAGTGCCATAGGTGGAGTACTAGTATTGTATGTCACCTGCGTCATAGGTGGAGTATCAGCATGAATAACGGTGCTCTCACTTGTTTTATGTCTTGGTGACTCCTTTGGAACTTCCTTAGAACTATTGGCTCTGGCAGTACTGTGCCAGCTTCCCGTAGTGACAGCTTCCCGTAGGCTGTGTCATCCTTCTTGACTCAGTGACAGCTTCCTGTTGGCTGAGTCACCTGTATAGCCTGTACCCTTATCATGGTACAGGCTGCCGCTCCTTCCTCCACTGGTGCCCCTTAATGGGTCTCCTGTGCTTGTAAAGTTACTCTCGTCTCCGCATTTATAGATTGGCGTGTCTGCCCACACTTTGTCCACTCTCCGGAGTGTTATCCAAGCTGATACTGACTGCAACATGCCCAACATCATTAGCATTAATGCAGCCACCAGCCTGTGTCCAGACCTCCAAGTCCACCTGTCCAATACCCAAGCCATCCTCTCCATCCCAAGACCATCTGGTACCAAACTGCTCCTCTCATGCCCCAAAAGGCATGGACTCTACCTCACCCAAACTTCACCAGTCACTACCAGAAATCCCTCTATCCCTGTGGGTCCTCCCATTGCCTACATCATGATGGTTACCAAGACTCCATCAAGCAACTCACACTGGCTCTGAGACAGGTCAGTACCCACCCACTCATGAGACCTCCCCCAGTAGAGCTGATCAAGACTGCCAGGACTCCCCCTCTACTTCTGCTCCATCTGCACCCCACACTGACTTTGAGACAGGGCAGTACCCACCCACTCATGTGGAGGCAGACCAAGACCTCCAGGACCATCCCCCTCCTTTCTGCCAGTACCATTCCCCTTCCACTGCAGGAAACTTTGAAGAATCTGATAGTGGTACTGACAGTGATGACATGCCAGAGCTCATCCACCAGGAGGTTCACAAACGGCAGGATGACCCTGGACTAGGAGTAGATGACCCTCCAGACACCACTCCATCTCTCCCACAACAGCTGGACAACCTAACCCTACAACAAGCCAGAGCAGAGATGGAACTCCTCAGTGATCAGATCAGGACCAACTATGAAGAATATGATGTCCCCATAGATGGGGACGGACCAATCAAGCCATCTGATCTGGACATAGCAACTACCTGGGACCAGTGGATACTGAGCAACAGGTCACCAGACATTGGACTACCACTGGGAGAAGTTAACCAGAATGTCAACCACATCCACTTCTCCAACAACTCCAGGCTTAGCCTCACACGATTTGGATGCACCTTACACCACCTGAACAGCAGGCCTGCTTCACCAGCTTTCAAAATCAAGCCAAGGCCTCCACTACCCCAACTCATCACAGCCTTCACCAGCAGGTTCCCTACCCTGCTGACTTCTGAAAAAGAACCGTTCCCACACAGGTTTTGGCTGTGTTCCCACACAGGTTTTGGCTGAACACAGAAAGAATGAGGGTGGTGGATAGAGCACACATCCCTCGCTCAATGAGACACTGTCAAATGTGTGGGTTCCAAAAAACTGAGGATGAAATCCATATGTTTGAGTGCCCTTTTTATAATGATATTCGCCTCCGCTACCAGAATCTGTTTACAGATATTTATAGGCATGTCCATGAGGATACCGACTTAACCGTATGGAATGTGGAATTCTGCGATTCCACATTCAGAACCTTTATGAATGGAAATGGCACTAAGTCTTTTTGGAGCAACCTAGCCGACTATCTTTCTACTTGTAGAAGAGCAAGACAGGAAGCCCTGGACTGCTTAGTGGCACCGTAATTTATTATCCCTTTTTTTTCTTCTTGAGACTTCTCATTTATTAGCTTCTTACCTCCGCCACTGTAAGTGGTTGAGATCTGGGTCCTGCTCTAAGGGGTTTAATACCTACGCCACCAAAACGGTGGTTGGGAGTTTGGTTTGTTTGTCCTCGACACACCCCTGATGTAATGGGGTTTTTTGCTTTGTGGGTGCTTTTTCTTTTTGTTTAAAGCACAGAGTCTCATACACCCTCGCGGTGTCAAGTAGACTTTAACATGTAATGTAATGTAATGTAATGTAAAGGTCAATGCACAAGGTGCCATCTGATGCCTATAGCCCCATCATCAAGCACAATAGCAGACTCCAGCAAATGGTGCAAGCCTACCCCACTGTTTCTACCACAGCCAGACCCACTCTGCAGTGGGCCATTTGCCTTCAAGCTGCCATGGTCAATGCACATGCTCACACACTCTCATTAAGACCAAAGATGATCATGGACCCCAGGAGCTGTGCCCATCCTGGAGGAAAAGTGCTGTGTGTCAACCACCTTAGCATGAACTGGAGCCCCATGGACTTCACCTTTATCAACATCCTTACCCCCCCCAGCCTGGCCCCCAAGTTATTTGACCAGTTCTTTGCCCAGATCTGCCAGCAACTTGACCTTGATGGCTTCCCAGCAAGCCAGGCACTTAACTCAGTTACAAACATTGCTCTTCATCCGTTGGATTAGACTTGAACACTCTATAATTTATTATATTACCTGCCTACTGTACTGCCCCATGTACTTCCACAGGTCACCCCCCCTTCTAAATTTAGGATTATTCCAGTCTCTTCATGATGTCTGTGCTTTCATTTAGGATCAACCTAATGTAGCTCACCCAAATTATGGGGGGACTAGTCCAGACATCCTGTCTAAAGACAAATCATCTAGTCTCGAATCTTGCAACTTCTCGTAACCAAGGATATCTTCACAAGCCTTAACCAAGCCTGTACTTTCCTTAACAAGCTTCCCAGAAGTCTCCCTGCTACCTAGCCTGCAGCCTATCTGCAGCCCTTTGCAGTATTTAGTCCAGCCCCATAGCAGCCTATCTGCTTTAGCCTGCAGCCTACCTGCAGTTTCCTTGCAACTTCTCAGCAGCCCCTCTGCTACTTAGCCTGCAGCCTACCTGCAGTGTTCCTTCCCTAACCAGCTACCCCAGAAGACTGACATTTCTTTGAAGACCCCTGCTAAAGTGATTTCTCCCTTTCAGCTACTAGAAATTCCCAAAGTCTCCCAAGCTTTTATATTTTAATTTTCTTATGCCCCTCAGTTAATTCCAGGAATTCTTGAGCTCAAGAATACCTTGAATTGGGGGGGATGTTATTGACTGATTTATATATCAGTCTCTGAGTTGGCATAATGCACACCGGTACCTTTCCCTCCTGGTACCGCGTTGCCTGCCGCCAGGCCACAAGATAGCTGTGGCCTGCACGTGACTGCAGTACCCTGCAGTACACATCTCTATTCTATATGATTGCGCCTGTTGCGCTTAATAGCATCTTCTCCTCTATCGAGCCTATGCCGTTGTAACAATCTTACATTAACAGGCGACGCCTCGTGGGAATGCGTCCACCCCTAGCGTCCACAGCCCCCCCCCCCCCCCCCCCCCCCCCCCCCCCCCCCTAGCGCAAATTGCACATGGGAATTTGGATCGCTGAGTTGCGAGAAAAGAGGTGGGGGAAGAAGGCACTGGCAGGGTTGGGGTGGGTTCGATAATTGATGGCGCAGTTAGATACAAGATGCTCCCTTGGCTGACGAGGTTGACCGGCTCCACGCTGGAGTGGTCACATTTCGGTCGGGTGGGGACTTTGGACCTGTGCCAGATGGCGTGCTCCACATTGATCTCAATGCTGTGTGCCTTGAGTTTCTGCACCGTCTTATCATGGGATTCCAAAGCGACGACTCGAGCCGCGGCTCTTGCATGGTCCCGATACAACAGATACAACACTGACAATACATTTGTTGTGACTCCTGACTCCTGGAGTTAAAAGTCTATGAACATAAGTCTTTGAAAAGGGTTTACAGCCTGTTCACAAGGAACGACAGGTCACTCTACAGCATCGTAGACAGGTCACTCGCCCCGATTCGATATTCGGCAGGGGCATGAATCTAGCTTCTTAAAGTCACATCGGAGTAATGCTTCTTTCTGTTCGCAATGTTTTTTCGACATGTCGATTCCAACAGCAAATAAATTCATCTTGCGATTGCTTGTTTGTTCAGGATGGCCAAACGAGCACTTCATTTCTGTAACCTTGTTTCCGACGAGGGCGAGGGTGGGAGACTGGGAGTCCCGGCCAATCCGAAAAGTTCATCGTCACGCCACATTGCCACAACAAATTTACCCCTTTGCCTTTGTTACAGTGATAAACCTGGTGACAAATAGTAGGGGGCCCTGGCGGGTCCCCTGGATGTCGGACCCGGGGGTGGTGTAATGTTCGTCAAGCAGCAGTGGCAGCCTCCTTGGTGATGGATGCACAAGCAGTTGCTTACGTATCCGTTCAATTTAATATTGGGAGGGTCAAGAATCAATGTAGCATGGCATGGCATTATTATTCAACTTGGTGCCCTGTAAGGCTAATGAACTTATTAGCTCACTGACTTCCCGAAGTTCCATGGAGGCAGGTGCAGCAACTCCCGAGGCTACAGTAGTACAGTTGCTACTTCGCAACCTGTAGGAACTAGTGCGGAAGAGCAGATTTCCTTGTCAAGCACAATGCGCTGATGTAATGAGCTACGAGAGTCACGAAGAAGTGAATTCTTCAAGGGGAAATCGTAGACATGCTCCAGGTCCCTAGACTGAGTCCACAGGACAGGAGGGAAACGAAAAATGAAAACGCCGCGTCCACAGTCCGCAAACCTGAGATACGCAAGCGAAAAAATGCCCTCAAAGTAATCCGCCCCTGACGGGAATAGAACACGAGTCGGAAAGATTTCGGGCTAGTCAGATTAATCGGGAATTTTGACCGGCGTTCTTGTGAAGATGTAAAATAACAGCACGATATCGCGTAAGTCTCGCATAGGTCTGTTCTCCTAAGGGGCCGACCAATATCGCACAGGTCTGTCTCCCTAAGGGGACCGACCAACGAGAAGAGAGACCGAGACCGTACATTTGTCATCTCTGGTGCAGGGGTCCTGTTTTTGGTAATTCCAGGTTGTTTCCCTCCCGGAAAAACCCCAAGCCCTATCAGTATCTTATCTTATTATATAAAGTAGAGCGGCCGTAATATGGTTTAGCCTTTTTGGCCCAGGCAGTTGGGCTTTTGGTTTCAGTGGTTTCGGATCTCGATTTTTCGTGACCTGTCGCTGACGTGGCCACGGGGGTGGTCCGCCCGTCGGGACGACGGGCTCAGATGCTAGTCTGATCTTATTATATAAAGTAGAGCGGCCGTGATATGGTTTAGCCTTTTTGGCCCAGGCAGTTGGGCTTTTGGTTTCAGTGGTTTCGGATCTCGATTTTTCGTGACCTGTCGCTGACGTGGCCACGGGGGTGGTCCGCCCGTCGGGACGACGGGCTCAGATGCTAGTCTTATTATATAAAGTAGAGCGGCCGTGATATGGTTTAGCCTTTTTGGCCCAGGCAGTTGGGCTTTTGGTTTCAGTGGTTTCGGATCTCGATTTTTCGTGACCTGTCGCTGACGTGGCCACGGGGGTGGTCCGCCCGTCGGGACGACGGGCTCAGATGCTAGTCTTATTATATAAAGTTGCATGGCCGTGATATGGTTTAGCCCTTTTGGCCCAGGCAGTTGGGCTTTTGGTTTCAGTGGTTTCGGATCTCGATTTTCCGAGACCTGTCGCTGACGTGGCCACGGGGGTGGTCCGCCCGTCAGTACGACGGGCTCAGATGCTAAGAAAAGAAAAGCAGTACGCCAATTCGGCGTGATTAAGGAAGCTGTCCAAAGGGGGTCCTCGGACAACACCATCAAACCGGGGGGGTGGCTAGGGGCGGCGGTACCCCCCACGATAGCCGGTGGCGGAAGAAGGAGTGTGGGACGAGTGTGTAGCAGATTCCATGCGCCGGCGGGTACACACAATGGTATGTGCGCATCGGACGGCAGGCAGGTGGAGGGAGTGGAGGAGGCGGGTGGTGTCAGTAGGATGGATACCGAGAGAAGAAAAAATGGGAATCAGATAAGGGAGGCGAAGAGGGTACCGAAGGAGCCGAGGATGATGGGGTCCGGGGAGATGACCCGCCAACCAGCAGCGAGAAGAGCCGAACGGAGGGTGGAATGCTGAGCGCGTTTAATGGCAAGGGTGGTATGATAGCGGGTGTCCCAAGTGCATGTGAGTTCACAGAGATAGACAGTGTGGGCGGCCTGGAGGGTGGAAAGTTCTGACGGGGTGAGGGTGGCGTCGTGGGAGGGGGCGTCAAAAGGGGAGAGACCGGAAAGGAAGAGGATATCGGGGCGCAATTTGGCGACAGGGGTACAAGAGCAAGGTTGGAGGCATGCACAAGTGGGTGGGAGGTGTGGGAGGAGCCAAGGGGGTAGGCGGGTGTTGGAGACACCGAGTGGGAGGGCGTTTCTCGAAGATGCGTCAACATAGAATGTGGAGCGGCCGAGGGAGCCAGCACATATGGCGTCATAGATTTGAAGGACAGCGGCGTTGTGTCGGGCAATATAGAGGGCAGCGAACTTCGGGTGGGAGCATGAGGCAAGAAGGTGGGCCGATGTGTCATGGGAGTGGCAAAAATGGCAAGATCCATCGAGGATGGGTGGGTTGCATTGAGTATAGGGTTCGGGGGGTATGCGTTTGTGAGGGACAGAGGCCGTCCAAAACATGTTGAAACGGAATTTGAGGATTGTGCGGATGTGGGGGAAGGAGCAGGAGCGCCACATATGAGAGGAGTGTTCGGGAAGGATCATGGCCGGTGGGGGTGGGAGAGGCTGTTGGGTCGGAGGAGTTGTAGGTGTGGGGGGGTGGGAGGGGGGGCAGGGGGTTGGGAGAGTGGTGGGTGAAGGGGGTACAGCGCGCGGAGAAGACACGAGCGACTGAGGGGCACGGGGAATTTGGTAAGGTCATGTGTGTGCTATAGGTATTGAGAAAGGTTGTTAGGGAGTCCGTGATGTCGGAGAGAAGGCGGTAGGGCGGGTGTGGGTTGGAGGGCGAAGGTAGAGGTTGGAAGCATGGCCAGGCTGGGAGGCTGTGGAGGTGGTGTCAGCATGAATTGCGGTGCTCTCACGCGTTTTATGACTTGGTGACTACTTATGTACTTCCTTAGAACTATCGGCTCTGCCAGTACTGTGCCAGCTTCCCGTAGACTGTGTCATCCTTCATGACTCAGTGACAGCTTCCTGTTGGCTGCGTCACCGGTCTCACTGACACGCGCTGTATTGCCTGTGCCCGGCTTAAGATTCCTGGCTTAGGTTCTAGTCAGGTTACAGGCACCCGCCTCTCCCACCGCTGGTGTCCTTTGGCGTCCGCCTGTCCTTGTAATGCTATTCTCGTCTCCGTGTATAGATTGGCGCGTCTGTTCCGCTGCAACATCTCTGTCCACTCTACGGAGTGTATTCTAGCTGATAGGTTACGGGTTCCTCATTTCTACCACTGCTATTCAATGCAACTTCCGCGAGGACCTGCTGCCGGCTTTGAGAAACTCACTGATCAAAATGGTGTTTCTTGGTCGCGCGGCATTCGCAGTACCATCGTTAGCAATGTATGGCTTCGACCTTATCCTTCCTCCGAAGGTTAGGGTTCCTACTGATTGGCTTGATGATTGCGCGCCAGCGGCCTCTGCTGCCGGAGAGGAGTCTCCTTCCGCCATCGTGGAAGCCACCCCCCCCCCAGTTATTCCTCCATCTTTCCGATTCCTTCTCCTTCTGTTCAACGCCTCTCTCCTGAGGTTGAGGACGTTCTAATGAATCTTTGCTGTGTCCAGACACAGTCCATTCAGTATTCTTCGGGTCCTGTGCCGCCAACTGCCCAGTTCTGGGGTGGCCACCAATCTGATGATTACCTGACTGATGAAGATGAGGAGGACTTCAACCGTTCTGACTCTGATGATTTGAAGAGTGCTACGAGTGGCGACTACGGTGGAGTGACTCCGACTGCTGCTACTCGAGTCTTTGAGACTTCTACAGTTTCGCCTGTGTATGAGCCTGCTCCTCAGTCGGCGCCTCTGCCTGCACCTACGCCAGCGCCTCAGCATGCACCTCTGCTTGCGCCTCTTCCCCCGGTCCACCCGGAGGTGGCCAAGCCGTCTTTGCTGCAAAGCTCTGCGTCTTTCACCACCACCAACCCTATGGAGCGAGGCCTTCCTGGCTACAACACTCGTGCTCGAGAAGCTGCTGCCACGGCTGTCCGCACATCTGCTGCTGGCACTTCACGGGAGCCCCCTCCGCCACCGCCTGTGGATCTGCCTCCTCTTTCGATCCCACCCCCCAGGGTTATTTTTAGGGTGCGATTCAGCGGAAAGTGCAATTTTTAGACTTTTCCGTTAGGGCCTGGTGCGATTTCAGGTCGTATTTGGCCCTTGCTCATCGCACCCCAAATCTCTAGTTTGACGACAAGGCCCTGGTTGAAATCGCACCGTGCATCTCTAGTTTCGCGTCTGCCTCCCCTTAGTCATCGCACATACATCAGTACCAAAGTCAGTTAGGGCTAGCAAGTAACAGCCCCGGGTGTTGGAATACTCGCGCCCCCTTTTTTGACCCCAACTGACGCCATGAGCACGAGTCACACGCGCCAGAAGACGCTTCCGGTCGAAAAGTATAAGATCATCTCCAGCCTTTTCGACTCAGCAGAATAGGGCATCGTCATTGGGGGAGCCTGCCTTGGCCCTGCCCCCTTGCCAAGCCCTGCCCATGACGACGATGTGGACGACGAGCTGACTTTTGAGGATGTCTTCGTCGATGGAAAGAACAAGCGCGAGCAGAGAGATAAGGTGGGGGAGATTTCGCTTCGAATTTCTCGCTCTGCTCCCAAAGTTCCCTTCGACTTCCCTTGCTTCCACAGCTTCGCATCGACTGGGATTGCTTTACTCCCACAGTTTGCTTCGATTTGCTTGCTTCCATAGCTTCGCTTAGAGTATTGCTTTCTGTGCTTCCATAGCGAGTTTCGACCTTGGCCGCTAGCTGCCTCGGTGGGGTATCAGGGCTACTAAGGGATCTAGGGAGCCCCATCTGACCAGCTGGCTGGGTGGGCTTTTGGTAGGCTGACAGGTGTTTGGCAGACTGACTGGTTGCTTTTGAGGCTGGCTAGCTGACTGTTTTCTGGGGGTACTAAGTGAAAAACTGTTTTCTGTTGGTCTAACCCAGTCAACCCACCTCCTCGAAGTGTGCGGTCGTTCTCACGCAGACATTTCAAAGATAACTATGATTTTTGTTGCGGAGGCCGGGATTTGCAGTCATCCCGCACTCGCCCCTCTGTATTGTGCGGTTATTCTCGCTCTTTAGAGAGTGCGGTCATTGGCCCTTTTCCCCACACTGACCATATGGATGGGTTCAACAACCGGGGTCCGAATTCAAAGTTCTGGTTTGTTCCACTTAGTGTTCATTTGGTCACACTTTTAAGCTGGTGCTATTGTAAGAGGCTAAGCCGGGCCAACAATAGCACCACAATCTCTAGTTGTGTAACAAGATCTGGCCAACAATAGCACCACATGATTCTAGTTTTCAAGGATTTTCATTCCTTAAAAATAACCCTGCCACCCCCTCCAGTCTTGACTTCGCGGTCTCGCGATTCTTGGGAGCATCTACTCTCTGGTGGACCTCCTCCTAGTCTACAGCTGCGGGACTTCCGTCTTGTCCGCCGAGCTCAATCCGAGCTTGGATCTTTGGATGGCATCTTGTACGGTAGGCTGGATTATAAGGCCACTCAGGCCAATGTTGATCTCAAGGGTCGTGTTCGGCGTGTGATGGCATTCACTGAGCTAGGTCTCAAGTGCCGGTCTTTTCTAGGGCCTGTTCCGGAAGGGATTCGATATCCTCCTGCTCATGGGGTTACGTTTGGTGGTGTAGGGCGTAGGAATGCTGATTTGAAGGGTTACCAGTGGTTGAAGGTTCCTCGCCCTCTCTGTCCTGTTAGGCCTGATTTCGAGCTGGTAGTGAGTTTTGCGCGGTCCCTGCCTGATGTTAGGAACATAGATGACCAGCGCGCGTATGACGCTGGTCTTGCGGCTGAGTATTTCCTGGAGGTTCGTAAGTCTTTGGCACCCCTGACCCCTGCTCCTGCTGCTGGAACTTCGGCCTCTCATGGTGAGTCTCGTGTAGATCCTGCACTGTTGGGTTTTAGTGCCCTGCCCCTGGACCGTCAGGAGTTTATGTGTCTAACCATGATGCTTGCTAACATGACGGATGCAATGGTTAAGGTCGATCAGGATTTCGCGACTCCTCGGGATATCTTGATCGATATCCGGAGGAAGCAGTCTGATGCCCTTACCGCTCGTGTCCCTCTCATGCTCATCGAGCTTCAAGGTGCATCCATGAGCCCTTCTGAACGTGTGGATGATTTCTTTCGCATGGTCCGCGGTCTGTGCACTGACCTCCGCAGTAGTGCTGGGTATCCACAGACTCAGCGTCATGCCATGAACACTATCGTTCAGGGTATTCGTCTTCCTCGCTTCGACTCCCTGCGGATCAAATTTTGTACGTTGCTGTACCTATCGAAGCCTGTTGATTACTGGACCTGTCTTGCAGAGTATAGGTCGTTAGATTTCTTGAATGTGTCGCTCCCTGTCAGCATGAATTGCGGTGCTCTCAAGCGTTTTATGACTTGGTGACTACTTATGTACTCCCTTAGAACTATCGGCCCTGATAGCTTCCCATAGTGATAGCTTCCCGTAGAACTGAGTCATCCTTTAGTGACTCAGTGTCAGCTTCCTATTGACTGCCTGTCTCTCTGTGTCTTATCGGTCTCTCCCTGACATGTCCTGTGTTAAACGGTGTCAGGGTGACAAGATCCGGGCTTAGGGTCTATTCAGGTTACAGGCATCCACTTCGCCCACCGCTGGTGTCCTTTAGTGTACGTCCTTGCTTGTAACGTTATTCTCGTCTCTGTGTATAGATTGGCGCGTCTGTCTCCGCTGCATAAATCTCTGTCCACTCTTAGAAGTGCTTAATAGCTGATAGGTTCTGGGCTTCATCTCGATCTACCACTGCTTTATAATGCAACTTCCGCGTGGGCCTCCTTCCGGCTTCGAAAAGCGAACCCCACAGAATGGTTTGTCTTGGTCGCGCGGTATGGAGAGCGTCATTGTATCCAATGGCTGCGACCGCATTCTTCCGTTCAAGACTCGTGTTCCCACTGATTGGCTTGATGATTGCGCGCCAGCGGCCTCTGCTGCCTTAGATGAGTCTCCTTCCGCCATCATGGAAGACATCCCCCCCTACCAAACCTCCATTTCTCTCCCTCCTTCTCCTCTTGTCCAACGCCTCCTTCCTGAGGTAGAGGATATTCTGATGCGTCTATGCTGCGTCTCGACTCAGATCATCAAATACAAGTCTTCTCCTCCGCCTCCTGATGCCCGTTTTGAGTATGACAATGCTGATCTGGCTCGCCATAAGCATGAAGATGGCTACTACACTGAGGATGACGATGACGACGAAGAGGAAGACCTACAGAGTGCGCGGAGTGGTGACTTCGGTGGAGTCACACCTTCCACTGCCACTCGTGTTTTTGAGTCTCCGGTGTTTGAGCACCAGTCGGCTCCTCCTCCTCCTCCTCCTCCTCCTGTCTACAAGCCTCCGACTGCTCCTCCGCATCCACCTGCGGTACCTGAGTTGGCTATGCCGACTTTGCTGAGAAGCTCGTCACTTGGTCCTTTGATTCCTCCCCTCCCCTTTGTTCGCAACCCTTCTGAGCGAGCTCTGGCTGGCTACCACACGCGGTCTCGTGAGACTGCTGCTGCTGCCTCGAGTGTCCACAGCGATGCTGCTGGCCCCTCCCTGAATCCACCTCCACCTCCACCGGTGGAGCAGCCTCCTGCCCCTTCTCCTTTTCCTCCCCCCCTGCCCTACTACCCGAATCGCTCGCTGGGATGCTTATCCTGGGAGCACCTGCTTGATGGCTCCACACCTTCGCGCATGGATGTGCGGAGTTGCCGCCAAATTCGCCAGGCGCAGAAAGCTGGTGACTCCTTGGACCGCACTTTGTACGGTAGGATGGATCAGGCTGCCACTCGGGCTAATCTAGATACGAAGGGGCGGGCTAGGCGAGTGATGGTGTTCTCTGAGTTGGGTCATGCATGCCGTGCTTATCTGGGGCCTGTGCAGGCAGGGATTGACTACCCCCCTCCTGGTGGTGCTACCTTTGGTGGATTGGGAGTTCGAAATGCAAATCTACGCAAGTACCAGTTTGCCAAAGTTCCTCTCAGCTTTGTACCTCCTAGGCCAGATTTTGAGCTACTCGTAAATGTTGCGAGTTCTTTGGATGAGATTGAGAACCTTGATGACCAGCGTGCATATGATGCTGGCATCGCTGCCGAGTACTTTCTGTCGGTTCGCGCTATGTATGATGCCACGCCGTTTTCGCCTGTTGCCTCACCACCTGCCTCTCCTAGTCAGACTCGTGTAGATCCTGCACTGTTAGGATTTAGTACCCTGCCCCTTGCACGCCAGGAGTTCATGCGTCTCACCATGATGCTCGCGCACATGACGGAACCGATGGTACAGGTGTATCAGGATTTTGCTACACCTCGCGATATCTTACTGCATATCAAGAGGCAGCATTCTGATGCCCTTGCTGCTCGGGTTCCCCTCATGCTTGTTGAGCTTCGTAGTGTGACCATGAACAACTCTGAACCCGTGGATGTGTTCTTTCGCAGGGTGCGGCAGTTGTGCACTGATCTTCGCAGTGCGGGATACCCGCAGCCGCAGCGTCACGCGATGCACACTATAATCAATGGCATCACTCACCCTCGATTCGATTCGCTGCGCCTCCAGTTTGGCTTTGAGTTGTACCAGAACAAGACCGTAGACTACTGGTCTTGTCTTGATGCTTATAGATCGTTAGATTTCTTAAATGTGTCTCTCCCCAGGTCTGATCCAAGGCATCCTGGCTGGTCCCGCGACCCTCCCCAGATCCCTGCTAATGCTGCTTTCCAGCGGGGCAAGGGATCTGGTTCTCAGAGTTCCGGGGGCACCAAGAGGCGCTTGGATTGCACTTGGGGACCCTGTCGTTCGAAAACGAGCCACTCGGAAGACCGCTGCTTTACAAAGTATCCGGAACTCAGAAAGGCCAAGGGACGTGCACCTGGTTCTGAACCGGTGCCCGTAGCTTTGGCCCTTCCAGGGTCGCTTACACGTAAGCAGCTGTCGTCCTTGCAGGCTCAGATCGATGGGTACGCCATTTCAAAGAACTAGGAGGTAAGCTCTGTCCTATTTTCTTGCACGACTAAGTTCTCAAACATTTGCAGCCCAAGTCTTTCTGAAGGTATCTGGCATGTGGACTCGGGAGCTGGGATGTCAATCACAGGTGATAGGTCGTTGTTCACTGTGTTTGAATCCTCTGCTGTTGGGCCTGCAGTTCGATTTGCTGATGGGGTGATTCAACGGTCAGAGGGTATGGGGTCCATTGTGTTATGTAGTGATTGGTTACCAACATCAATCACCTTAACCAATGTTCTATACATACCCCACTGTCCAGTAAATCTCCTGTCCGTACATGCTGTAGCTCATTCCCTCCACTGCAAGATTGCTTTTGATAGTATTAGTTGTACTGCCACTCAGGGCTCTTCTGTGCTCTGGTCCTTTCCTGCTTCCAGTGATGGTGTGTATAAGTTTGCATGTAGGCCTTGTCACACCTCCAGTCGTTGTTTGAGGGTTGCTGAATATTATCCAGCTTTTGCACTTGATGTTGATGAGGACGGTGGAGTTATTATCCCTACCACTCCTGCATGGTTGTGGCATAGGCGACTGGGTCATCCCGGTTATGATGCCTTGCACAACCTTGTCAAGCGTGGTATGGTTAAGAACTTACCCCTCAGCCTTCATCAAGTACAAAAGATGGGTAAGATCCCATGTGATGCTTGTCAAAAGGCTAAGGGAAAGCGTCTCCCTTTTCCTAAAGAAAGCATGACTGAGGTCCTTGCACCCCTCCAACGCCTTCACTTGGATATCATGGGACCGGTTCATATTAGGGGTCTTCGTGGGGAGTTTTATATCTTGTGCCTTGTAGACCAATTCTCTGGCTATGCTGAGGTATTGTGCTTGAGGACCAAGGATGAAGCTCCCTTAGCAGTCCAGACTATCATCCTCAGATGGTCAAATCAGCTGCAGGGGTTTGCCTTTAAGTGTCTGAGATCTGACAGGGCTAAAGAGTTTATAGTTAAATGGTTCGAGGATTGGTTAGAATCGGTTGGGGCAGTACATGAGTTGTCTTTGGCATACACTGCACAGCAGAATGCAACTGTGGAAAGGTATAATGGGGTCCTTCAGAATATAGCTAGGAATATCCACTTGGAGTCTAAGCTTACTAAGTCCTTTTGGCCCTATGCCTTCCTGGCTGCTTGTTACCTTAGAAACCGTCTGCCTAACCAGGGACGCAAGACACCCTTTGAGTTGTTTTATGGGGTGAAACCTGATGTGTCGTTATTACGTGTGTTTGGATGCCCCTGCTATGTTACTCTAGTCAATGGGAAGAAACGTAATAAGCTAGACGAAAGGGCGTTATCTGGTAGACTGGTTGGGTATTCTCTGGTGAGTAAGGGTTATTTTGTTTGGGTTCCTAAGTTGCGCCAGGTAGTAGAGAGTCGTGATGTACTCTTCTATGAGCAGTTTGATCATAACTGCATTCCTGGGCTAACTCCCTATGATGGGTCGCCATATGTCTCTAGCATCCCTGCCGCCATCAACGGACACATGCCTGTGGTTGCGGTTGATTCCCTAGACCCTTTGTCTTCCCCAATTGTTGACCACTGTCCTGGCCATAGGATGACTCTGCGACCTAGGTCGGGGGCCAGTGGTACTGTTTTGCGTGAGAACACACTGGGCGGGCGAGTTTCTGCGGCTCCTACGGACAAAATCTTAGCCGAATCTCAGGGGGTCGCCAGGCCCTCCTCTGCGTCACATTCCGTCGGTGAAGTCGTTGGATTTACACCAACTCAGACCATAGTGGACCCTTTGTTAGATCCATTGCCTACTAGTCATCATACTCCCATCATCACTGATAGCTCGATGGAGTTGGTGAACGCTTCACCTCCTGCCGTCTCTGATAGATTACTCAGGAGTCCGGGTGATGATGTAGCCGTTGCAGATGATGCAAGTGATGATCTTGAACCGTGGTCAGGCTCCGATACTGCGTATGGCTGGGGTGTTCCGGTCGACCCAGGCTTCGTTGATTTAGAGGCAAAGAAGGCCGGCCCTGTTCAACCAGGCAGTAGTTCTGCACTGGGGGCTTTACTAATGGTTACTGCTGATACTGCTGATACCCCCGCTGCCCATGTACAAGTAAACTGCTTGTACGTGGGAGCATCTGTTGCATCCACCACTGAACTGACCTACAAAGCTGCCATGTTGCATACCAACCCTGACAGGGATCAATGGCTTCTTGCCATGAAGGATGAGATGGCTTCCCTTCATGCCCATGGTACATGGGTTCTCACTCCACAGCCTCGTAAGCAGAAGATCCTGTCTGGCAGGTGGTTATTTGTGAAGAAGATTGGTGTTGATGGTACTATACGCTTCAAGGCACGTTTTGTGGTCCGTGGTTTTCTGCAGCGTCCTGGGCTGGATTTTCATGATGTATATGCCCCTGTCTCCTCCAAAGCAGGTCTTAGGGTGCTCCTGGCTGCCATCACTCATAGGAAGATGTTTGTTCGGCAGCTAGACATCAAGACTGCATTCCTAAATGCCAAGCTGGAGCCTGGTCTGGACCTGTACTGCCACCAGCCTGAGGGCTTTAGGCACCTTGGTCCTAACGGTGTTCCACTTGTCTGAAAACTGATCAAGTCCCTTTATGGATTGAAGCAAGCACCCAGAGCTTGGAGTAGGGATGTCAAGCGGGTTCTGGTTGCTCATGGCTTTACTATGTGCAAGGCAGAACCTGCTCTGTACTTTAGGAAGGATTCTGATGGTGAATGGAGCTATGTCCTGACCTATGTTGATGACTTTATCTGTGCTTTTAGTGAGCTGGATAGGTATGTGTTGCTGATCCAGGCAATGGAAGCAGCTGGCTGGCTGGGAGGTCAAAGAGATGGGTGTTCCAATTCAGTTCCTCTCTTTGGACATGGATGTTACCCTTGACTCTGAAGGCAGGTGTGTTCAGATCAATCTCTCTCAGCACACCTACATTGTTGATCTGGTGGAGCAGTTTGGTCTTACTGCTGCTGCCCCACCCAAGTTTGCTGCTCCCATGGCCAAATCCACTGTTTCTGACGCCCCTGGAGAGCCCCTGCCGTCTAATAGCCAGTACCTCTCTCTTGTAGGTGCTTTGCTATACCTGGCCACTTGCACCAGGCCTGATATTTCCTTTGCTGTTAGCTATTTATCCAGGTTCTCTGCTCACCCTACAGTCCCTCTCTGGGGGGCTGCCAAACGGTTACTCTTGTATTTGAGAACACATTCTCACCTGGGTCTCACTTACACCCACAGCCCTGATTTCACTTTTACTGTCTTTAGTGACTCATCTTATGCTGATGATGGGTCTGACAGGAGATCTCAGACTGGCTTTGCAGTTCTAGCTGGTGGGTGCATTGTTAACTGGATGAGCAAGCGACAGCCTACTGTTGCTATTAGCTCTAGTGAGGCTGAGTATCAGGCCCTGTCCCAGGCTGCCAGGGAGGTCCAATGGTTGAAGAAATTGAGGGTGGATCTGGGTCTGCCTTGTGCTTTGGTTACAATTCAGGGTGACAACTTAGGTTCCCTGAGTTGGGCCACTGACTGGCAGCTTCTGCCTCGCAGCAAGCACATTGATGTTATTCATCACTACATCAAGGAGCTGGTGGAGGATGGCCAACTGGCTGTTGCCTATGTTAACACTGTGGATAACTGTGCTGACCCCTTCACCAAGCCCCTTGATCCTGCTGTGTTCTGGCGGTTTGTCCGTATGCTTGGAATGACCGCTACTTCTTAGGGTCATTTTTTAGTTTTTTTGGTTACATACGTTTCTTGTTTTTTGGTTATCATTGTATGGCATTAGGTTCCTATTCCCGGATCGGGTTTTCTATACCGTTGTTACCCGTCATTGATATTCGGTTATCCTCTTTTCTCCCTTGGCACTCTTTGGTATTTTGCCTTGGTCCATTCCTTCATTTACACCCTTTGGGTTACATTTGAAGTTCTCTCGTTTTTTCGGAGTTCTTTAATTTTTTTTTTTTAATCTGTTACATATAGTTCTATGTCCCCAGTGCCATAGGTGGAGTAGTAGTATTGTATGTCACCTGTGTCATAGGTGGAGTGTCAGCATGAATTGCGGTGCTCTCAAGCGTTTTATGACTTGGTGACTACTTATGTACTCCCTTAGAACTATCGGCCCTGATAGCTTCCCATAGTGATAGCTTCCCGTAGAACTGAGTCATCCTTTAGTGACTCAGTGTCAGCTTCCTATTGACTGCCTGTCTCTCTGTGTCTTATCGGTCTCTCCCTGACATGTCCTGTGTTAAACGGTGTCAGGGTGACAAGATCCGGGCTTAGGGTCTATTCAGGTTACAGGCATCCACTTCGCCCACCGCTGGTGTCCTTTAGTGTACGTCCTTGCTTGTAACGTTATTCTCGTCTCTGTGTATAGATTGGCGCGTCTGTCTCCGCTGCATACATCTCTGTCCACTCTTAGAAGTGCTTAATAGCTGATACTCCCCAAGTCGGACTCCAGGCATCCTGGTTGGTCCCGGGACACTCCACAAGTCCCTGCCAATGCTGCTTTCCAGCGTGGGCCGGGACCTGGTGCTCAGGGTTCCGGGTCTACCAAGAGGTACCTGGATTGCGCTTGGGGACCTTGTCCTCACAAGACGACCCACTCGGAGGACCGCTGCTGGACGAAGCACCCGCACCTGCGAAAGACCAAGGCTGGTGCACCGGGCAGTGGACCCGTGCCCATTGCCTTGGCCCTTTCAGGTACGCTGACTCGTAAGCAGTTGTCCTCCTTGCAGGCTCAGATTGATGAGTTTGCCATGCCCAAGAAATAGGAGGTACGCTCTGTCCTATTCTCCTGCACCACGAAGTTCTCTAATGTATGTGTGTAGCCCGAGCCTGTCTGAGGGTGTCTGGCATGTGGACTCTGGAGCTGGAATGTCTATCACAGGTGATATGTCTTTGTTCACTGTGTATAATGCTTCTGAACATGGGCCAGCAGTTCGATTTGGTGATGGAGTGGTTCAACGGTCAGCAGGTATGGGATCCATTGTGTTATGTAGTGATTGGTTACCAACATCAATCACTCTAACCGATGTTCTCTACATACCTCACTGCCCGGTGAACCTCCTTCCAGTAAATGCTGTGGCTCATTCTCACCACTGCAAGGTTTCTTTTGATAGTCTTAGTTGCACTGCCACTCAGGGCTCTTCTGTTCTCTGGTCTTTCCTTGCCTCCAGTGATGGTGTTTACAAGTTTATTACCTGTAGGCCTTGTAGCACCACCGGTGGCCGTTTGATTAGTGCTGAACATTACCCAGTTTTTGCACTTGATGTTGATGAGGACGGTGGAGTTGTTATCCCTACCACTCCTGAATGGCTGTGGCATAGGCGGCTGGGTCACCCCGGCTATGATGCCATGCGCAGACTTGTCAAGAAGGGTATGGTTAAGAACTTACCCCTCTCTCTCAGACAGGTTCAGAAACTGGCTAAGATCCCTTGTGATGCTTGTCAGAAGGCTAAGGGCAAACGTCTCCCTTTTCCTAAAGAAAGCACCACTAAGATCCGTGCACCTCTCCAACGCCTTCACTTGGACATCATGGGACCAGTTCATATTAGGGGCCTGCGTGTGGAGTTTTATATTCTGTGCCTCACAGACCAATACTCTGGCTATGCTGAGGTATTGTGCTTGAGGTCCAGGGATGAAGCTCCCTTAGCGGTTCAAACTATCATCCTCAGATGGATGAATCAGCTGCATGGATTTGCCTTTAAGTGTCTGAGGTCTGACAGGGCTAAGGAGTTTATAGTTAAGTGGTTCGAGGATTGGCTGATATCGGTTGGTGCAGTGCATGAGTTATCGTTGGCATACACTGCACAGCAGAATGCAACTGTGGAGAGGTACAATGGGGTCTTACAGTCTGTAGCTAGGAGCATCCACCTGGAGTCTAAACTAGCTAAGTCTTTCTGGCCCTATGCCTTCTTAGCTGCTTGTTACCTTCGTAATCGGCTGCCCAATCAGGGAGACAGAACCCCATTCGAGCTGTTCTTTGGGGTTGTGCCTGATGTGTCGTTGTTGCGTGTGTTTGGTTGCCCTTGCTACGTCACGTTAGTCAATGGGAAGAAACGCAACAAGCTAGACGAACGAAAGGGCGTTATCTGGTAGACTGGTTGGGTATTCCCTGGTGAGTAAGGGTTATTTTGTTTGGGTTCCTAAGTTGCGCCAGGTAGTAGAGAGTCGTGATGTATGTAACGGTACAGAACCCTTCACGGGTACTCTGGCCTTCCAGCAAGGCATACGGGTACACCTTACCCGTAAGCCACGTGACGAACGCACATGATACAGTACCATACCCATGTACTGCCTCATCTCTCACAACGCACCCGTTGCGTACATAGACACGAGCTACTCGGGACGAACCCTTCTACTCCTTCACGAAGACGTTCTTCCCGATCAACTCTACATCCCCTACATAGGTAACACCCTACTGTTCTGCTAGCTTACGCATATCGACTACACATAAACATACATCACATAGACTGTTCTACTAGATTAACCCCCCAGGCTGCTGAGTGCATCCTGAGCTGTTACACTGGTAGCGGAGCTGGTTTAGTTCCTTAGGGACCTCATGCATACACATACGCACGCATACGAATTTTTCTTCGAATTAATCGCACCCGCCAGGACATCCTGTCGGCTTTCTTACATTTTCGGCTCGCTGTTCCTGCTCTTACCTGTAAGCTTCGAGTACACGTAGCGCCTGTTAGGCTCTCGCAGTTAACTGTCCTGTCAGGCTCGACACGCCCTAGGCCGCCTGCGACCTGTCTTGCATGGGCATCTTTTCCTAGCTTGCCGACCCCTGTATGGCCTACGCTCTCGATTCTTGCATTCACGTCCTGTCCTTTTGGTCATAGATTCTAAAGCTCCTTTCCCGAGCATCTGGAGCGGGGTTTGATCTTTTGGGCAGCATTGGCTCCATTGGCCACCTAGGCCGTACTTGCTTTAATTGGCGTACTTCACGAGCCTATCCTGCGACTCTTCCTGCTTGCTGCATCATCTTTTGTTGCTTTCCGCCTGCACGTTTGCTCATCCTGTCGCGCAATTCGGTTCGTCGTTGTCCTTCCTGTTTTCCCTGTGATTCGTGCCTTTGCAGTGCTTTTATCCCTCATCGTATTCTGGACGAACGCGTCATATACAGTTACGCTTGAGGAATTCTCAGCTCGTTACGCTCGCAAAAATTACTAGTCCCTGTGACAGGTGAATTTGGGCCTCTTGCAGTTGCGAGTAATTCTCCCTCTCTCGCCCACCACTCATTCCTGTCCAGCCTACTGACTTGTTCTGTTGCCTGTGCAGAATGGCATCCCACAAATCCACCAAGGTAACCGACGACGCGGCTGACCAGCCTACTATGTCAGTGGTCAACACCAATCCTGAAGGGGGTCTTCTGACACTGAGCCCGACACAGAGCTCGGTGCTACGCTGGATGAGTCCGCATCCGCCGAAGCGCGGCCCTCTGTCTCAGTGGGTACGCTGCAACCGCTGGTTGACGGCCTCAATGGTCTGGCGGCACCCTCGGGTGCCCCGCCCGCTGCCCCGCCTCCGTGCGCGGGCATGGCCCCGACGACGACTACGACGACGACGACGCTGGCTGAGCCTTCCCTCGAGGAGCTCAGCGCTCGCTATGACGCGGGCGCGGAGCGCAGGCGTCATCAGCACATGGGTGGCCACCTGATCGCGGCGGAGCAAATTGGACAACTCCGCGCGCAGCTCGACCAGGCCTCCACCGCCAACTCGGCCCTTACCGAGCAGTTTGTGGCGAAGATATCCGCTAAGGACGCCAAAGTCGCTGACCTCACGCAGCGCCTCGCCGTCTCCAGCGCGGCTACCGAGGCCGCATTGGCCAATGGCGATCCTACCGAGAGGCAAGAGCTGTTAAACAGCCACTACTTACTCGGCAAGGCTCTGGCTCAGAGTCGCAAGGCGTTGTCCGACCTCCAGGCCGCTTTCACTGAGGCCGCGGCGACCACAAGGTCCTCCATGGATGTGTTGTGCGTCGAGCTGGCGACTAAGGAGTCCGAGCTCGAGGCTGCTAAAGGCGACCTTGCTCGATCCCAAGCAGGTGAGCGCAGTCTGACGCCTGACGAATATAGGACAAACCTGCCTTTCTCGATTTGCAATCCATTTGATCATATTGAGGACTCACCTTCCCGATTGGTTACACATCCCAATGTTTTGCCCGTGAATCGCACACTGTTTCCCAATCTGCCGACGCCATTGTCTAACTCGCCACGTTTTTCCCCCCATGCAGCGCTCGCCCCCGCTCTCGCTGAAAACGCTCGCTTGACTGAGGTCATCGCGCAGCTGACCCGCGAGAACGTCGCCTATGGCAAGCGCCCAATGACTGCTCCCGCGGCTGCATCTCCCGCCGCCATTACCATGGCTGATGTCATGGCCATGATCGCGGCGAGCCAAGCTACTGTGGCGCGCAACGAGACTGTGCCGATGGACAATGAGGACCCTGGCGGTTCTTCCAGCGGCGCCCGCTACGTTGGGTGTGGGAACGGGAGGACTGTGGGGCGCAAGCATGCGCTTCCTCAGGCCGCTCGCGAGGACGACGCTGCCGCTCAGGAGGCCATTGCTGCGCGCAAGCAGGCGTTTCTGCGCGGCCGCGAGATCAAGGCGTCGCCCACATATGCCAAGGCTGCGAAGTCGGATGGTCTTCTCCATTACCACTCCGCTGACCACCCTGTCGCGCCGTATGCCGACGCCAAGTTGGCGGTGCATATGAACGCTTACGCTGACAGCCTCCTCCTTGACTGCGATCCTGAGAACATCGTGGATGCGCTGCAAGCGGTCGATGATCTCCGCGACAGCATGACCCGTTTGTACACGGCGTCCAAGATGCGAAAGCAGAGGTGGATGGAATTGATGCCTTTGAACATCAAAGACATTTCCGACAAGGACGCCGCCCTCAAGGGCACTAAGCTGAAGGCCCACTACCCGGCGGCGGAGGCCAATGACGACAAGATGGATGAGACGCTGCCTCGTGCACCTGACAGGCAGGTGCGGGTTGCGGGGAATTCAGGTTTGCTTGATAAACTAGCTGTCGCTCAGGTAGCCCCGGCGTTTGAGCCAGAACCCTTTCGCCTCCCCGACGTCTATGCCCCTTCGGGTGGCCTTACTGGCAAAATGCAACGTGGTTCGATCCCGCGGGGGGGCGCTACCCCTTCCCCGCCGACAGCACCTACCGCCGCTCACTCACCACCCGACGGCCCCTTTTCGGTCTCCGACCACTCGTCATCGGGCCACGACTTAGCCGATTCCCCTGGTTTGCCCCTCCAGGTTCCACCTGGCGACCCGACCTCTAATCGCGCTCCTCGGGCTAAGCAGCCCGAGCACCCAACGACGCCCGCAGTACCTACGGTGGCTTCCCCGGCCGCTGTTCGCCCTCGTGCAAAGTGCGCAGCTACGCTGCCCACAGACACACCTTCTCCGACACGACAGATTCGCGAGGGCGCACACCTGGCCCCGGCAGGCCCGCCAGGTGAGCACGTCTCGCTACCGCCAATCACCCCTCCTCCCGATAACCGCGCCACTCGTCACTCTGATCACGACACTGCGTTCGCCAAGCGTGTTACCGAAATGAGAAAGGAACTACGTCTCATTGAACACAAACTGTCGGACAGATGCACTAGGGCTAAGTTGCGCCGATGGGTATTCAATGTGGTCACGATCATGGAGCTCCAGTTCTCCGACGGTTACCTTGGTTCGTTCGAGCGCATTGTTCCACACCTGTCGGGCGCTTTTACTGGCCAACTCCGCATCACTTACGACGAGGCATGGGCTAGCGATGAGTTGGACGGGTTAGATTTCATGGGAATCGTCGCATGGGCAGAGTCGCTCCTCCTGCCCGAGCTATTAACGGAATCACACGTCGCTCTCACCAAACTACACGAAGGTGGCTTCCGCCAAGATACTCGCTCCTTGCAGAATTATTACCACGCCATCAAGTCTGAATTTCGCAAAGTCCCCGAGCTCACCGAGCGCGAAAAGTTAAACTTGTTTCGCACGGGACTCTCCGATGAAGTCCGCGCCGGTGCACACTCTCGGCGCGAGTCAGGTACTATGTTCGAAACGATGGAGGATTTGTTCCGCTATCTGCAATTGGACGAAGCGAGGAAAGTTGTCGCCGCTCGTGGCAAGTCCTTGACGGACAAGCACGATCGCCATCAGAGGGGAGGTTACGCTAATCAGAAGTCGAGGTACCCATTCAAGCGCCCCGCGGATACTAAATACCCGGGTAAGGACCTTGCATTCAATCGTGTCCAGTTTACCAACTCACCCCCCTCCGATTCTGACCCTGATTCTTTCTCTTCGCAGGGAGTAGCCACCGACGACGGCGGGGAGATGAACTCTCGCCCAGCCTAGAGCCCCAAGCTGGCGCCAAACAGTAGTTGCAACCCGGCCGGTGGCCGAGGTGGTGGAGGACGTAGTGCGACGCAGCCGGCGCACAACGGCAAGCTGGGTGGATCGCCAAGGCCGCAGGTCCTCAGTTTGCAAGGTGCTGATCGCACGTTCGGGAAAGGCTCTATTAGCCGCGGCGCGGGCCGTGGTGGTCGCGGAGGATACGGACAGGGTGCTGGTCGGGGCCGTTCACAGCCCAGCGGGCCGCGTACCCCCAACTTTTTGGGTCAAGACCCCTAGAACGCCATGCATATGAACAAATCGGTCAGCGTCGGGCAGACCATCTGGCTTCAGAATGGTGCTCGCTGCTTCTTCTGCTTTCGCTACATGAGGACATGTGTGCGGTCGCTGAATGCTGACGGACGCTGCCGCACGCGGGACTTGCCTAACTGGCCGGCCCTCAATGAGACTACGTGTCCCGACTGGGCCCTTGATGGCAACGGTCCCATCCCGATTTGGGAATAGGAATCGGACGGTCAGGTATTGACAACCCTGGATCGTGTACTTAGCGGCGATAAAGTAGTAGTAGTCGAGCCACTTGAGCTCTTGTTACAAGTTCAAGAGGAACTGTTTTCTAACTTGGGCTTAACCCCAACTATTGATGTAACTTCTACTAATGCCTTGCCGTCCCCTTGTCCACTGAAGTTCTCTACGGAGTTTGGCATGCGTGTCTCCATCGCAAACGAGTTCATATACGCTCACCCCATTCCGGAAGACGTCGTGTCGGTGTTAGAACACTATTGGGAATGCAAAAACGATGCACCCTTCGACACATCCGGTATGTTCATCCTCCCGAAAAACGCAAGTAACGATAAACATGTCTCCAGTCTCCTACAAGGTATGGAGTTATTCAAGGAGTATCAATCGTGCGATCACCATATGAAACCCCGCCCCAAGGGGTCACCTTCGAATAAAGTCGCCATCCAAGTATGGTATGACCCCCCCGATTCCGAACGGGCCGTCCAAATCAAAAAGGATTGGCATGCGATCAACGACGTGACCAAGGCAGTATACTTTGGCCCCGCACCTGAGGAGGGCATCCCCAGTCCGGTTGAAACCCGTCAAAAAAAAAACTGGTGGTCGGAGGCATTGGATCCCAAAGTTCGCGAAAAACAAATCGCTGCCAGACGGTCAACGAAGTGCATCCGTCGCAATCACGCGCAACGAAATACGAATTCTTTCCCCGTGCTCATGACGCGAGCCAATCGGGTATACGAAGTCAACTCCGCTGCTGCCCCCGATATGCTATTCAACGCCCGATCAGGAGCGAAGCAATTACTCACATTGGCAGACTCCGGCGCGACAGGTTGTCTTATGGAAAAGCAAACGGCTGAGGATCTCGGTTTGCACATCCGCCCTTGGGAAAACGAACGCGACGGATTCACTTGCGCTAACGACGGGATTATCAAAATCCGCGGGACGGTCTCGCTCCCTATACACATACAACGATATGTTGGCAAAGTGTTCGCCCATGTCGTCGACAAACTTCCCGGAGGATTAGACCTAATCCTCGGATCCGACTGGATGCGCGACGAAAAGGCCGTCCTAGACTACGATCGCATGACATTGTCGCTCAAACGGTACGGCTGCTGTTTGACACCTATAAACAGGCAGCGGGACGAAACGGCTCATTCCTTCTTCACTATGGCACTTTCGGGCAAGTCGACTGACGACCCAGTCATTACTGGTCGCAAGGCAGCAAAGCTTTTGAAAGCTGGCGCTAACCATGTCATGGACAATGTCCGCGAATCCCGAGCGGATTTACCGGCGTTGAACGTAACTGCCGATGAACGGGCGAAATTGCTGGCAAAATTACTGCCTTCCGACGGGCCTTTACCTGGTCCCCCGGTGGCAAGCATGGATTTCGAAAATTGGATCCGCGACAACATACTGGACCACGACGATAAAACACTCATCTCGGCCAACGACTTGCGCGCTCTCCTATGGCAGTATCGCAAAGTCTTCAACAATTTGCCTATGGGGACTCCTAACCATCGAGTTATACCTCACGTCATCAAAACGCAAGACAATGCTTACGCGCCATATCGCAGAAATCGTCGCATGAGTCCAGCCGAGACTTTACTATGTGAGGAATACGTCTCCGACCTGTTGCAGCAAGGATTCATCGCCCCGAGCTCGTCCCCGTACGGTGCGCCAATTATGATCATAGCGAAACCGGGTGGAACGGGATACCGTGTTGTTTGCGATTGGCGAGAACTCAACAACATCACGATTAAAAATAGGTATCCCCTTCCCCGTATCGATGAGACCATTGATCGTCTAGGTGGAGCTACTTTGTTCAGCTCCCTAGACCTCACGTCTGGTTATTACCAAATACGAATTTCGGACGAGGACGCGCCGAAGACTGCGTTCACTACCCCGATGGGTCAGTTTGAATTTAAAGTCCTTGGGATGGGTTTGGCGAACGCGCCGGCCACATTCCAAGCGGTCATGAACCAAATATTCGCGCTCTACTTGCACAAGTTCGTCGTGGTCTACTTAGACGATATCTTGGTTTACGGACGCACTCCGGCGGAGCACTTGGCCAACTTGGCCACGGTTCTCCAGGTCCTCCAGGACAACGAATTCTACGCGAAACTCTCCAAATGTTCCTTCAACAAAACGAAAGTTAAATTCCTGGGTCATTACATTGGACGCGACGGAATTAAAGTTGATCCACGCAAGGTTAGCACAGTCCGTGACTGGCCTACTCCGAAAACGGCGAAAGAGATCGGCTCATTCCTCGGGTTATGCAATTATTTTCGCAAATTTATCCAAGGCTATTCGTCTCTCGCTGCCCCGCTTCAAACCTTGTCTACCATCAAGGGTGAACTAGGTTCCTTGTTCAAAGAAGAACATCTCGTCTCATTCAAAGGCCTCAAGGAAGCTTTGCTATCCGCTCCAGTCCTCGCGCTGCCGGATTTCAGCAAACCTTTCGAAGTCATTACCGACGCATCTTTGCTCGGTACCGGCGCGGTGCTCTTGCAAGATAAACACCCCATCGCCTTCGCCAGCAAGAAGTATATCCCAGCGGAGCTGAACTATACTACGACGGAACAAGAGATGCTAGCAATCGTTCACGCGTTGACCGAGTGGCGATGCTACCTCGAAGGTTCCCACATGACATTGGTCACTGACCACAATCCGCTCACGTATTTTGACACTAAGGCTGTCCTTTCACAACGCATGGGCCGATGGTAGGAGGACCTAGCGCCCTTCAGCTATACTTGGGAGTATCGCGCGGGTCGCAATAATATGGCAGACCCGGTCAGTCGCAATCCCAACCTCTCTGCCCCCGCCGACGTCGCGGTTGCGCACCAGCTGTTGGTCTTCTCTCTCTTGGTCAGCGAATGCCGGCCTCGATCAAAGAAGCGACGTCCTATTGCAGTCGGTCCCGCGGTCGTTGACATCCTTCCCCGCCCACCGACTGTCCTCCCCGTACCTTCGGTTCCGGTCAAAGAAACGCGACGACGCAGTCGGCATACGCCCGCTGCGTCGACTCCCTCCTCTTCGTCCATCATGGATCGAATTTTGGCTGGATACAAACTGGACTCGAACTTCACGCCGGGCTGCAAGCGCCTCCGCGATAAGTTTTCCAGAAACGGTTACTGGTTCAAGAAAAACAAGTACGGACGCGAGTTTTTGTGTGTCCCCCTCGACGCAGCCCTTCGCCTGGATATTATCCGCGAAGCTCACGACCCTATTTACATGGACCATTGCGGTCGCACCAAGACATTGGAGCTGGTCACCCGCACTTTTACTTGGGCCAAAGTCACGGCGGACGTTACTGCCTTCGTCCAACAATGCCATAAGTGCCAAACGAACAAGCCCGGAAACGCAAAGCCTAACGGTACCATGGTTCCCGTGGAAATTCCTGAGAAATTCTGGGAATGTGTCTCCACAGACCTCATTACGGCGCTTCCGCCAACGTCTTCTGGCCATGACGCCATCGCTGTATTCGTCGACAAACTGTCGAAAATGGTTCATGTCGAACCGTGTCATACTACGATAAACGCAGAGGAATTCGCTTCCCTATACCTCAATCGCATCATCCGCTATCATGGTATCCCAAAGAAACTCCTCAGTGATCGCGATGCGCGATTCACAGGGCATTTCGGCGTGGCTCTCCATCGATTAATGGGCACGCGACAAGCGTTCTCGACTGCGTTTCATCCTCAAACTGACGGTCAAACGGAACGCATGAACCGAGTCATCGAGGACATGATTCGCCACTACGTAGGGCCGTACCACGACGATTGGGATAAGTCCTTGGCGCTTGTGGAATTTGCAATCAATAATTCCTTCCAAGAGTCCATTCAAAACACCCCATTTCGGGCGTACCTTGGTTACGACCCTACAACGCCGCTAAAGGCTGAGGTCGAATCAAAATGTCCGGCTGCCAACAATTGGTGGGCCGATCACATTGAACGACAAGATCAGTGCAAGGCATGCATGCAAGCCGCTCAAGATCGGCAGAAAGCCCATTACGACAAACGACGAACGGAGGTTTTCTTCAACCTTGGTGATAAAGTTCTCTTGTCCACCCGCAATATGAAGTTCAAAGCAACAGGTAAACCAAAATGTACGCCTCGTTTTGTTGGCCCCTATACGATTACGGAATGCATTGGTCCACGCGACGAGATCACCGGAGTCGTACGGCAAGTCACGGCGTGCCGCTTGGCTTTGCCCAAGATGATGCGTATCCACCCCGTGTTTCACATGGGTTTGATCAAGCATTGGCGCTCCGATGGCGTTGTCCATGTTGGACAACCGCTTGAGTTCGACTCCGACGGCGCTCCAATTTGGAATATCCAATGCATCATGCGCGAGAAATCGCGTGTCATAGGCACATCCAGCAAACGACGTCTCGAATACTTGGTCCGATGGCAAGACTTCGGTATTGAGCAAGACACTTGGGAACTCGCCAAGGCGGTCAAGAAAAGTGCCCCTCACGTCGTCGATGCATGGAAATCACGTGTTACGCCCGTTGTGTCCCGACGTACGTCGAAAAAACGGGCCCATCACCAACCCATCGCACTCGACGCATACGATACGGCGGTCAGATTGCTTTATTCATAAAGCTATCTTTCCCGGAGTACTCAAAAGGGATGTTAAATGGTTCTCTCCGAAACCAACTTGATTCATCAAGTATATTTTGAGCACGGCACATACGACTACGACTACGCCTGGTATTCACATCCCACCTTTCTTACGATCAGATGCGGGTCCGCATCTCTTCTGGAGGGGGGGGAGTGTAACGGTACAGAACCCTTCACGGGTACTCTGGCCTTCCAGCAAGGCATACGGGTACACCTTACCCGTAAGCCACGTGACGAACGCACATGATACAGTACCATACCCATGTACTGCCTCATCTCTCACAACGCACCCGTTGCGTACATAGACACGAGCTACTCGGGACGAACCTTTCTACTCCTTCACGAAGACGTTCTTCCCGATCAACTCTACATCCCCTACATAGGTAACACCCTACTGTTCTGCTAGCTTACGCATATCGACTACACATAAACATACATCACATAGACTGTTCTACTAGATTAACCCCCCAGGCTGATGAGTGCATCCTGAGCTGTTACAATGTACTCTTCTATGAACAGTTTAGCTATAACTGCATACCTGGGCAGTCCCCTTATGACGGGTCTCCGTACGTTTCTCGCATCCCTGCCGCTATCAACGGACACATGCCTGAGTCTGCGGTTTATGCCTTAGATCCTTTACCAACCCCAATTGTCGACCGCTGCCCTGGTCATGGGATGACTTTGCGTCCCAGGTCAGGGGCTGATGGTGCTGCATTGCGTGTGAAGGTACTGGGCGGGCGGGATTCCGAAGTTCCTTCAGACAGTGATTTATCCGAATCTCAGGGGGTCGCCAGGCCCTCCTCTGCGCCACGTTCCGTCGGCGAAGCTCTAGGATTAAGGCAGCCTCAGGTCATAGTGGAGCCTGTCACAGGTCCATTGTCTAATAGTCGCCAACCTCCGGCCACCTCGGATGGCTCGCAGGCGTTGGTTCTCCCTTCGCCTCCTGCCGACCCTGGTGGATTATCCGGGTCAAGCCCATGTGATGATGTAGCCGTCACCGACAGTGTGAGTGATGACCTTGAACACTGGTCTGGTTCCGATACTGCGTATGGCTGGGGTGTTCCGGTCGACCCAGGATTCGTTGATATAGAGGCAAAGAATGCCGGCCTTGTTTAACCAGGCAGTAGTTCTGCACTGGGGGCTATAGTACCGGTTACTGCTGATATTGCTGATACCCCTGCTGCTCATGTACAAGTAAACTGCTTGTACGTGGGGGCATACATTTCCACCTCCACTGAACTAACCTATAAAGCTGCCATGCTTCCTTCCAACCCTGACAGGGATCAGTGGCTGCTTGCTATGAAGGATG
The DNA here is from genome assembly GCA_013435795.1 of Chlamydomonas sp. ICE-L. Taxonomy (NCBI): domain Eukaryota; kingdom Viridiplantae; phylum Chlorophyta; class Chlorophyceae; order Chlamydomonadales; family Chlamydomonadaceae; genus Chlamydomonas; species Chlamydomonas sp. ICE-L. The sequence continues at coordinate 7,910,306 of JACBWV010000338.1, read as the reverse complement.
AGATGGCGTCCCTACATGCACATGGTACTTGGGCCCTCACTCCACAGCCTCCTAAGCAGAGGATCCTGTCTGGCAGGTGGTTATTTGTGAAGAAGGTTGGGGTTGATGGTTCTGTGCGCTTTAAGGCACGTTTTGTGGCCCGTGGTTTTCTGCAGCGTCCTGGGCTGGACTTTCATGACGTATATGCCCCCGTCTCCTCTAAAGCAGGTCTGAGGGTGCTCCTTGCTGCCATCACTCATAGGAAAATGTTTGTTCGGCAGCTGGACATCAAGACTGCATTTCTGAATGCTAAGCTGGAACCTGGTCTGGACATGTACTGCCACCAGCCTGAGGGCTTTAAGGTACTTGGTCCTTACGGTGTTCCCCTTGTGTGCAAACTGATCAAGTCCCTTTATGGTTTGAAGCAGGCGCCCAGGGCTTGGAGTATGGATGTCAAGCGGGTTTTGGTTGCACATGGGGTTTACTATGTGCAAGGCAGAACCTGCTCTGTATTTTAGGAGGGATTCTTTTGGTGGGTGGAGCTATGTCCTGACCTATGTTGATGATTTTATCTGTGCTTTTAGTGAGCTGGCTTTATATGCTTTGCTGATCAAGGCTATGGAGAAAGCTGGCTGGGAGGTCAAGGAGATGGGTGTACCGGTTCAGTTCCTCTCATTGGACATGGCCGTTACACTTGACTATGAAGGCAGGTGTGTACAGATCAACCTCTCCCAGCACTCCTGCATTGTTGATCTGGTGGAGCAGTTTGGTCTTACTGCTGCTGCCAAGCCCAAGTTTTCTGCCCCTATGGCCAAGTCCACCGTCACTGACCCACCTGGAGACCCCCTGCCCTCTAATGGCCAGTACCTATCTCTTGTGGGTGCTTTGCTATACCTGGCTACTTGCACCAGGCCTGAGATTTTTTTTTGCTGTGAGCTACCAGTCCAGGTTTTCTGCTCACCCTACCGTCCCCCTCTGGGGGGCAGCCAAGCGTTTGCTCTTGTATTTGAGGTCACATTCCCACCTGGGACTCACTTACACCCACAGCCCTGATTTCTCTTTTACTGTCTTTAGTGACTCATCATTTGCTGATGATGGGTCTGACAGGAGGTCTCAGACTGGCTTTGCTGTGCTTGCTGGGGGGTGCATAGTGAACTGGATGAGCAAGAGGCAGCCCACTGTTGCCATTAGCTCTAGTGAGGCTGAGTATCAAGCCCTGTCTCAGGCTGCCAGGGAGGTGCAATGGTTGAAGAAGTTGAGGGTAGATCTGGGTCTGCCTTGTGACCTGGTTACCATTCAGGGTGACAACTTAGGGTCTCTGAGTTGGGCCAATGACTGGCAGCTACTCCCTTGCAGCAAGCACATTGATGTTATTCATCACTACATCAAGGAGCTGGTGGAGGAGGGCCAACTGGATGTTGCCTATGTTAACACTAAGGACAACTGTGCTGACCCCTTCACCAAGCCCCTTGATCCTGCTGTGTTCTGGCGGTTTGTCCGAATGCTTGGAATGACCGCTTCTCCTTAGGGTCATTTTTTTTTTGTTACATCGGTTTCTTTGGTTATCTTTGTTTGGCATTAGGTTCCTATTCCCGGATCGGGTTTTCTATACCGTTGTTACCCATCTTTGATATTCGGTTTTTCATCCTTTTCTACCTTAGCAATATTGTGCCATAGGTGGAGAAGTAGTATTGTATGTCACCTGTGTCATAGGTGGAGTGTCAGCATGAATTGCGGTGCTCTCACGCGTTTTATGACTTGGTGACTACTTAGGTACTTCCTTAGAACTATCGGCTCTGCCAGTACTGTGCCAGCTTCACGCAGACTGTGTCATCCTTCATGACTCAGTGACAGCTTCCTGTTGGCTGTGTCATCGGTCTCAATGACACGCGCTGTATTGCCTGTGCCCGGCTTAAGATTCCTGGCTTAGGTTCTAGTCAGGTTACATGCACCCGCCTCTCCCACCGCTGGTGTCCTTTGGCGTCCGCCTGTCCTTGTAATGCTATTCTCGTCTCCGTGTATAGATTGGCGCGTCTGTTCCGCTTCAACATCTCTGTCCACTCTACGGAGTGTATTCTAGCTGATAGGTGGCTAGTCTTACCGTGCATTTCCATTGGACTCGACTTGACCACTCGACTTGAGTTGGGCGCCTGTAGTACGCTTTCGTACAGGAATTTACTTATCACGTTTCACAGTTATGATGACATCCTGCGAAACGCTAAGCACTCGGAACCAGGGCTTGGGTAAACCTCCGACATGCACGAACATGCACGAACTTGCACGAACTTGCCGGCCAGGAGCCTGTCCCATCGCCGCGGTGATGAAAACGAGTAACCTCGTCTGCTGAAACCATCCCCCCCCCCCCCCCCCCCCAGTTTTGCCAATTCTGAGTTATTCGCGCATCTGTTCTGACAGAAAAGCTTGCTTTCTCGTCCTGGTCCTAGAAATGCCACTCCAGGGCGACTTTGACATTATTAGCAACTCCGGATTTACCTCGGGAATTGGTATGGTCGAAAATGCCATGCACGAGCAAGCTGCAGCTAATTCTTCTTTGGATTCAATAGAAGATCAAGTAGGAGCAGCCTCTGGTGCAGATGACAGCCTCGGCGGAGTCGACCAAGTCGAAAATGGCCGTGCTTTTAATCCGTTTGCGGCTTATCTTCCAGGTGGGGCAGAAGCTGAATTCGAACGAGGAGTAGCAGCCGCTGCTGTAGGTGACAGCCTCGGCGAAATCGGCCAGGGCGAGTATGCCTTGACTCATAATATGTGTTCAATTACTGATCTAACTGAAGAGGAACCAGGAGGATTAGCCTCGGCCAGCCTCGGATATGGGCCTTTTTCTCAAGTTCCCTCGGGAAACAATCCTCTGAATCGTCGACACGCTAGGATGGCCGTCGAAACTCTGTGAAATTGCAATGTAGGACATTCCCTGTTCAATATGCATCTCTGGAACCAGACCTGCGACTTGCTCGGAAAAAGGCGAGAACTGTTGAGGAAATGAAGGCATTTCTAGGACCAAGACGAGAAAGCAAGCTTTTCTGTCAGAACAGATGCGCGAATAACTCTGAATTGGCAAAACTGGGGGGGGGGGGGGAATGGTTTCAGCAGACGAGGTTACTCGTTTTCATCACCGCGGCGATGGGACAGGCTGGCAGGCTGGAACTACCTCCTGGCCGGCAAGTTCGTGCAAGTTCGTGCAAGTTCGTGCATGTCGGAGGTTTACCCAAGCCCTGGTTCCGAGTGCTTAGCGTTTCGCAGGATGTCATCATACCTGTAAAACGTGATAAAAGTCGCGTTTCCATTGGACTCGACTTGAGTTGGGCGCCTCCCCACTCTTTTTGAATCTTAGGGTTTCCTCTGATGTCGGAAGAATTTCAAGTCAATTTTAGGGCGCTCAAGACAAGTCCGTTTAGGGACTTGACTTGAGCGCTTTGACTCGACTTGAGCGCAGAATTGTAAATTCCGGGACATTGTCTGAAGGTCTCAAGGATTCTTGGCTTTGTTGATCCGTCCGTTGACGATCAGCAGATTCTCCCCTCCCCGAGTGCTTGCAAAATTAATTCCTCGGCTTCCTCCGCATCCTCAGCTGCTGCCATATCTCTGGAATCCCTGGCTTCCGCATGCCTAGCGTCCTCCATCGCTTCACGATCACGCTTCTTCAGAAAATCAGCATCGTTCTGTCGACTCCTCGCCGTGATTTGCTGCACGGTTGCCTGCAAGTTGTTTCCCGTCTGCATGCAGGGAAGCTCGGAATGATCCCGATCAGGGGAGGCAAGATAGAATGTAATAGAAGGAAATAACGAACCGTTAGAAGGGGGCAAGCTGGGGCCAAGCCCACGTGCCAAGCCGTGTTGGCATGTCGTAAAGGTATGATCAATGGAAACGCGAAAGACTCGACTTGAGTTGGGCGCCGTAAACCCTAAGTCAAGTCTCGTGAATTCTAAGTCGAGTCCGTTTAACTCAAGTCGAGTGACTCAAGTCAAGTGGTCCAATGGAAATGCACGGTTATTATATAAAGTAGCATGATAGTAGGTTGTCAGGGTTTTAGCCTTTTTGCTCAGGCAGTTAGGCTTCTGGTTTCAGTGGTTTCGGATCTCGATTTTCCGTGACCTGTCGCTGACGTGGCCACGGGGGTGGTCCTCCCGTCGGTACGACGGACTCAGATGCTAGTCTTATTATATAAAGTAGCATGATAGTAGGTTGTTTAGCCGCTTTTGGCCGAGGCAGTTAGGCTTTTGGTGGTCTCAGATGCTTGTCAGTATATATAAAGTAGCTTGTCCGTGCGGGGTTCAGCGCGTGCCCGGCGCGTGTTTGGGGCTTTGGTTCCATATCTTGCTGACCTGTCGCCCAGGTGGCCACGGGGTTCCTCGGTCCTTCCGTCGGTACGACGGGCTACGTTTTGTCAAGTTAATCGGACGTTTTCTCGTCGGACGTTTTGAAAACCCTTCCCTGTGCAGCGTGGCGTTGACCTCACCCATATCTGATGGCCAAGCCTGTCAGTCTCCTCGGAGCTGTTGTAGCAAAAGAGTGACAGCTATTCGTCGAGACTCTTGGTGTAGTGCTGTAAGTTAGTGATTGAGCCAACCCTACACTTTTCCCGGTCACATGGTGATGTCCGATGGCCCCCTTTGGCCAGCCTTCTTTAGCTGCGCCGACCATGCATAATTCTTTTATTTTGCAGCGTGATCCCGCACACTTTCGTTACGCTCTCACTTGTGCTAGGCAGCTTGTTGCCCCACCCCCACACACCCCTCTACGGCTCGCCCCCCAATGTCTGGCTCAGAGACGAAGACCACCCCGAGCAACGTAGGCGGGTCCGGGTCAAGCCAAGCTAGCGATGCCGGTAACCTTCCATCAGAATCCGAGATAGCTGTGCCCTCTCTCCCTATCCCTGGGTCGGGTGTTGTTCCTGACCTCATCCACGAAGGCGGGTCCGGGGCAACCCCTTCCACCGCCGTCCCTTCCGCAGCCGGCACTCTGCCGGCTGTCCCTGCTCTGGGCTCTGTCAACCCCCCCCCCCCCCCCCCTAGTGGTTATCAAGAAGGAGGACCAGGACTATAAAGATGCCATCTTGGCACGGGGCCTCAAGGGCAAGACTCAAGGGCAAGACTTAAGGGCCAGACTCAAGGGCCAAGCAGATCCGTCTTGCATGGACTTGTGCTCACCTTAAGGTTCACCTAAGAAGAAAGTTAAGGTAAGGCAACATACAGTATTAACATGTTGCGCCCAATGCCATTTTAACTTTCCCAACCTTGTTAGAAAAACATAGTTGGTCTTTGGGCGAATGATTCATATTACCGTGTACCGTACGCAACAATAATCTGAATGATTGTCTTCCGAATAACTGGGAATATTCCCACAATATGCATCGAATTTAATATAGCGAAATGTTTGTGGACAGCGTATGTCCCACATGAAACGTAAGCTGTCCCAGAGGCAGTAGTAGTTGTGGAAAAGAAAACTGATGTGCAAGGAGATGCACTGACATGAAAGGAAAAAAAACTTGCAAATACTTGAACAAGAGCCCAAAAATAGATGCTCAGACACAAACACTTTGTTGTGCATGGCAGGCTGGGTTGTGTCCGGCTTTGTTTGTGTGTTGCAGGTTGAATTGTGTTGACAAGCTGGGTTGAACGTGCCTCCCTTCCTCACTGCCTCACTGCCTTCCTCACTGCCTCACTCACTGCCTCTCTCACTGCCTCACTGCCTCACTCACTGCCTTCCTCACTGCCTCACTGCCTTCCTCACTGCCTCACTGCCTCACTCACTGCCTTCCTCACTGCCTCACTGCCTCACTCACTGCCTTCCTCACTGCCTCACTGCCTCACTCACTGCCTTCCTCACTGCCTCACTGCCTTCCTCACTGCCTCACTGCCTCACTCACTGCCTTCCTCACTGCCTCACTGCCTTCCTCACTGCCTCACTGCCTCACTCACTGCCTTCCTCACTGCCTCACTGCCTTCCTCACTGCCTCACTGCCTTCCGCACTGCCTCACGTCCTTCCTCACTGCCTCACTGCCTTCCTCACTGTCTTCCACACTGCCTCACTGCCTCACTGCCTCACTGCCTTCCTCACTGCCTCACTGCCTTCCTCACTGCCTTCCTCACTGCCTTCCACACTGCCTCACTTCCTCACTGCCTCACTGCCTTCCTCACTGCTGGATATTGTCTAGGGCCCATTTCGGACTTGGGGATTCGCAGGACCTGGTTCTGCAATCGCCGCATATCAACATCCATGCCCCCCCCCCCCCCCCCCCCCCCGCCCCCCCCCCCTCCCCCCCATTCTGGTGAAGGAAAGCTAACAAAAATGATAGCCTAATGACGGTAACGATTAGGAGACAAGAGCAGATCGAGATTACTGAGCAAGATAAATCGCGAGTGATTAGGACAGAAAATGTGTAGGGTCGGGTCGATCCCCTGGGCTAATCACTAACTTACAGCACTACAACAAGAGTGTCGACGAGTAGCTGTCTTTCTTTTGCTACAACAGCTCCGAGGAGACTGATAGGCTTGACGCATCAGATATGGGTGAGGTCAACGCCTCGCTGCACAGGGTAGGGTTTTCATAACGTCCGACGAGGAAACGTCCGATTAACTTGACTAGTCAATTTTAGGGCGCTCAAGACAAGTCCGTTTAGGGACTTGACTTGAGCGCTTTGACTCGACTTGAGCGCAGAATTGTAAATTCCGGAACATTGTCTGAAGGTCTCAAGGATTCTTGGCTTTGTTGATCCGTCCGTTGACGATCAGCAGATTCTCCCCTCCCCGAGTGCTTGCAAAATTAATTCCTCGGCTTCCTCCGCATCCTCAGCTGCTGCCATATCTCTGGAATCCCTGGCTTCCGCATGCCTAGCGTCCTCCATCGCTTCACGATCACGCTTCTTCAGAAATCAGCATCGTTCTGTCGACTCCTCGCAGCGATTTGCTGCACGGTTGCCTGCAAGTTGTTTCCCGTCTGCATGCAGGGAAGCTCGGAATGATCCCGATCAGGGGAGGCAAGATAGAATGTAATAGAAGGAAATAACGAACCGTTAGAAGGGGGCAAGCTGGGGCCAAGCCCACGTGCCAAGCCGTGTTGGCATGTCGTAAAGGTATGATCAATGGAAACGCGAAAGACTCGACTTGAGTTGGGCGCCGTAAACCCTAAGTCAAGTCTCGTGAATTCTAAGTCGAGTCCGTTTAACTCAAGTCGAGTGACTCAAGTCAAGTGGTCCAATGGAAATGCACGGTTATTATATAAAGTAGCATGATAGTAGGTTGTCAGGGTTTTAGCCTTTTTGCTCAGGCAGTTAGGCTTTTGGTTCTGTGGTTTCGGATCTCGATTTTCCGTGACCTGTCGCTGACGTGGCCACGGGGGTGGTCCTCCCGTCGGTACGAAGGACTCAGATGCTAGTCTTATTATATAAAGTAGCATGATAGTAGGTTGTTTAGCCGCTTTTGGCCGAGGCAGTTAGGCTTTTGGTGGTCTCGGATGCTAGTCAGTATATATAAAGTAGCTTGTCCATCCGGGGTTCAGCGCGTGCTCGGCGCGTGTTTGGGGCTTTGGTTCCATATCTTGCTGACCTGTCGCCCAGGTGGCCACGGGGTTCCTCGGTCCTTCCGTCGGTACGACGGGCTAGTTATAATTATATAAGCCCTCGATAAGCCTACTAGTAATGTCACAATAATAGGTTTCGAGTTCCTTCTTTGTAGCTTCATTACTAGTAATATCACAATAACAGAACTTAACGACTTCGGGGGTAAACAGCTTGTTTCCAACCAGTGGAGGTCCGGTTAAGGATTGTGTTTCGGAGGGTTTAGACTCGACCTATAACCGGACCCTTAACTGGTTGGAAACATAACACCAGTAAGCAGTCTTTTGCATCTGGCCAGGTCATCTCGAAATGGATCAACGAGTCAAATGCGCAGCGCAGCACTTCCTCGCTATCCAGACGCTGATTACAGCGTTTATCCCTAGATCTAGAACACGCATCTGCGCCTGCCCCTCTGGAAGATAAGTCGAAAATTGCGTGGCAGGGACGGTGCCCTGCTGCTGCGAACCCATCTTGGTGAAACCGTGCGATCAATGATGAGTGTCCGAAAAAGAAGACAGCCGGCACGTAGTGGCCGAGGAAGATTAGCTTCCAGGGATGGGGGGGGGGGGGGGGGGGGGGGGGGGGGGGGGGGGGGGGGGGGGGGGGGGGGGGGGGGGCGCGAGGGGGCTTTCGCCGTTAATGAAAAGCAGGAAACAGGAGATATGCCACAAGCCAACTGTCTGCCAACGGTGCAAGTGCCACGTGTTGAGTGGGGTCTAGGAGATAACGCTGGCAATGTCCGAAACAGTGCCGGCACGGGACCTGGGCAACGCGCGGACTTATGAACTCTACGTCCGAATGGCGCATGCGTTAACCGACATCGTAGAAATGGTCGAATAATCTAGAAATTGGAGAAATTGGTCCGTAAAACGGTTGGGGACGTGTCGAAAATCACAGAGAAACGGTTGGCGAATGAGATTGGTTAGTATATTGCCTGTTAAAACGGTTGACCATAAATCCGGAGATGGGCGAACACAACTAGGTTGTTCGTTAAGAGACCTACTAATTTAGTAAGAATGGAAATTCGACCCACTAATTTAGTGGTAATGAAATTTCGACAGCGGACCTTCTGTCGGTAATGTGTCGAAGTGTCGAACACCATGTCACGCGCGAACGCGTGCCCAAACACTCATTTGCCAACCTGTCAGTACACGCTGTCGCAAGCGAACACCACGTGCCACACCACATGCCAAGCGCAGCTACCCCGCAGCTGCGGCAGAATAGATTCCCATATCCAATTTGCAACCGGTTGGCATCAGATGCCGGCCAGGACAGCATCATTTCACATCTCAATTCCTTAGCCCTAAGCCATGAATGAGTTCGCGCCACAATAGAGAGCAGCGAGCTGAACACAACCCTCACTCGTCTTTTGTCTCTCAGGTGCGTTCAGTTAGTGTTACCGAGTCGTGATGATGATGCTGCCTGTTGACAGACCTCATCTTGATTGCCCATCAGCTATTGTGAGCCGCTGATCCCATCCGTGCCTTTGCTCGGTTTACTAGCAAAGCTGCCCTTGGCTAATGGTATTCATAACACTAAACCATCCAGCCTCCAGCAGCCGACAGAGCCATCCGTGCTCTTGACTCGATAGCTTGCTAAGCCGCCCCTGGTTGACTCGTATTAATAGCTAGTAACCCTTTAGTAAGCCATCGAACTTCCTTTGCCGTTGATCAGTCGTGCAGCCACTCCAGCCGACTTCTTTTTGCCCTTTTGAAGCCCGCTATTTACTTACTAGAGAGCTATTCTTACGGCCAGTCAATAACCGACTGCGCCTTCAATTATTATTATCTACACTTATTATGTAACACACACTCGTCTTTTGTCTCTCAGAACCCTCCCGGGAATTAACCCCCTCTGCTTCCGACCCCCCGCTGTCGTCAAGGAACCCAGACACCACTTTGGCCGCTGTCGTCTTGCCCTACTGCTTCCCCGACTCCCACTCCAGAACACTCAACGCCCAACCAAACGGTGAGAAACGCAACATGAGCCTCCACAGCGCCAGCTTTGGGCCGGTATTGAGGCCCCAAACCATTTGGTACCTCCTGCCAGGGCTACTATTTTTTTTTCTTTCGTTCTAGAGCATCACCCCAGGGACATACCCTGTGGTGGCAGCAAGTAGACGATGTGCCAGTTCAAGTGGAACTGCTTGGTGTAGAGAACTCCTAAGTAATCCCATGGACTCATTGGTTAGGAGTGGAGTTATAGTTACGGACCTGATCCCTCCCACTGTCTCATCTAATCCTACCTCAACTGCTGATCCACACAACGACCTGGAGGCGCGGCGCTTGATAAGTGGGGGAGCGGGGGAAATGTAGCAAACAACCTATGAACTTGCACAACATTTCGGGCAGAATGATTACTGTCTGATGCTCTAGCCTCGTTTCAATGTGGAGGTGCTGGAGCCTCATTTCCAGCCTCGGTCTTTCATCGAAATTTCAGCTGCCGCATGGCGCATCGTAGCAGCAGCGCAGTGCTTGGGAGATACTCGCAACACCTAGTTAATCGTCGACATTATCCAATCATGCGAACACCTTGCTTCGTGCCGAGAAAAATTCTGGTGCTTAACACCCTTTCAATGGCGAGTTGATGGACCCCTGTTTACTACACCTCGATCCCATAGCTGGTGTCTGGTGCGGTCTTGGCCTCTTCGTATCCATGTCGAGCGCAGGCGCGGCGCTACAGAAGTAGGAACGAGTGAAGAGATACTCCGCAACAAAATCTCACACGACTTCATATTCTGAAACACATGCGTACTCAGTCTCGTTTGTTCCCCCCGAGAAACACCTGCATTTACGTCCTCTTTCTCAATGCGAGGCAACTATACAGCCCCCGTCCCAGTGTTGGCTGGAGCATGCAGTTGTCGTGGGACCCTCGAGGCTGAGAGGTTTGCGCTTATCTCTCTCCTCTGACTCATCAGTTTCACCATGCGCTAGGTCCGGATCCTACAGATCTTTCTTTTTACTACCGATGAATTGATCAAAGTTAATCCACTCAAGATTTAGTCTAACACAAACAGCGTTGACGGAAGAAACTGGCGCCTCACTTACCTGTCCCCAACCTTTTCAAATTGTGTCCCTAGTACTCACCCTTATAAACCTCTGGCCACTATTGCCCATTGCGTTCCTGGCCACTCGTGCCGCAATCCCGTACTGCTAAACAAGCACCGGCCATTCGAGCCACTGTTTTCCGGCCACTAGTGCCCACTGCTGTTCCAGCCACCAGCCCGCTGTTCTTGCAGCCTTTACAGCCATTTATTCTCTGACCACTAAAGCCTGCAGTTCTCTCGCACGTGCATCAGTAATCCTCAGGGCAGACAAACCACATGTCTCGCACCACTAGAAGCATGACAGCCAGGGTATTGCAAGACATAACCAATTCCTGCCCCCTAACTTCAGATCTTGCTAACCAAATTCAAGCACTGCATTTAGATGACACCGTCGGTACACAACAGGCGTTAATGAACCCAACCTTCCCCACACTTCCATCACATTCTACAACAACCAGTACCCCCACCCCACCTCCCCATCTTGTAACCCTCGTAAACGGCTCTCCTCCCCCACTGGGGGCCTCAGAATCCCAGTCTGGTGGGGGACACCCTCCCTGCCCTGACCTCCTTGTAAACGGCTCTCCTCCCCCACTGGGGGCCGCAGACCCCCAGTCTGGTGGGGGACACCTCCCCCGCCCTGACCTTCTTGTAAACACCCCCGTCTCTCCTCCCCCGCTGGGAACCACAAATTCCCAGCACGGTGGGGGACACCAACCAACTACATCGACAGCTCTTCCCCCTCCTCCCCCCAGCCCATCAGTCCCTCCTCCTTCTCCTCCTCCTCCATCACCCAGTCCCCCAATCATGCAGACATTGTCGTCCCAGCCCCAATCTCACGGCAACGGCGAAGGGCCATCCAACATTGACCCTTCCCGCCGTGCCTCACCACAACTAGCATGGGCAACTGGACATGGACTCAAGAAGCCAAGTGGTAACCCAGATAGAACCCTGGTCAACACCACCTTGGGAGCACCAGCAGCCAGAGTTCCATTGTGCGAGGAAGAGTTCCCACCTCTGTCTCCACAAAGAACGCCCATTCCTACCCAACCACAGACAGACACACCACCAGAAGCTTTCGTGACACCGTCAGAGCAATTTGCAGGATCCAATCCACGCATGGTGAGCAACAAATTGTTTCGATCTGACGACGAGGCCTCGAGTCCTATCACAGGAGCTCCCCAACATGGGGTTGCAGAAGGCAGTGCACCGTCTGCAACCGTCCAGCCCCTCGGAACATCTGGGGCGGTACCATCTACGCAACTGCCCGGTGACAATCCTGGTGACAGTTCTGATGACCCGTCCTCAGACGAACCTGATGGAGGTAACCCAGCCGGTGGCAACAACCCAGATGGTGATAATCATGGTGAAGATGATGTGCCAGACATCGGTAATGGCGGAAATGGCGGAAACGATGGAGGTGATGATCCCGATGACGAGGCCCCCAACCCACCTGACCCTGAGGGTAGCGACCACTCCTCAGACAGCGGCCATACCACAGACTCAGATAGTGACAATGATGACTTTGTGCCAATCATGATGAACATCCAATCGGGCCCATCTTGGTATACCCCATCAGAAGACAGCCTGCTTCAAGGTGGCGACGTCAAAAAGGTTGAGGCATGGCTGGCCAGACTCCGAGCGTTCATCGTTGACCAGCGCAAGCCTTTGAGCGTGCAACGGGTGTACGACATGACGCTCGTAGGAGTCTACCCAGACTCGCAACCCTACACGCTGTTTGAGGACAACAAGGCTACATGGATCCAGCAGTCCGAGGCCTTGACTGCTCAGCTCCAGATTAATGGCATCCTCCAAGTTGACGCCCAAGGCCAACCAAACCTTGTCCCCGCTTCATGGGAGGAGAAGCTTTTACACTTCTACAGCCTAGTCAAGACCGGCCTGTCGACAGCACTCAAGGTTACTCCCATGGAAGCCCAAGCGCTGTATCTTGCCTTCGACGTCTATGACCTGCAAGGCATGCTCTATCCAACTCCTCGGATCATGATGGAGCGCTTCATCAAAGTCTATAAAACTTACGATACCAGGCCAGGCACCCCACACTACAGGGATGCCCTGACCAAGGCAGGACTCTTGCTCGACACTATGTCCCCCTCTTTGAGAGAAACCTATGGGCAGAAAGGAACAGTACACCCACTAGGGTACTGGTCCCTCAGGCAGCTTTACAAGCTGAACGAACCCCTCCACACCATGGAGCAGCTCTCAATTATTGCTCAGACTGAATCAGAGAAGCGGAATCAGGCTACTGCCGGCGCGCAGTACGAGGCAGTTACAATGCCAGGAAAAACAAGACAGGCCAGTCGCATTGGGTACCCAAACCCCCTGCCTATCCTGCCCATTAATCCTGCCGTCCCAATCTTGCCCAGACCTGGCAAACCAGACAATGCACAAGGATCTGCACCCTTGTGCACCGTTTGCGGCCTCGGAGGACACGGGGCAGATACCTGCTTTACCAACAACCCAGCTAACGCTGGCCCCACCTGGCACCCCAAGTCCATCCAACGGTACGACATATGGAGCGCGGCCCTACTCAGGGATGGTTTCGCTGCCCCTCCCGCATTTGACGTATTGAAGGCAGGCACACCCTACTTCCGCACATTGCAAGGGAGACAGCGACCTTCCCAGCTTCCTAACGACCGCAATCAAGGTGGTAACCAGGGTCCCCAGGGCCACACGCAAGGGTACCAAGGTAACCAGGGTCAGACCCAAGGGTACCAAGGCAACAACCGCCAAGGCAACTACCAAGGCCACAACCGCCAAGGCAGCTACCATGGTAACAACCGCCAAGGGGGAAACCAAGGCAACAACCGCCAAGGTGGCCACCAAGGCAACGATCGCCAAGGAGGTTACCGTCGCGACAACCAGCAACAGCACCAACGTCAGGAGACAGTGATGGCACTCCAGCAACAAGCTGCACACCATGAACAGCTTATGCACGACACAGTTGGTGCTATTCGCCAAGAGTTTGCCAGATTGACAGCAGGCGCTCAGCGCCCCTCTCACCCGCACGACACTCACAGTCGGGATAACCAACCACTGCGGATTGAGTCAGCACCTCCAGCCAACAACGGACCGCCAGAACCTGACTGGTACAGCCCGGCCATGGTGGTTAGCTTTGCACAGGCCCCAGGGACCCTGACGCAAGCCCAATCACAGGCTATGTATACGCCAACCTACAATCCTGCCACCTCAGGACCCGGCAGCACATCCGCCATCCCTTTGCCTGGCGCCCAACAGCACAACAAGACTGTCACCAGGGCCCAGCATCAAGCTACGACAACTCTCCTCATGGACGAGATAACCGTCCTGAAAAAGGACATGGAGCTGGTCCTCCGAGAAATACAAAACCTGCACGAGTTCAATCGAGCTCTGCAAGTTAGGGCTACAGCCATGGAGACCGCACAACGTGCACGGTTTGTGTCCACAGACCCGGTGCAAACATTTGTCCATGATTACACTCGCTCAGGCCACTTGAGCCAAGCAACCGCAACCCTGTTACAAGGCACGGAACCTACCTACGGGGTACCATACCTGGCCAACCTGTCCCAACAGACAAGCCTCTCCATCAGGTCTGCGGCTGGCCTCCTCCGCTGGAATCTGCTGATGATCTTAGTCGACACAGGTAGCGGCCTAAATTTTCTGTCTCAGTCCACCGCCGATTCCCTGGGCTACGCAACAACAGCTTGCAACCACAGGACGGTGGCCTTCAACGACCAGAAGAACTCCCTGACTCAGGAAGTCAGCGTGCCGGTCGTCTTCTGCAGCACTACGCCGCATGAAATCACCGTCTGGGCGACCTTCGTCATCGCCCCAGACAACAGCATCTTCGACATGCTATTGGGTACACCACTGTTGTCTCTGCCAGGCATTTCTGCCCTACCAGACCTATCACAACAAAAACTTACACTCAGGCCTAATCTCCATTTACCGAGTGCATTATCCACTGATGAGTTTCACAATCTCACCGTGGACTTACCCTTTAAACCCATTCACAGCTCAAGGCAGAGCGTACCGTGCTAGGTACTAAGTCTCGTGCCAGAGATGGCACAACTGCCTCAAGTACAAGCTGCTGGACCGCCCGCGGTTCTCGTAAGACGACATGGCCCAGACGGCGATGGTCTGGCTCCTGTCCCCACTTTCGTCGTTGAACAGCTGGTCGACTCCTCATTTGACGAAGAAGGAGAGGGAAACTGGAGCCAATTGGGCGTGTACGCTGCGCACCTACTCCCGCAGGACGGCCAGTGGTTGATAGCCCCAGCCCAGGAAGTCCATGCTCATGACGACATCCAGCCCATACCAGTCTACGACGAGGCAACACTCACGTGGACCCTCTCTGGCGTGCCTCCCGAGGAACCCCAAACTCGTACTCACATACGAGCACCTGACAATCCTAGGGCATGGCACAACGCCCGAGTCGCCATCCCTGACCACCCCTCCAGCGCCGTGATACACAGGCTCCTCCACCCCAGACGGGGAGGTATCCCAGGCCCCCTCCTCAAGTCAACTACAGAGTTCGACAACCCAGTGTGGGTCCACTTTGACAGTGCACACCAAGTACATCGGCAGTCCTGCTCCGTCAAAGCATATAAATTCGCCAACTCAGTGGTAGATGAGACCCTGGCGGTCCGATTCTTCCTGCTGTTCGCGCCAGTGCTCGCAGCCCTCATGAGAGAGCAAAACATCGTCGCCCAGTCCGTCCTCAACCGAGACTGGGACTTGCGAACAGTACTTGACGCGTACCAGCTCGCCGTGGCATCTCGTATGGTTCGCAGATCCGTCCTCATTATGACACCAGCGTCTGCCGACGCCATCGAGAACTTTGCCTGGCCACATAGCCGCCGCTCCAGTCCAGTCTTCAGAGGGAAACCTCTTCTTGCTGACTATATGAATCACTTGATCCATATGGACCAAGCGGCAGTGCTCGTGTATAGCCCCAACACATTCCCAGGCGGATACCGCCGCTATGGAGAGTTGGATGAAACTCACACTCCATACACCGTCAACGGAGCAACCGCCCTCCACCAGGTCATGCAGAGGAGGGACCTACTCGCCTCAACCGTCCACTACCTGCTGGACAACAACCCTGACCATCCTATGGCAGGAAACCAGCCAGGCCGCGATCCACATCCAGCCTTCTGCCTAGCTCTCCTTCAGACAGCAGCTGCCACCCTAGCAGCATGGGTGCACATGCACCCGCCCAGATTACCAGTACCATCTACCGACAACAGGCGAAACACTAGATCAGGACACCCTCTGTGCGGAGTACGTGAGAGTATGCTCACAACTCTCCACGTAAGACCATCAGTGTACATGCAGAGCATCATGCCACTCAGCTTTTGGCTGGAAACAGAGCCTCTTTTGCAGGTTTATCTCAGACGTCTGTCATACCACTTCACACGTGACTCACACTTCGCATCCAACGCCTGCGATGCAGTCTCCGACTCTAGAGTCTGGATACTCAACCCCATGTCTGAGGCAGCCACAGCAGCTGAGAACGGTGAAACATTCTTCTACCATGGATCGGTAGGCACCCCATACAAAGGGTGCCCAACGCATCCCACCTCCCGCCCCACATGGGATCCCAAAGCGTTCACAGCCCCAATCGACTTCATGATGGATCTGCTACGCTATTTCCCTCACCTGCGCCGTGAAACTCCATTTGCTATGTCAGCCATCAGGTTCTCCCATACCAACTGGGCGTACTTCTATGTGATCCTGCTCATGCACATGGTTGAGCACGGCTTCAGCCTGGACGAGTACAAATACGAGGTCAACAGGGACGGTTCACTGTACTCCGGCTGTGCGGACACCCTCTACAGAGAACTCGACGGCGTTGAAAACTGGACTTCCATCCACACCTGGGGCAAAGAACAAGGTCTGCCCATCAGAGTCTCCATCAGCAAACAAAAGCCTGGGACCTTGATCGCACCTACTGCATGCCCCCAGGACATCCCGTCACTCCACCTGACGAACTACCTGACTGTCCCCAGGGGGGCCATCTACCCTGCACCGGACGCTAGCCTGCGTGTTCTCCCAACCACCAGAGTTAACCCTCCAGCAAGGGCTCAAGAAGAGATCCACCTCCTAGCAGCCGACAGGGATATGGCTAGGTACCACCAGAACCCTGCCAAGCCACAGCAACAGCTGACCCCAGGAACACTCTATGGCGAAGACGTCAACCCAGTCAACGTCTATGACCTCCTCCCAATGCCAGAGCCATTGAATGCAGAGACTCACCCCACTCGGCCACCTCTTAGCTTCGAACCCTCTGACAGATTCTTCACTGTGGAAGAAGAAGAGCGGTGCTGCAACCAAACCAGATGCACACGGCTATGTGGCACCCCTGATATCAGCATCCACCCATCCTCTATCTTTGTCATCACCCCAAGTGCCCTACACCAAGCCCTCCCTGATATCCAGCCCCAATACCCAGATGATTGGGGCAACAACAACAACTCAGACGAGGAGGTCAGCATGGAACCTGAGACAACAGACACCGATGAAGCAGAAGACGGTGCCTTCCTCATGCAAGCACACGCATGACAAATCAGCCCATCACCTGACACCATCCCCGTCATGATGATGGGCATTCTGCCATCCAAAATAGACCACTGCGTAGACAGTGATTCTCAGCCAGCCGAGATCCAAGACTTCTTCACCAACCGGTTTGACGACGTTGACTGGAGACCAGGCAATGACTTCTTTGCGAGTCAAGCTTTAACTTATGCTGCCGCACCTGCTTGCGTCTTGCCAATCGGGGATCCTCAGGGTAGCAGCACCCCTGTCGGACTACCACCGGCCGCATCGCTTCTTCCAGGCCGTCTGCAAAGCCTGGCCAGCTGTTTAAATCATATGGACCCCAACTTCCTGCAAGAAGGAGGCATCAACAACAGCATGCCAGACGGGGCGGTCACACCCAACCCCGACCGAGGCGCCATCCATCCGGACTGTGACCTCTTCATCGGACACCACAGAGATGGCACAGAGGCTGAGCGCTCTGAAATGGCCGCCATGCTTAATAAGTATACCGCAGCGGTGGCACGCACTATGGAGGATCTACGTGAGGGGTACAAAGGCTGTGTACCCCCCCTAGATATCAAGACGGACAATGACAAGCAAGCCTTCACCAGCCCCTACCGCAAGCCTCCCATAGAGAAGCTCGCCCAAGACAAAGTCTGCGCAGAACTGCAGATGCTGCACTTCATTGAGCCAGCCCCTTCTGCACCACACGCAGCCAACGCAGTGGTCGCCTTGAAGAAAGGACCTGATGGCCAGTACACCGCGAATAGGGTGTGCTACAACTACAAAGCCATCAACCTCCTGACCAAGGACATGCATACTGGTTACCCAGTCGCAGAGGAGTTGTTTCAAGACCTAGGAGACGCACAGTGGTTCACACGGGTCGACCTACGATCTGGCTTCTACCAAGTCCACCTTGCAGAGGCATCCCAGGATTTTTCAGCCTTCTGGTGGGACAAGCAGCTATACCGCTTTAAGCGCGTCCCATTCGGCCTCAAGCAGGCCCCCGCATACTTCCAGAAGGTCATGGAGACTGAACTGGGCAAACGGGGCCTATTAAAATTCTGCAAGGTGTTCATCGATGACATCCTCATCCATAGCGCTACCTTTGCAGAGCACATCCGGCACGTGGAAGCCGTGCTACAGTGCCTTATCAACGTTGGTCTCCGTATCCACCCTGATAAATCCTGCTTTGCGCTGGACGCCGTGGACTTCCTGGGCTTTGACGTCAGCAACCACGGTCTCACCCCCCAGCAGGCCAAGGTGCAGGCTATCAAGGACCTGCCATACCCAGCCAACCTGAAAGACTTAAAAACAGTCCTTGGTAAGCTGCGCTACTACGGCTGCTTCTGTGAAATTTTTTCAGCCATCGTCAGACCCCTCAATGACCTCACAAAGGCTGACGTCAAATGGACTTGGGGGCCTGAGCAGGCAGCCGCTATGGACAAGATCCGCGGGCTCATCAGCACACCAGGCAAGGTCTTGCGCAGATTCAACGTCGAAGCACGCACTCTCATCCATTGTGACTGGAGCAAGCATGGACTGGGAGCAGTACTCGGCCAGCTGGACGCAGAAGGTTTGGAGTACCTCGTAGCTTGCGCCAGTCGCAGCCTCAACAAACATGAAGCAGAGTATAGCAGCTTCAAAGGGGAAATGCTTGCAGCCTGCTGGGCCTGCAAGATCTTCAGAGTCTACGTCTTAGGACTCCATTTTACCCTCGTCACTGACCACCAGCCACTGCTCTGGATGTTCTCCAACTCCAACGTCACAGGCGCCATCGCACGATGGGCGTGCATGATGCAGTCCTTCGACTTCGACATCATGCACAGACCTGGTGCCCAGCATGGTAATGCTGATGCTCTCTCCCGCTTTCCAACCCCAAGACAGGAAGACAACACAGGGGCCCGCATCGACCTGGACGCTGACCTCTATGCCGCTTTCCCTGCAGTCCCTTACATCACCTACAACCCTCTGACTCTGACCTTGGGATGTACAGTGGATGCAGTCCTCCAAGTGCGTGAAGTCCTCTCCATATGCACCAAACCCCTACCCTCTGCTGTTGCAAAAATGGTTCAAAGCGGAGTGACTCTCTACGAGATGTGTGGAGGCCTGTGTGCCGGCCTCGAGGCCACATTGCGCAACGGCATTAGGGTAAACCGCTACCTCTACAGCGACACAGCCCCAGCAGCACAGACAGTGGCCCGCTTCCGCACTCAAGCCCTGTTAAAGCTCTATCCCCACTTGCTGCAGCCCTATGCATGCGATGGCGCTTTCACTACACTGCCGCAAGACGTCAAAGCCATCACCCCCCAGCACCTCATGGATGCAGCAGTAAACGACCAAACCCAATGGTTGATCATCACTGGTCCTGAGTGTCAAGACTTCAGCCCAGCTGGCAGCAATAGAGGACTTAGAGGACCCCGAGCAGCAGTACTGCAGGCATGTACCACCGTCATTGGGTACGTCCAGCAGCTACAGCACCCTGCTCAACCACTCTACATCATAGAGAACGCCGCCATGCAGCACAACTTCCGATCACCAGCTATTGCAACCGAGGACTTCACAGCAGTCAACATGACCATCGGGCAGCCCATCTGTGTGGACGCTGCCACCTTCAACTCAGGTGCCCACAGACTGCGCAATAAGTGGCAGAACCTTGTTGACCCATTTGAACTCCAACGAGAGCTCAACACAGTCCGGCGGACTGCAAACATTTCTGCCAACGCCTTCTTAGACCCTGGGCGCAGCACCACGCGTGTCTACAGATCAGACGCTCCTCCCTTCTGCTTGGTAAACAAGATAGGCCAGCCTCGCACTGCCTTGCCCACCTTAGTTGCCTATCCCTTGTCCAGAGCATTCCTCCCAGACAAACCCGGCAGCATCTACTCACTACAGGGTGGAGCATGGTCCGAGCCCCGCCCAGACGAGCGCGAGCGCATGCTTGGCTACTACACCGGTGCCACAGCTGCTCCAGGCCTCACAGCACTACAACGGCACGTTCTGACAGGCAACTGCATGGATCAGCGGGCCCTAGTGGCCATCATTCGGACCTCCGTGGAGCTTGCAGCCCCTCCCCGTCTGACAGCTCTGCTGGCATACCAGCCACCCATCAGACCACAGCTTCTGCCCGCTTCCACTCCAGTCCTTTTTCTCACCACTGTGCCCCGCTTCCCCCACAGCAGTCCCGCTCCCTCAGATGACATGCCTTCTCACAGCCTTCAATTCTATGGCACCGAGCTAGCCTGCATGCTGGCAGTTACAAGGAATGCTAGCGCACCTAGGCGCATTCAGCCAGCTTTCCCACCCCCTTCAGCGCCTCCAGCGACTCCCCTGATTCCAACCCTTGCACCAGGCAAGCAGTTGGACGCAGACATCCGGCTAGCAGACATGGCCAAGGAATCTGAACCCCTTGACATCCATGACGATCAGTTCGTCCTGGAGTACCTCCGCAGGAAGGTACTGGGCACCAACTGGTCCGTGGCACGCACCCGCAGAGTGCTAGCCCGCTCCAGAAAGTATAAGCTCGGATCCTCACCTACGGGGGCAGAGAAGATCATTCGTATCTTGGCCAATACTATGGAGCGCATCGTCCCAGCCCCCAGCGAGCGAGCAACCATCATCCAGCGAGCCCATGAAGCCAGCGGGCACTTCGGAGCTCGTCGTACAGCCTACCTTGTCGTCAGCTCTTTCTGGTGGCAGGGTGTGGTCAAGCAGGTCAAAGCCCTCGTCAAAAATTGCAAGGTCTGTGACCAGGCCCTGGCCTACTTCAACCAGCCCACAGCCACCTTGCAGTCCCACCCCATCCACGGCCTGTTCTTTGCGTGGGGCATCGACCTCTCAGGCCCCTACATCAAGACAGCTCGGGGTAACACTTACCTCATGCACGCCATCGAATATTTCAGCGCAGTCCTGGTAGTCGTCCCCATTCCAGCCAAGGAGGCTGCACACACCATGTACGCACACGCCCACGGTGTGCTCGCTCATTATGGTACCCACGCCGTCGCCATTACTGACAATGGTCCTGAGTTTCTCGGCAAGGTTCAAAGAACACCTGACGCACAACTTCATCGACCACAGGACCACACACCCTAAACACCCTCAGGGCAACGGTTTCGTGGAAAGAAGCGTCGGCACCATCAAGGCAGCTCTGACCAAAATCTGCTCAGAACACCTCTCCACAGACACTTGGGATATTGACATCGCCAAGGTGGTGATGGCCTACAACTGCAGCCCTCAGGAGACCACCAAGTGCGCTCCCTTCACCCTTCTGTTCGCCAGAGCTCCAATCATGAACGACCCCCAAGCAAAGCTCGCCATGACTACAGTTCTCCCTGACTTAACAGACATCCAGCAAACTCAAGCCCTGGTCAGCACCCTGCTCGAGCGAACTGAGTGGATCAAGCGCGTCACCCCCACTATAGCAAACCACATCGCAATTGCCCACCACAGGGACTCTCTGCGTTATGCTAAGATCAGGGGGGGAGCTTACCACCCCCGTCTTCGCAAATTTCAAGTGGGTGACTTCGTCTACATCCGTAGACCCAACGTGCGCAACACTCTCCAAATGGCAGCACAGGGGATGATCCTTCGGATCAAGGCCATCAAGGACACCGAGGTGGTTGTCCTACAAGGCCGTTGCGGCTGCACTGTCACCAACCACGCCCGCAACCTGTCCCCTTGCCACTTGCCCAACATGGATGGCACCATCAGGCCAGATCTGGCAGTGCCACCACTTGACTTGGCCTGCAGCGTCTGCAACTTCCCAGACAACGATGCTTGCATGCTCTTGTGCGACTCCTGTGGCGCACCGTTTCACACACACTGTCTCAGCCCCCCACTACCAGCAGTCCCAGCCGGTGACTGGTTCTGCCCTCACTGTACTGCCAACGGCATTACAGCCGTCCCTCTGGATCGCCCCACGGCACCTGAACGCGCTCCCAAGGAGCCCAACCTGTTCCCAACCCCCCAGACCCGCTCTAGAGACCTTGCTGCCAAAGCCTGCGACAAGATGGTAGTCATCAAGCACATCAAAGTTCGTGGCAGCCTAGACAAAGCGGTCTGGGGCATCGCCACGTACTTGGGTGCCTTGGCTAGACCATGGTACTTCAACATCACCTACGATGACGGCCAGGTCGTCCGTCAGACTACAGCTGGCCTCCGTAAACTCAACCCCCTCCCCACAGGAACTGTCAAGCCTACTCTTACCACCCCAGTGTTGGCATGCATCAACCCCTCATGCCAACACCCCACTCATGGCATCCTCATCGCTGAGCACAACCCTTCTTGCAGTATCTACAACCTTTAAAGTTGTATTCTGCACTACCACAGGAAATATATCCTGTAAGCCGACACCGCCACGTCACGGTCGCCATGGCTGAGAACATGCCTTCTTCAGATTTCCCTGACTTCCCCACCATCTACATGGACCCATCAGTCCAGGCCGGGATCTACTCCTGCCTCCCACAAGACGGCAGTGCCTCAGCCTTCATATCACACCAATCACCACCCTACACGGGATATCCTGTCGTAGGCCGAAAACACCTCTGTTTCGGCCCCTGCTTCTACGGTGACACCGACAGCAGCTCAGGAGAAGTCCTCCAGCTCCCTTCAGAAACAGCAATTGCCTACGACCACCGCATCCTTTTCCTACAGGCTGCCTGGCTTTTCCAGCAAGGCATGCTGTTCCAGATCTTGCTAAAGTGGGAGGATGCTCAGCCCACTGGTCCTAAGCTTCCACACCCCTTCCAGCCCAACCACCCTCGCCGTCTCCCAGGACCAGCCTGGGACGCTGCAACACCTCTGACGTGTATGCCCCCTAATATGAGGCCCAGCGTCCAGACGTGTGGATGCTATGGGGACTACCCCACTACCCTTTTCCTGGACTACATTCAAGCACCCCCCCCTGTCATGTACTCTACACAGATCCCAGCTTTCTGTAACTACATCACATCGTTGGGCGACCCTCTTAACTACACCATCCCATAGGGATCGTACATCCCCTCATACCAGTGTTTCCCCATTTACAGGCATGAGCAGCGCA
This sequence comes from Chlamydomonas sp. ICE-L, assembly GCA_013435795.1. NCBI lineage: Eukaryota > Viridiplantae > Chlorophyta > Chlorophyceae > Chlamydomonadales > Chlamydomonadaceae > Chlamydomonas > Chlamydomonas sp. ICE-L. Next base: position 7,887,133 of record JACBWV010000338.1, on the reverse strand, counting down.
CCCACCCCTGCGTGCACGTGTGCCACAGCAAATGATGATGGATCGTCCACAAGCCATGAAACGAGCACTGCCTCCTCTTGCCCACTCCACCCACATATCAGAGTACTTGGTACTGGGTATCTACCCTACCATACAGCTTTTAACAGGTCTTTGCAGCGATTGGCTCGAGGAGACCCCACTCAGACCTTACAGCCAATTGCCAGGCCAGCCTTCTTACACATACACCACAGCTTCAGCATGCTGTTCCCAGGTCTACTCAGCGTTTTTGGCCTGAATTTCTAAAATGTCATCTCACCGCATCGGGTGTCGCGCACGGTGTGATACCGACACGTATCTAACACAAATCCGATGTACATCTAACACAAATCTAATTTGGATCTATCCTAAAACTGTCTGTACGGGGGCGAATTCTGGTTTGTTAGCGCGCATTGAATGAGTCGCAGTTCGACAGAGAGAGATTCGAGTTTGTATGGCTGTAATCTGTATGGATTTTGCGTGGTTTACACTCGTTTTTCGAAGCGCACACGAAACACTTGTCGTCGATTAAAGCCGCATTGAGTCTTACGCAACCGCATTCACTGTGGTCCGGTACTCAAAAGAAGCCGTGTGTATCAAGCAGGCTTCTGCTTGACAACCCTAGTGGATGTAGAGATCGCGGTATTACTTAAAGCCTACAGTCGGCGGAACAGTAAAATGAAACATCAAAAAAACGGTATAAGGCGGTGACAATCATATATTGTATGAGTGGATGGTCCTATAAAATGACCCGTCCAGCAAAGAAACCTCCTTACATGACGCATTGCACATCAACAAAGACCCCGTGTTCTTTTGGGCCACGGTACTGGGGAAGAGGCGATCGCTTAAGTGCGGCTGGTCCTTCAATGGACACTCTCGAAAGTACCGACAAAAGAACGATACGGAGTCTGCAGGATGGAGAGCCGTGATCTAAAAAAGAACCACGATATTCTCGTTAACATCCTGCAATTTGTTGATTCAAAATCGTATTGGTGTTCCACTGCCCCGTGGGTTGCTACACCATTAGGTTACACCGTAAGGTGTGCCGTACACGAGGCGGTTTCATTTTAGTATTCCGTCGACTGTATAATTGTGTACACAGTATCTTGTTTGTCAGAACTGCTTTCATTTTTTCATGCACACAGATAATAAGCATGGACTTCACTAATACATCACCAGCTCAGCTAGACAGCATCATCGCTGACGGAGGGCCACACAAGAATGCTGCATTGGCTGCACTTGTCCAAACTGCTGAGCGAGCTGATGAGGCAGTGCGGGTGGCGCATGCGGCTGTTGAAGCTGCCGTAGCCCTGCTGCGAAACAACAACAGGTATGATTTGCTTTGTTGTCTCTATAGCCATTTGAACAACCTAGACAACATCATTAGTATAACACACAACGCTTGTGATTGTGATTGCACCCAGGTGGGTCATCAACTCAACGGAGAAATCGGTGCTTCAGACTGCCCTGCAAGTCCTTCACACGCATTGCATGACAGACTTCAACAGAGAGGAGCGCAATGCTGTGATCACGATATCGACTTGGTGCAATATCGTCATTCAACCAAGTGGCCATGCCGCTCTGGTGCAGGGAGGGATCGGAAGGCAGGCATGGGGTTGATCCATTGCGTCATGGAGTTGTACATGATAATTGGATTAATAGGGAATGGTACTACTTTGCCTCCTGGTATCACCGGATGAGGAAGATGCTCAGGCCTCCTATTTTGAAAACAAAAGGTTAGTTTCCCCCTAAAAAGTCGATAAAAAATCGCAGAATTAAATTATCACTACTCATTTCATTTCATTTTACTCATTTCATTTCATTTCATTTTACTCATTTCATTTCATTTCATTTTACTGTTCCGCCGACTGTAGGTTTCCGGGTGTTCCTATCATACCGGATAGGATCAACCACCAGATCAAACTGTATATCACAGTTTAGTGAACGTGTTAGCCAATTCAGTCCATGACTTGCAATTGGCAGGGTGTCGCATGTCTCGTCCAATGAAATTAATTGTGAGTTGGTTAGCTGCGTTCTGGTCACACCACTTCCAGAATTGTGCCGCCGCAGTGAGACATGCAGAGGATCCATGTTTGGCACAACACGACTCACCGAACTTCAGCCCTCCATTGATATAAATTACAAACACTTTGTTTGGGGAGGTTTGCTGCTTCGTCCAATGCTCTAGCGCTACGTACGAGTCAACAACTTTTGTCGCGACATGGTGCACTTGAGACAACCTAAGCCACTCGTCCACCGAATGGGGCTCGATCTGGCTATCCATGAAAATCGCTGTATTGATGTTATAACCGGTTTGAATGAGGGCTATTAATACATTCCACTCATGATATCCGCTGCCACACTCTGGAAATACAATGATTGATACCTTACTTGTGCATTTGTTTACATAATGGAGCACATTATTGACGATGTGGTTACTGTCATTGGGGGTCCATGCACTATTTTGTAGAACAGGTAAAGGGTGATTTGCATCACCCATTCTATGTTTGCATTATTATGATGATGTTAAGATCCTTTCTTATTCTTTTGGTGATAAAATCATGCACCACATTTCCTTAAGCACACTTTATCATGAAATACAAGGTCTTAGGGAGCGTCTACAAAAGAAACCCGCAAGGTTTCAAGCAGGCGCCATGCTCCACAAAACATATGGCCGTTCAATGACCGTGCGTACCGCGATGTGATCGCCAGCCTGTGCGAGCTTTGCCAACTTCAGTGGGTGGCACGGAACCGTGCTCACAGGCGAAAGATTCAAACCCATTGTCCGTAGAAGTGGTTGACAAACATTCAGCTTTGCCTCAGCTTGCTCCATCTGCCAGACATACAATGTGCACACAAAAATGTGTGAGTCAAAAATCGCATTGACTAAGGAACAGTACATAGGATGCCGCCTTGAAGGCCTTGAAGGAGAAGGATGTCGCCTTGGATGCCGTCTTGAAGGCCTTGAAAGAGAAGGATGCCGCCTTGAAAGTCTTGAAGTAGAAGGATGTCGCCTTGGATTACGCCTTGAGGGATAGGGATGCTGCTCGAGAGGAACGCAAGAGGTGCGCAGAACAATGCTTGACTGTGGCGGATGCGCTTGAATAGGGCCCAGTTACACTACCCCATCTCATCATGCGGCTTTAGTCGACGACAAGGGTTTCGTGTGCGCCTCAAAAAACGAGTGTAAGCAACGCAAAATCCGTACAGATTACATAAATACATGACATAATACACAACAATGCTGGAGATCATGACATAAATACATGACCATATGTCAACATCAACATCAACATCAACATCAACATCAACATCAACATCAACATCAACATCAACATCAACATCAACAACAACAATACCGTCGGTGTCATGGAAATGACTGATACACCACAGGACATGGCACAGGGCCGCCTTATGATCGAATTCCGTGGTGAGCGCAAGCAAATGCCGCGTCTACGAGGTTGGTTGAGGCCGGGAGCCGATAGGCTTTGGTGCAACATCTCTAGTATCGAGCCAAGACTTGGCTTCAAGTACGTGGACCATGTTACATTCGATGACGATATGTGGGAGTGCAACGCAGTATGGTTGCATTGCCTACATTTACCCAACGGATCAATTTATACAGCGTCGGTCTTTGAGATGCTGGAGGCAGTCAACGTTTTGTCACACACACCGGGTGCTGCAAGATACACACTCCTCGACTCGCATGATGATGCGCACCGTTTGGGAGGAGCGCACCTAATTGTCACAAGGGGGTGGTCATTCGTTTTCTACGCCATGACCGGGAGCAGGTTAGGGGGCAAGGTCTTACTGGCCGTAGCAAGGCCAAAGTAAGTAGTCCTCGGTGCCCGTCTTAAGCCTGTTTGAGACCACACGGTTTCTTTTGAGATGACTGGTGTTGTTTTATCCCCCTTGATGTGATGGGTTGCTCAACCCGTCACTCAACTCGTAATGAGTGCCCTCTTAATTGCTATGAGTTTCAGCAGCTGATATTACCGTAAACCATATAGATAGTTATTAGATTACAAGTTTATAAAGGGATAGTTATTAGATTACAAGTTTATAGATAGATAGTTATTAGATTACAAGTTTATATTGTACCTCCGCTCCGGCAATCAATGTAATGTAATGTTACGTAATTGGAAGTTGAAACGCTATCTTGCGCTTATTCTGGACAACAAGTGGAAAGCTATACTTTATAAACAATCAATCAATATGATTGACAAGTGTTTTTCTCTACTACTACCTATCTGCATCGCTACCTTCGCTTTTATTTACATAGCTCGACTGAAGATTGAGCTTGAGACTGAGTGTGCTCGAAATAAGGCAGATGCTGCTCGACTGAAGATTGAGCTTGAGACTGAGCGCGCTCGAAATAAGGCAGATGCTGCTCGACTGAAGATTGAGCTTGAGCTTGAGACTGAGCACTCTCTAAAGAAGGCAGATGCTTCTCGAGTGAATAGTCTGGAGATTGAGCTTGAGACTGAGCGCGCTCGAAATAAGGCATATGTTGCTCGACTGAAGATTGAGACTGAGCGCGCAGAAGCACTTGAGAAGCAACTGAGGTACGAACTGTCAAGCATGACTGCCGAGCAATGGAATTCCCTGAACGATCATGACAGGCGTCTCAATGAGGATTTTTGCAAACAATACGGAATCCCCTTCCCCAACATTCTGGAGTCATTCCTCGATTCCGCGATTCCTCTTTCATGGGCGCATGGGGACACGTGTCGTCTCAAGCAGACGTCTGCTTAACAAACTATTTCGGGATCATGAAAGAGGAATCGCGGGACCCACAGAGTGGGGCAGGAAACACGTGTCGGATCTGACTTGTCCATCGGAGTACACACGCAAACGGCGGAACACTGTCGAATGTATCGGAGGACACACGCAAACGGCGGAACACTGTCGAATGTATCGGAGGACACAAGAGGCCGAACACCGAATGGCACACGCAGGACCCTCATTGACACACGCAAACGGCGGAACACATGTCGACGACTCCTCTTCATCGTCCATCACTCAATCACTCACTCAGATTAAAGGGACCGGCGCTTTGTGTAGTAGGTAGTGCCCAGCCCCCCCCCCCAGGCATACCCAATCCAATCCTTGTGTATTGCTGGCGGTACGATCACCGGGCCTGCATATTTTTATAAAAGGACCTCCTCGCCTCGAGCCTGCATATTTTTCTTTTCTTCTCCTCATCATCATCTTCCCTAGCGCGTCCTTCGCACACCACCCTCCTCCTTTCCTTTCTTCCATCTACAAATAACGCAAAATCCATACAGATTACAGCCATACACACGCGAATATCTCTCCCTCTCTCTCTCTCTCTCTCTCTCTCTCTTTCCACACGCCACACAGACGGCTATGTAAAGCCTTCTTTTGAGATTGGAGTCATAAGAACCATTGCCACATCCACGTATGCGCGAAGAAAAGAGTCTTCATCGACGCGTTGCCAACACAACCTTGTCAGCCCATTTCAAACCCAGTCCGCAAAATAGGAAGGGCGCTGGACATGGACAGTCTCGACACATCCAAGTTTATTGATCGCCTCCACTGCCGAGTCAGACGTCTCAATGCACTGCGGACGTCATCGGCTACTTCCGGCGATCCACGCGTCTTGGAGTATAACGCATTGCGCCACCTAATTAAACAAAAACACCACACATCCCCATCGTCACGTTTGTTCCTCGTCGCTGTGGAGTACGTCTTAGATGACGGCTGCTTCAAGCGCGCCAACGGGGACGCCCCCCTTGTATTCTCACATGCTATCAACACACTTTTCGTGGTGGAGACGAAAATCATCAAAGCCCCTGCCAAAACTGGAAATGCCAAGGTGTTGAAAGCCATACAGCAGGCCACTATGTGCGCGAGTAGACTTTCGTCCTGGCTACCGCATCTCATCAACATTGACATGAAAGACGGAACAACACTTGGATCTGTGACAATTCGTCGTATGATCGTGACAGCTGTGGATCGCGGTGGACGCGTCTTCAGTCAAGATATCCGCAGCCAGGAAATTGAATAACTTAGTTAACTTAATTAACTCAGGTAACTTGATTAACTTAAGGTGGAACTTTGGCAAAACACTGGAGGTACCGAGATTCGAATCCGGATCTTATATATCGCTCAGTGGGCGACATGATCAAGGAATGAAGAAAATTGGCTTAACCTCACGCTCTACCACTGAGCTACAACCCCGTTGACAGATTAGCAACTAAACTATTGTTTAATAAAAACGAGTGTAAACAACTTTGATCCATACATCTCGGCATTGTTTTGCTGAGTATGTAACGTTCCCCCTCTCCCCCAGATGGATGTAACGTTCCCTCTCTCTCTCTACAATAACAGCATTGTTTTGCTAAGTGTGTAACGTTCTCCTCTCTCTACAGAAACAAACCTCAAGCAGAAGTCTGCTTGAGAACTATGCCGGGATTATGAAAGGGGAATCGCGGGACCCACGGAGTGGGGCAGTGGAATTCAGCTGCTGACTCGCTCCCACGCATATTAAAGGGGTCCTGAAGACCACGTGTCGTATCAAGCAGGCTTCTGCTTGACAACTCTATCGGGTGTGAAGGGGAAACCGCGGGACACACGGAGTGGGGCAGTGGAATTCAACTTCTGACTCGCTCCCACGCATATTAAAGGGGTCCTGAAGACCACGTGTCGTCTCAAGCAGGCTTCTGCTTGACAACTCTATCGGGATTGTGAAGGGGAAACCGCGGGCCCCATGGAGTGGGGCAGTGGAATTCAGCTGCTGACTCACTGTCTGATCCCATGCATGGGGCGATTCCAAACTTTTGTTTTGTTACAAAAGCTATAAATATCCGGGTCCGCAGGTCCGCTACCCAAAACGAGGCGCTGGAGTTAGAGGCGCAGGTTCGAATCTCACGAGGAGCATCTTCACCCCAGGTTCACGCTGATCTTGTTCATGGTTGTCATCGTGATGGGACAAGGATGCACCGCCATGGATGACCGTGCCCCTCATGTGAACTTCAAACATTTCAAGGGACCGTTGAAAGTTGGCTTCTGGTTGGAATGCGGTGGGGTTCAACCTTTGAATTGATCGCATCTGTCATTCTTCAGTATTTATTTTTTGTTGAAATAATTGTTGTTCCCGAGATGGAGAGTCTTTTCAGAGGTGTTCATGTGAACACGTTTAAAATAGGGATTGATGTGAGCATCCGGCATTCTTCAGTATTTTTTTTTGTTGAAATAATTGTTGTTCCCGAGATGGAGAGTCTTTTCAGAGGTGTTCATGTGAACACGTTTAAAATAGGGATTGATGTGAGCCTCCGGCATTCTTCAGTATTTATTTTTTGTTGAAATAATTGTTGTTCCCGAGATGGAGAGTCTTTTCAGAGGTGTTCATGTGAACACGTTTAAAATAGGGATTGATGTGAGCCTCCGGCATTCTTCAGTATTTATTTTTTGTTGAAATAATTGTTGTTCCCGAGATGGAGAGTCTTTTCAGAGGTGTTCATGTGAACACGTTTAAAATAGGGATTGATGTGAGCCTCCGGCATTCTTCAGTATTTATTTTTTGTTGAAATAATTGTTGTTCCCGAGATGGAGAGTCTTTTCAGAGGTGTTCATGTGAACACGTTTTAAAATAGGGATTGATGTGAGCCTCCGGCATTCTTCAGTATTTATTTTTTGTTGAAATAATTGTTGTTCCCGAGATGGAGAGTCTTTTCAGAGGTGTTCATGTGAACACGTTTAAAATAGGGATTGATGTGAGCCTCCGGCATTCTTCAGTATTTATTTTTTGTTGAAATAATTGTTGTTCCCGAGATGGAGAGTCTTTTCAGAGGTGTTCATGTGAACACGTTTAAAATAGGGATTGATGTGAGCCTCCGTCATTCTTCAGTATTTATTTTTTGTTGAAATAATTGTTGTTCCCGAGATGGAGAGTCTTTTCAGAGGTGTTCATGTGAACACGTTTAAAATAGGGATTGATGTGAGCCTCCGGCATTCTTCAGTATTTATTTTTTGTTGAAATAATTGTTGTTCCCGAGATGGAGAGTCTTTTCAGAGGTGTTCATGTGAACACGTTTAAATAGGGATTGATGTGAGCCTCCGGCATTCTTCAGTATTTATTTTTTGTTGAAATAATTGTTGTTCCCGAGATGGAGAGTCTTTTCAGAGGTGTTCATGTGAACACGTTTAAAATAGGGATTGATGTGAGCCTCCGACATTCTTCAGTATTTATTTTTTGTTGAAATAATTGTTGTTCCCGAGATGGAGAGTCTTTTCAGAGGTGTTCATGTGAACACGTTTAAAATAGGGATTGATGTGAGCCTCCGGCATTCTTCAGTATTTATTTTTTGTTGAAATAATTGTTGTTCCCGAGATGGAGAGTCTTTTCAGAGGTGTTCATGTGAACACGTTTAAAATAGGGATTGATGTGAGCCTCCGGCATTCTTCAGTATTTATTTTTTGTTGAAATAATTGTTGTTCCCGAGATGGAGAGTCTTTTCAGAGGTGTTCATGTGAACACGTTTAAAATAGGGATTGATGTGAGCCTCCGGCATTCTTCAGTATTTATTTTTTGTTGAAATAATTGTTGTTCCCGAGATGGAGAGTCTTTTCAGAGGTGTTCATGTGAACACGTTTAAAATAGGGATTGATGTGAGCCTCCGGACATTCTTCAGTATTTATTTTTTGTTGAAATAATTGTTGTTCCCGAGATGGAGAGTCTTTTCAGAGGTGTTCATGTGAACACGTTTAAAATAGGGATTGATGTGAGCCTCCGGCATTCTTCAGTATTTATTTTTTGTTGAAATAATTGTTGTTCCCGAGATGGAGAGTCTTTTCAGAGGTGTTCATGTGAACACGTTTAAAATAGGGATTGATGTGAGCCTCCGGCATTCTTCAGTATTTATTTTTTGTTGAAATAATTGTTGTTCCCGAGATGGAGAGTCTTTCAGAGGTGTTCATGTGAACACGTTCGTTTAAAATAGGGATTGATGTGAGCCTCCGGACATTCTTCAGTATTTATTTTTTGTTGAAATAATTGTTGTTCCCGAGATGGAGAGTCTTTTCAGAGGTGTTCATGTGAACACGTTTAAAATAGGGATTGATGTGAGCCTCCGGCATTCTTCAGTATTTATTTTTTGTTGAAATAATTGTTGTTCCCGAGATGGAGAGTCTTTTCAGAGGTGTTCATGTGAACACGTTTAAAATAGGGATTGATGTGAGCCTCCGGCATTCTTCAGTATTTATTTTTTGTTGAAATAATTGTTGTTCCCGAGATGGAGAGTCTTTTCAGAGGTGTTCATGTGAACACGTTTAAAATAGGGATTGATGTGAGCCTCCGGCATTCTTCAGTATTTATTTTTTGTTGAAATAATTGTTGTTCCCGAGATGGAGAGTCTTTTCAGAGGTGTTCATGTGAACACGTTTAAAATAGGGATTGATGTGAGCCTCCGGCATTCTTCAGTATTTATTTTTTGTTGAAATAATTGTTGTTCCCGAGATGGAGAGTCTTTTCAGAGGTGTTCATGTGAACACGTTTAAAATAGGGATTGATGTGAGCCTCCGGCATTCTTCAGTATTTATTTTTTGTTGAAATAATTGTTGTTCCCGAGATGGAGAGTCTTTTCAGAGGTGTTCATGTGAACACGTTTAAAATAGGGATTGATGTGAGCCTCCGGCATTCTTCAGTATTTATTTTTTGTTGAAATAATTGTTGTTCCCGAGATGGAGAGTCTTTTCAGAGGTGTTCTTGTGAACACGTTTAAAATAGGGATTGATGTGAGCCTCCGGCATTCTTCAGTATTTATTTTTTGTTGAAATAATTGTTGTTCCCGAGATGGAGAGTCTTTTCAGAGGTGTTCATGTGAACACGTTTAAAATAGGGATTGATGTGAGCCTCCGGCATTCTTCAGTATTTTTTTTTGTTGAAATAATTGTTGTTCCCGAGATGGAGAGTCTTTTCAGAGGTGTTCATGTGAACACGTTTAAAATAGGGATTGATGTGAGCCTCCGGCATTCTTCAGTATTTATTTTTGTTGAAATAATTGTTGTTCCCGAGATGGAGAGTCTTTTCAGAGGTGTTCATGTGAACACGTTTAAAATAGGGATTGATGTGAGCATCCGGCATTCTTCAGTATTTTTTTTTGTTGAAATAATTGTTGTTCCCGAGATGGAGAGTCTTTTCAGAGGTGTTCATGTGAACACGTTTAAAATAGGGATTGATGTGAGCCTCCGGCATTCTTCAGTATTTATTTTTTGTTGAAATAATTGTTGTTCCCGAGATGGAGAGTCTTTTCAGAGGTGTTCATGTGAACACGTTTAAAATAGGGATTGATGTGAGCATCCGGCATTCTTCAGTATTTATTTTTTGTTGAAATAATTGTTGTTCCCGAGATGGAGAGTCTTTTCAGAGGTGTTCATGTGAACACGTTTAAAATAGGGATTGATGTGAGATTCCGGCATTCTTCATACAATGTTTCGGTCAATCAAATGATTCCATGGCGACCCGATGTGTTTGGCCGAGCATTGCCCAGCCCGATCGATGCCTGCACCGCGAGCGAGCTAGGGGGGAGGTTGCTGTGACCCCCTTGTGGAAGGACACATGTATGACAACTACAATGTAACAAACATAAGGGGGTTCTCTTCTCATGGAGAAATGCACCATGGAGAAAAAAACACCCCCCTCCTGTTTGTTCGCGTGCGAGTTGTGTGACAAGCAGTTCAGTAACTGGTATTCGAAGTCTTCACACAAGCGGAGGTCTCACCCCAAGGGAGCTGTTGATGTTGACTTCATGGAGAAGCGCATGGCATACCTCGAGAATCGGATCGATGAAACTGGAGGCGTTGCGGAAAAAACACACTTTCACAATCAACAACAGCTTCGGGTCGGCCACCAACAACTATGTCGTTACATGCAAAAATTTCACCAACACCACCACCAACAACAACAATACTGCTCCAGATGCGGCGGCGCTATCTCCAGCTGCGACGACACCGGTGGAGGACACGCACCCCTTCGGGGAGGAGGTCACGCCCGAGTCAGAGTTCCTCTCGGTCGCTCAATTCAATGAGTGCGGGTACAACCTTGTCAAGCTGCTGCAGCTATCGCACTTCAACCCCGCGCACCCGCAGTACATGAACATCATCATGGACCCCGACTGCTACCAGCAGACGTACGTGTACGGACGGGACTGCCGCTGGGCGAAGGCGGACCTGCAAGACTCGCTGCTGCAGGTGCTCAGGAGCATCGTGCAGCGAATGAGCAGGGTGAACCCGGCAGAAGCAAGCAAGTACGAGGACGACGCCGCCTTCCTCCATGGAGGCGCCGGCTCCGTCACCTTCAGGGCCATGCAGGGCATGGCCCTGCACAGCCGGACCTGCGTCAGGGTCCTCTCGGAGAGGGGCGTGCCGCTGCCAGAGGAACTACGGACGCACTTGCACTTGACATAACACAATGGCTAAATGTCAGCTTTAGCTGTTCGTTGGTTCTACCTGTCCTATTGGCTACGCAACCTATCGCGTCTGTCCTTCCCCGTAACCTAAGGGTTCCGGGGTTTGCCGTCAGGACTCCTCTCTCAAGAGGCGTCCCTCGGCTCTTTTAACTGTCCAGTTGCCTAAACACTTCGTTCCTGGTCTCCTCACGTCCCCTGAACTCTGTCAGGTTATGGGCCCATCACGCTAACCACTGCGCTAAACAGACTTATGTCTGCCAGATGGTTATTTACTAAAAAGTTGGGTAAGGATGGAAGAGTGGAGCGCTACAAAGCGCGTTTTGTGGCTAGAGGTTACATGCAGCGTCCTGGTATTGAGTACGACCAGACTTTTGCTCCGGTCACCTCTAAAGCGACTTTGAGGGTGTTACTTGCAGGTGTTGTTCATCGTAAGATGTTCTCCAGGCAAATTGATGTGAAGACTGCATTCCTTCATGGAGTGATAGATCCCAACCTCAAATTGTACTTGAGGCAGCCTGACGGCTTCATCAAGGTTGGGCCTAATGGAAAACCCCTGGTTTGTCGCATTGTGAAGAGCTTGTATGGATTGAAGCAGGCCCCTAGAGCTTGGCATGACAATGTCCTGCAGGTTCTTCGCCTTGCAGGCTTCCGACCGACGCTCTCTGATCCAGCACTTTTTGTGCGCCTGGATGCTGATGGCCTGTGGTCCTGGGTCCTGACATATGTCGACGACTTTTGGATTGCTGTTGATGAGCTCGTGCTCTATGATGCACTTATTACCATCTTGCGTAATAACGGGTGGGTTATTACAGAAATGGGAGTACCTGAACAGTTCCTCTCTTTGGACTGTAATGTTACCCTTGATGATGAGGGGCGGTGTGTGAAGATTGTACTCAGTCAGCATAATGCTATTAATGGGATGGTTGAGCGGTTCAAGCTTAATGCAGGGGAAGAGAAGTTGAAGGCTACGTCTGAGGTGCCCATGGTGTCTAAGTCAGTTACAGTTCATGCCATTGGCAGTCCTGTTCTACCTAACAACACTTTGTACGCATCTCTGGTTGGTAGCCTCATCTACTTGTCCACGTGCACAAGACCTGATATTGCTTTTGCTGTTAGTCAACTTTCTAGATTCACAGCAGCACCTACTCAGGCTCACTGGAATGCAGCTCTGAGGGTTCTGGTGTACCTTCGCAAGCATACTTATATTGGTATTGCCTACACTCATGACCCAAAATTTGAGCTCCTTGCTTACAGTGATGCATCTTTTGGTGAGGATCCGGAGGACAGGAGATCTCAAACTGGTCTTGCTTTTCTAGCTTCTGGTGTAATTGTCAATTGGGTATCCAAGCGACAAATCACCCCTGCAGTTAGTACTGGGGAAGCTGAGTATCAAGCTTTGGCTGGTTGTGCGAGGGAAGTTCAGTGGCTCAAGCATCTTAGGGTAGACCTGGGATTGCCTGTTCACTTGATTACTATCAAATGTGATGCCACGGTAGCTCTGTCCTGGACAGAGGACTACAAGCTTGAAAGCAAGGCTAAACACATAGATATAATGCATCACTACATCAAGGATTTGGTTCTAAGCCAGCGCATCGGTGTTACTAAGGTGCATACCTCCTTGCAGTTGGCTGATACTTTCACTAAGCCTCTCCCCGCAGAGGTTTTTTGGAGTATGAATGGTATGCTTGGTTTGGTCAAGTACAAGCTTCGCCCTAGGTTTATTGATTTACAGTGATTTTTCTGCAGTTCAGGTTTGTGCTCTCTGCGGGAGTCGCGGGTTTCGATGCCCACCTGCGGTGATTTCAGAATATTAATTTGCTTCAGGTCTACTGCCCCTTGCTTCACCTCGAGTGTTGTACGACTCCAATCCTGTAGCGATGGTGAATGGGTATGTAGTTTGTATAGACCTGTCGCACTGGATTTTGGGGGTTGATTTTACCTCGAGTCTCTGGTCATGACTACGTCGCTGGTAGATCTGTTTGGAATTATTATTATTTTTGTTTGATTTCCCCTCTTTTGGGTAGAAATTGCACCTGGTTTTGGGATTGTTACACCTGTGGTCCAAGGATGGAGCCTGCAAGGTCTGAGTAACTGTTTTACCTCTTTTAGCCCTGATTGGCTTAAATAGAGGTTGCTTCAGTTAGGTGGAGTGTGGTACTATTCTGCGCTCTTTCCCCTCCCTAGATGAACATTTAGGTTGCTTAAATCTTAGAATGATATTGGAAGTATCGGTGTCGCCCTTGAGGATGTCTCTCTCTCTTAGATTTATTTTCTGCTTGCTTTTGAGTTTCAGATTTCTTTTTCGAAGTTTATTGTTAAAGGTTTGAAAGTATAATTTCCTTGACAGTTAGAACAGGTGGAGTGTCAGCTTTAGCTGTTCGTTGGTTCTACCTGTCCTATTGGCTACGCAACCTATCGCGTCTGTCCTTCCCCGTAACCTAAGGGTTCCGGGGTTTGCCGTCAGGACTCCTCTCTCAAGAGGCGTCCCTCGGCTCTTTTAACTGTCCAGTTGTCTAAACACTTCGTTCCTGGTCTCCTCACGTCCCCTGAACTCTGTCACTAAAAAACTGTGCGGGCCCCCCGTTCGTCCATTCATTCTCACACGGGCCACGGTGGCTTTCGAAGACCCCCGTCCGTACATTCATTCTCACACACACGCCACGGCAGCTTTCGCAGCCTCGTCCATTCAGTCTGACGACCGCATCATACGCGTGCTTCATCTGTGTGTGCGTGCGTGCGTGCAGCAATGGATAACAGAGCTCAATCCAATACAGGCCACATCTTCTCACGCATGTCATTGATGACATCCGTAATGCAGAAAGAGTAAACAGCACCCGTGTTGCAGCGTTGCTTGGAGACGCCCCTCAAGCCAAGCTTGGACATCTTGAGACCAAACTTGATCAAGGTGGTTTCATGTTTAGGAGAACCAGGGATCGGGGATAGCCAGTCATTGAACATGGAGAACAAGGTGGCCGCCGTGAAGCTCACAGAATCATCGATACGGGGATGCGAGGCGCTCTGCTCTTGCATCAGGTGCAAGAGGAATTGGGACTCAATCAGCAGGATGTCTTCGGGGGTAGCTTTTTGCAGGGTGTACATCGTGTCCAGACCGCACTCCTGGACGACCTGCTCCAGCTCGACAACGTCAGCAACAGTCGCCTGTAGCCCCTCCTCCTCGCAGAACGTGACGTAAGCGTTGTACATGCCCGGGGTCGTGGCGATATGCGGTCGCAGATCGCCGGGGTTGGTGGCAATGCACCGCTCATCCAGAAAGCGGAGGACATTCTTGTGGCGAGTGAAGTCGGGGAACCGCAGGGCACGACGGGGAAGCAGCAGGCCGTCGAAAATGTGCTGGATGGGTTGGATGCCCAGATCCTTGAGCGATGATACCACTTTCTTGGCGGTGAAGCTCGACCTGGGTAGCTTCGACAGTACCCGATCGACAAATGCGCCCTGATCCAACACCGCACCAGACAGCTCTGTTGCATTGGCCTCGGCAAAGGCGTGCACCGTATCGTAACACTCGATGTTAGCCTGAACGACGTTGTCGAAAATCACAGTCACCACACGTGAGACGTACGTCTCACGATCCATACGCGCCTGGTCCGTCTCCTCAGATTCAACGGCGGATTCCACGGATCCCTCAGATTCAACGGTGTCACACTCCTCCTGTTTGCCACCGCAATCGTCGCCATACCATGCGTACTTCAAAACGGCCGCTAACATACCATTGTAAACTGTGGCTTCGCCCACCTCGAAGTACTCGGCACCCACATCTCTTCGTGGCTGGATTCTCGAATCGTAACCACCGCGCATGTACCTGAGCAGTCTCGCCTCTGCATCCACGCACGCTTGTGCATCTCGAACATGGATGGCATAAATGAGCTGGGATCCATTGGGGTACTGCGAGAGCCTCTTGCAGAACGGCTGGCTGGTCCGGCCGACCTTGACGACCAACGGGTACTTGCCCAGGAACTCGCGCTCGACGAGGGCGTATACGACGTGTTGGGTGTGGTGCGCCATGGATGATACACAAGGGAAGGCTTGACTCAACCAAGATGGTTGTCGCGAGCTTTATATCGTGATGATAGAGCGTTTTTACTAGGTCCAAGCAAGATCCACCATGACAAGGAGTGACGAGAATCCGTGTGTCATGAATGGGGGGCTGCAAAAGCCGCCATGGCATATGTGTGTGTGTGTGTGTGTGTGTGTGTGTGTGTGTGTGCGAATGAATGATGGACGGGGTCGCAAACGGTGATCACATGTCAAGCAGAGGTCTGCTAGACAATAGATCTCGTATATCGATAGGGGAATCGCGGTCCCCACGGAGTGGGGTAGGGGAATTGAGCTGCAGAAACCTGTCAAGGCCTCGAGCAGCGAGCAGCAAGCAGCGAGCAGAAACCTGTCAAGGCCTAGAGCAAAGCCGCGTCAAAAGCCGCGGAAACGAAAATTTGCGAGGGGTTTTCAAAGGATACAGGCTGGTGTAAAGAATCGATTGTTATAATGTAGGTCCACCAAGCAGGGGCGGATTCTCGTCCCTCATCGTCTCGTATCGTAGTCCTCGAATGAAACAACCATTCTTCAGTGTAAACAACCATCAGCACAGCACACTTCACAAACGAATGAGTTCCTTTGACGAAATCAATGAAGATGTATTGGAGATCATTCTATCCAATGCGATTTCGAACGAATCCCACCTCAAACAAGTGCCTCTCGTTTGCGAACAGTGGAGATGCGTCACACCCCGGTGTGTCACAAGGATCCACCAAAGACATTATAACAGTTTGGAATACGCATTATCACGCATTTGCAGGCTCCAAGAGTTGAAAATCGGTGTCAATCGGGGGGAATACGTACCCTACTAATCAATGTCGGCTATCGAAGACAGGATCCAAGACCTATCGCCGCTGTCCGGACTCACTGCGTTGGTTCACCTGGACATATCGAACACACACGTGACCGACATATCGCCACTGTACGGACTCACTTCGTTGACGCACATGAACATGTCGCACACCTACGTGGACGAAGACCTATTATCACCGCTTTCCGGACTCACTTCGTTGCTTCACCTGGACATGTCGCACACACCTCTGTACAACATACCAGCTCTGTCCGGACTCACTTCGTTGATTCACCTGAACATGGCGCACACACTTGTGACCGACATATCACCACTGGCCGCCCTCACTTCGTTGATTCACCTAGAAATTTCGCTAATTCAAGCAGAACTCAAAGACATATCACCGCTGTCCGGTCTCACTTCGTTGATTCACCTAGATATTTTGCACCTCACGTACGTGGACGAACACCTATCAGCGATTTCCGGACTCAATGCGTTGGTTCACCTCAACATTTCGCATATCGGAAACAAACTCGAAGACATATCACAGCTTTCCGGACTCACCGCGTTGGTTCATCTGAACATGGCGTACACACGTGTGGGCGAACACCTATCACCGCTTTCCGCCCTCACTTCGTTGATTCACCTGAACATGGAGGGCACCGACGTGGAATACCTATCATCTCTGTCCGGTATCAATTCGTTGATTCACCTCGACATTTCGCATCTCAAATACAAGCTCGAAGACATCTCACCGGTGTCCGCCCTCACTGTGTTGCTTCACCTGAACATGGAGGGCACACGTGTACCCTCTATATCACTACTGTCCGGCCTCACTTCGTTGGTTCATCTGAACATGGCGTACACATGTGTGGTCGAAGACCGATTACCGCTGTCCGGCTTCATTTCGTTTTGTCGCCGGAGCAAGGTGCTCGACATATCACCGCTTTCCGCCCTCACTTCGTTGATTCACCTGAACATGAAGGGCACCGACGTGGACAACATATCACCACTGTACGCCCTCACTTCATTGGTGCCCCTGAACATGGAGGGCACCGACGTAGACGACATATCACCGCTTTCCGCCCTCACTTTGTTGGTTCACCTGGACATTTCGAACACCGACGTGGACGACATATCACCGCTTTCCGGACTCACTTCGTTGGTTCACCTGGACATTTCGAACACCGACGTGGACGACATATCACCGCTTTCCGGACTCACTTCGTTGGTTCACCTGGACATTTCGAACACCGACGTGGACGACATATCACCGCTTTCCGGACTCACTTCGTTGACGTACTTGAAAAATGGATGGAGTGTGTAAAATTGTTCAACGGGTCATCCTTTGATATACGAACAAGCAAACAGACAGACACTCAGACAATAGAAAGAGTGTCAAAGCATTATGCGGAACGGTGTGGACATGCTCACAAGAGAGAGAATGAATACAAACGATTGTATATACAAGTCATACACGTACACACGTCAAGCTGAATGGATACATACATACAGGATACAGACACACACTCTTTGGCACATCGACCGAATGCACCAATGCATGCATGCACACGCACACGCATGACCATGGCATGTCAAGTACGCCACACGAACGCAAATATATGTATTCATAGTAAATGTAGCCCGTATCTACATATGGACTGTGACAAACAGACGGAAAGCGTGGGAGGGGGATGTCACGGCGGTAGCTTGTCGACTCCTATCGATCGATCGTCCGTACATCTGGGACCCAAGCCCCCCCCAAAATAGAGTGGGGCTTCACGAATGACTGACCTGCAAGCGTGGCAGCGTGCCAGCACTCGGAGATGGCTCTCGCAAAATACATCGATCAAGACAGACAGGCTGCCGCGACACAGACCCCAAGGAGGCGGAGGCTGTCGTAAACTACATCGATCGATCCTCCATATGGGAACGAAGGCCCCCCAAAAATAGAGTGGGAGTCCACAAGACGAATATGGACATGTATGCATGCATGCGTGGCAAACGGCGCATCTTCGTCCTCCTCGTCCTGTCGCAAACTCCATCGATCATCCATCTGACTCTCCACAAGACGAATGGGGAAACACCTGCCAGCGTGGCGGCACACGGCGCATCTTCGTCCTCCTCGTCCTGTCGCAAACTCCATCGATCGCCCATCTGACTCTCCACAATACGAATGACCTACAAGCGACCTCTCTCTCTCTCTCTCCTCTCTCTCTCTCTCTCTCTCTCTCTCTCTCTCTCTCCTCTCTCTCTCTCTCTCTCTCTCTCTCTCTCTCTCTCTCTCACTGACTCCCGCTTGTCGGGTGTACCATTAATGATGATTGATCCACACGAAAACAGTACTCATTGTCAAGCTGAATGAATACCGCACGCAAACGGCGGAGCCCCTTTCACCTCCCCACAGCGGAGCGACCGGGGGCGACCGGAGGGGAGCCCACCGTTCACATGCATGAGACACACTACTGGATGCACAAGCAAACATACGCACGCACGTGATAGGCAAACGGAACGGAGGAAACATGTCGCATACTCGGTGCATTAGATAGATAGGATAGGATAGATAGGATAGGATAGGATGGATAGATAGGATAGGATGGATAGATAGATAGATAGATAGCGCACGCACTCTATCACGACACAGGCGGCGGCTTGCGTATCATACTCGTCCATCTGGTCTCCACGGAGGCTTGCGCATCCTACTCGTCAGTTCGTCCATTCATTCATCTTCACACACACCAAGGCTTTCGCAGCCCCCGTTCGTCCATTCATTCATCTTCACACACGCCACGGCGGCTTGCGTATCATACTCGTCCATCTGGTCTCCACGGAGGCTTGCGCATTCTACTCGTCAGTTCGTCCATTCATTCATCTTCACACACACCAAGGCGGCTTTCGCAGCCCCCGTTCGTCCATTCATTCATCTTCACACACGCCACGGCGGCTTTCGCAGCCCCCGTTCGTCCATTCATTCATCTTCACACACGCCACGGCGGCTTTCGCATCCTCCTCGTCCATTATCACACATGCCAATGCGACTTTCTCAAGCAGACTTCTGCTTGAGAACTATGTCGGGATTGTGAAGGGGAAACGCGGGCCCCATGGAGTGGGGCAGTGGAATTCAGCTGATGACTCGCGGAAAAACGTGTCGGATCTGACTTGTTTACACTCGTCTTTCATGGGCGCGCGGAAACACGTGTCGGATCTGACTTGTTTACACTCGTCTTTCATGGGCGCGCGGAAACACGTGTCGGATTTGACTTGTTTACACTCGTCTTTCATAGGCGCGCGGAAACACGTGTCGGATCTGACTTGTTTACACTCGTCTTTCATGGGACGTCGAAGTACCCGAAGAACTCAAAGATGATATTCGCAATCCACGTACTTAATCCGCGTGCTTGTGTGGAGGCTGAGACTGACTGCCCTGCTCCGGTACCTTCGCGGAGATTACCCTCGAGTCAAGCCCCGTATCGACGTTGGATACGAGTACTACACTACCAACTTGACGCGGGTGATTCAGGTGCCGTCTTTAGGGAGATGGCCGATGTCGTATTCCAGTACGTGTGGACAGGTGGCGTCGACAGCATTGATTGCGGCACGGAGGACGTGCCGCCAGACCCCTCCCCAGGCATACCCAATCCAATCCTTGTGTATTGCTGGCGGTACGATCACCGGGCATCATAAAATGCCCTCCTCGCCCCGAGCCTGCATATTTTTCTTTTCTTCTCCTCATCATCCTCTATCCTAGCGCGTCCTTCGCACACCACCCTCCTCCTTTCCTTTCTTCCATCTACAAATAACGCAAAATCCATACAGATTACAGCCATACACACGCGAATATCTCTCCCTCTTTTGAGATTGGAGTCATAAGAACCATTGCCACATCCACGTATGCGCGAAGAAACGAGTCTTCATTGACGTGTTGCCGACACAACCTTGTCAGCCCATTTCAAACCCAGTCCGCAAAATAGGAAGGGCGCTGGACATGGACAGTCTCGACACATCCAAGTTTATTGATCGCCTCCACTGCCGAGTCAGACGTCTCAATGCACTGCGGACGTCATCGGCTACTTCCGGCGATCCACGCGTCTTGGAGTATAACGCATTGCGCCACCTAATTAAACAAAAACACCACACATCCCCATCGTCACGTTTGTTCCTCGTCGCTGTGGAGTACGTCTTAGATGACGGCTGCTTCAAGCGCGCCAACGGGGACGCCCCCCTTGTATTATCACATGCTATCAACACACTTTTCTTGATGGAGACGAAAATCCTCAAAGCCCCTGCCAAAACTGGAAATGCCAATCCGCGGTTGAAAGACATACAGCAAACCACTATGTGCGCGAGTAGACTTTCTACCTGGCTACCGCATCTCATCAACATTGACATGAAAGACGGAACAACACTTGGATCTGTGACAATTCGTCGTATGATCGTGACAGCTGTGGATCGCGGTGGACGCGTCTTCAGTCAAGATATCCGCAGCCAGGAAATTGACTAACTTAGTTAAATTAATTAATTAACTCAGGTAACTTGATTAACTGAAGGTGGAACTTTGGCAAAACACTGGAGGTACCGAGATTCGAACCCATCAGTGGGCGACATGATCAAGGAATGAAGAAAATTGGCTTAACCTCACGCTCTACCACTGAGCTACAACCCCGTTGACAGATTAGCAACTAAAATATTGTTTTAATAAAAACGTGTGTAAACAACTTTGATCCATACAGGTCTCGGCATTGTTTTGCTGAGTATGTAACGTTCCCCCTCTCCCCCAGATGGATGTAACGTTCCCTCTCTCTCTCTCTCTACAGTAACAGCATTGTTTTGCTGAGTATGTAAGGTGAAGCAAAGTGACACGCGGACACGAAAAAGGACCTTCATCGTCCAGCAAGCATTCATCAATCAAACAGCGGAACGATGTAGATACTCTTGGGGGAGCACTCACAGATGAAGGAAACACCGTAGGGGAACGCGAGGGATACGGAGTGGGGCAGGGGAATTCAGCTGATGACCGTGAATAGATGGGATGCTATGCCACCGAGAGACTTAATGGGTCATGAATACCCATACTATGGAGAATTCTTGTCTTTCTTACTACATGTCACCCGGACCCCCGGATGTGTAATAAAAAATTCATAGGTTCGAGGATATACGGGTAGCTTATGATGTGTAGCTTAAATTCAACGGTCACAGAATTTACAAGACAATACTTGGCGGAGCAGGACGGCGTGCAAGCGTTCCTCGCCGAGAACTGCGAGTTTGAGGAAGATTTCAGGGAGTCGAGCGTTGCCTTGTTCCACATGTATCTCGAGGAAAGCGGGGACAGTAACGATCGAGAAAAGTGGTTCCACAGGCAGATGAAGAACAAGGGGTTCGTAAAAAAAGTGCTTCGAATCGGAAGGGATGGGACACAACAGGGATATATGGGATTGCGGCTACGACATGATGATGGTGCACTCACGACTAAAGAAGGCAAGTGAAGAGGAATAAGATGCACACACCACGCAAGTGGCGGAGCCCCTTTCACCTCTTCCCCCCAGCGGAGCGACAGGGGGCGACCGGAGGGGAGCCCACACAAAGGAGTCCGCGAGGAACCGAGCGGGTGGGCGACCGGAGGGGAGCCCACAGTTCACATCAAGCATTAGACACCATCACAGTTAACATCAAGCATCAGACTTCTAAGGGCCTCAAATACCGGATTCATTCGGCACGCCTGCGTCAAGTCATCGGAGTAGTACTCACGCACGCAAACGGCGGAACACTGTCGACTGTACTACGTCGCACTCACTCACTCACTCACAGGGTGCGAAGGCCCCCCAAAATACAGAACGAACGAACGAACGCGAGAAGCATCATCATCGTGACACACGCCACGCCTCCTCCGCGAAAACGGCGGAACACTGTCGACTACTACGCCTACTACTACGTTGACTCGACTCACTGACTCACTCACAGGGTGCGAAGGCCCCCCAAAATACAGATAGATGTACACAGGCTTGGGTGGGGGGGGGGCTTAGGACACGACGTTTACACTCGTTTTTCGAGGAACGGAAGGCGGAACCTGTGTTGAGTCGAGTAGTCACTCACTCACAGGGAGACCTCCCTCATCTCATCAAGGACGGCGGAACCTGTGTATAGTCGATCAGGCGCCACATGTGTATAGTCGAGCATCTGGTCATAGTCGAGCATCAGGCGGCACATGTGTATAGTCGAGTCACATCACATCACATCACATCACAGAGCGAACGCTCGCATCAGGCGGCACCTGTGTATAGTCGAGTCACGTCATAGAGCGACCGACCACTCTCATCAAGGACGGCGGAACTTGTGTCGAGTCGAGTCGAGATGCACAGAGCGACCGACCTCTCGCATACGACGGAACATGTGTTGACTCGACTCACATCACATCACCGAGCGACCGACCACTCTCATCAGGCGGCACCTGTGTCGAGTCGAGTCGAGTCGAGTCGAGTCGAGTCACTGAGCGACCTCATGCATGTTGGGGAAGGGGATTCCGTATTGTTTGCAAAGATCCTCATTGAGACGCCTGTCATGATCGTTCAGGGAAGTCCATTGCTCGACAGTCATGCTTGACAGTTCGTACATCAGTTGCTTCTCAAGTGCTTCTGCGCGCTCAGTCTCAATCTTCAGTCGAGCAGCAACTTCCTTATTTCGAGCGCGCTCAGTCTCAAGATCAATCTCCAGACTATTCACTCGAGCAGCAGCTGCATTCTTTCGAGAGTGCTCAATCTCCAGAATATTCACTCGAGCAGAATCTGCCTTAATTAGAGCGCGATCAGTCTCAAGCTCAATCTTCAGTCGAGCAGCAACTGCCTTATTTAGAGCGCGCGCAGTCTCAAGCTCAATCCTTGCTATGTAAATAAAAGCGAAGGTAGCAATGCAGATAGGTAGTAGTAGTAGTAGTAATAGAGACTTGTCAATCATATTGATTGTTTATTAAGTATAGCTTTCCACTTGTTGTCCAGAATAAGCGCAATATAGCGTAGGTGCGTTTCAACTTCCAGTTACGTACACACATAGTTAAACTCACTCAGATTAAAGGGGGCATGAAGCTCTGACTTGTTTACACACGCGGTTGGGAACATGTGTCGTCGCAAGCAGACTTCTGGGAAGCATGGGTTTGGGTAAATTCATTAGTGAATAGATACTTGTTCAAATGCAATTTATGTTTATTGCAAACATGAAGGAAGTGTAGTTCATTTGGATGTAGTCTGAAGATGTCAATAGATATGAGGGCTATTTCGATGCCACGTGGACATGTTTGACACATGTTACAAATTGCATGCAAGAAAGCACTTTCCTTCATTACCAACAATCTCCCTGGTTCTCCAGTTGTTCGCATGTGAGGCAGATCAATTTCTATGTCGTTGAAGTCTTCACAGATCTCATTGCTCAGACTCACAGGTATATTATAGCAGGCTTCACGTGAAATAACTCTATCCACATCAGCAACACGTTGAGTGGATGCTTGAATGACCATGAGACATTTGTCCATATTTGATTTTTACTACAAAACGTTCTGACGTTATTCCAGCTATTATTGTAAATGGTTTGGCCTGATTTGTTTTTTCTCGCACGGTGTCTAGTTCGTTGTATGGATGGATTGAGCTGTACAGTTTACAGTTGCTCTCAAATAAAGTGGGACACCCTTTACAGTAGTTCTCAAATAAAGTGGGACACCCTTTACAGTAGTTCTCAAATAAAGTGGGACACACCTTATACTCATCCAGACTGCAGATCGTTGCTTTGGGGCAACGTTGGGGGGTGCAGCAGGTTGAAGAGGTTCTCGAAGATCCGAAGGTTGCAACAGTTGACTCGTTTGCTTTTCGAAAATAAGTAAACCTAACAGTGTATAAGGAATTTGCATGTACTAAATATCAGAATGCCATGTATGGCAACCACTTCTGTAAAATTGGCAAGGCCTCCGATGCCCTTGGTGTCTCCAGGACCGTCCTCCGTCGATGGGCGGATAATGGCACGATCAGAACGATCCGGACTCCAGGCAACCAACGTCTCTTTGACCCAAGCAGCATCCAAGGCTACCTCATCGAGCAGGAAAAAAAACCCAGCAGTCGTCAAGTCATTCTCTACGCACGTGTGTCCTCACACAAACAACAACCCGACCTGCTCAGACAGCAATTGTTCTTGCAAACCCATATTTCTGACAAACATTCCGGATGCGAGCAAGTCATTGAAGTCAAGGACGTCGGATCAGGGCTCAACTTCAAGCGCCCAGGACTTTTACGAGTATTGGGACTCGTCACGGCAGGACTTGTATCGTCAATTGTTGTGGCTTCCAAAGACAGGCTCGCAAGGTTTGGTTTCGAGCTCATTGAATGGATTTGCTCGCAGCACTCCTGCTCGATCATCGTTCTCGATCACCAAGACGGAGCCCCTGAAGACGAGCTTGGAAAAGACCTCATGTCCATCGTTCAAGTATATTGTTGCCGATGGAACGGTCAAAGACGCTACAAAGTCAAATGCCAAACCCAAGTTGAGGACCTTAAAGCTGAAGCTGAACCCAACCAAGGCTCAAAAATCGATGCTGGCAGAGTTTGCAGGGTGCAGCCGGTTCATGTACAACAAGGCGGTGGCAGCACGGTTGGGCGTCGGAAGCACTCACAAGTCTGTCTTCCGAATTCGAGACAGGTATGTGACGAACAAGGTGAGGGGGGAGGGGAAGATGCCAAACCCGTACTTCAAGAATCGCCAATGGTTGCTTCAGTGCCCCAAAAGCGTACGCCAAAGTGCAATCAAGGCTGCCTTGGCAAACATCAAGGCTTGCTTTTCGAATCTGAAAGCAGGTAACATCAAGCAGTTTTCAGCTCCGTTCAGACGGAAGAAGACAGAGCTTGAGAGGGGTTGGGCCATTGAGATGGATCAGAAGAACGTTTCCAAGGATGGCGACAAACTCTTCATCTTCAAAGACATATTGGGCAACATGCGCTACTTCGGTAGCAAACAACTCCATAAGTTGATGCCTGAGGAAAACCCGACCCACGATCCAAAGGTCCAAAAATCCCGCTTCGGCGAATATTTCCTCGTCTTGTCTGTCGCTGCCAGGGACAGGAGGGCAGAGCGGAAGCCTGTCCATCCAGACAAGGTTGCAACTGCATCCATCGACCCAGGCGTCCGCAAAACAATGGTCACGTACTCACCAGAGAATGAGGAATCCTTCATGCTTGGTCAGGGACAGGCATCCGACCTTGTCAAACTCCTGCTGGTTCATGACAAGCTGCAGTCAAGGTTGGATACTGAGAAAACCTTACGATCAAAAGAGAGGATGAAGATAAAGATGCAGATGATTCGCATTCGGAAGAGAATTTTTTACCTCAAGAAAGAGTTTAGGGACCAGACAACAAATTTCTTGGCCGCTCGCTACGATGTGTTGTTGGTACCTCAATTGGAGACGGCGAAGATGACAATCAGTGCTGAACGGGAGCTGACAACCAAGGTTGCCCGTCAGATGCTGACTTTGAGCCACTCTGTGCTGTTCAATCGGCTGAAGGAGAAGTGTGAAGAGTACGGGACAGTTTTCTTGCATGTGCTTGAGCATTACACAAGTCAGACATGCCCTATGTGCGGTTTCTTAAACAAGTGTGGAGAGACATACACCTGCAAGAACTGTCAATTCACCTGCGACAGAGACATTGTGGGGGCAGCTGGCATCTTCCTGAAGGCAGTTCGAACAGAAAATCCCTGTTCGTAAAGGACAGCATCCCCGGGGGAGTTGACCCCTATGATACCCCTATGGAGAATTCATTGTCTTTCTTATTACATGTCCCCCGGACCCCCGGATGTGTGATAAGAAATTCATAGGTTCGAGGATATACGGGTAGCTTAAATTCAACGGTTTATTGTCAACTAAATGCACAACCGCAAGAGGTGTTGTTGCATTTTTCAAAAGTACTAACAATTTACGATTATCAACTAAAACAGTGTATCGTTTCATTAAACTTATTGGTTTTACAAGAAAAAGGAGCAAACTCCGTGGACAGTGTAAAGGGGACTTAGTTCAGCAGACTACACTTCTATCAAACGGCGGAACGCTGTCGATACTCTTGGGGGATCAATCATAGATGACGGAAACACGGTAAAGTAGTCGGAAACGATGATTACATGACAAGCAGAGGTATGCTAGACAAATCTGCATTCAATGTGGTCAGGGTCATCCAAAGGAGAGGAGAGAAAACATTTTTCAGGTTGGGCCTGTATGTGAGGTTGAGCACTTCAACTTCTGGTGTCTTTCCTAAACAATCGCCTCTCTCTCCAACCACACCACAGGCCTGACCACCATGCATGCATTCCAACCCGGTCATGCCACATCATGCCACCAGCCATGCAGTGCGTGCAAGCGTACAGTCACTAATACGGTCAACAAGGATTTGCAATCATCAGACAAACATCATCATGTCGCTCGGTAGCTTTACAAATTGAGCAATACCCCAGCCAACCATGATATTGTGACCATCCAGAGTGACCACACTGGCAACATAGTGGACGTATCCCTTGCAAGGGCCCGGGTGTTGCGTATCATCCTGAGTCCAAACGCAACTGCCCTCTGTCAGCCTGTACGGTTTAGCACCATCTGGGACGGTTCTGTCTTTGACAGGAGCAGTGCCGTTGATGCCTGGAGCCAATGATAGGGTGGCGCCCGACGGAGAGTACATTACGACAGTGACCATCATCGCACGCATCAGCCCATGGATCTTTGAGAAGAATTCTTCAGCAGCCCTAGCAGCAAACTGGCAGTCGCCCCCGAAAGGCCCGACTAGTCCTTCTCCACGATTGTTTACCTCGTAATCGGCAACTATCTCAGCCATGCTCATGCTGGAGGACGAGCCCATGTTCCTGCGCATGGCAAGCAGCGCGGTGCAAGCATCAGTGTTATGTACAAGGATATCTATCATCCCAAGATGACGACAGTATGCCAACCTGATAGATGACTTCATCTCCAAAATGTCCAACTTGATGTCAGACACTGCATGCTCAAGTTTATAGAGCTGCTGCAGCATGGACGTGGCCCATGCAGGGGGGGGCTCCTGGTCGTCGGTTGCCATGTCCTGCTTGGAATCTGCACGACAAAGGGTTTGCCCGTTTGGCCGGACGGAGTGTAGGTTTTGCGAGGCAGTTTTCATGACATCACCCATTCTGTATGTAAACCAACACGATGCAGCTTTATGCATCCTCATGCCCCTCAGCATGTCCTCGAGTCGGTCGCTTACCAATATCGGGGGACTCACCTTCGGCCAGATTGGTGCGCGCTGGTCCTCGAATTCGTCGTGAATGTGAATGAATGTCTGCGCAGCAAAATTTAATGGAAAGAAAGTCACAACAACAAACTTTGAGATCCCCTAACTTTGTTGGTCGGTGTCAGAATGGAACGATTCAAAAAGCGTCTTCCATGTAAATTCACCTATTGAATGCGTTTCCGCGATCTGCAGTCTCAGAATCGCGAGTGAACTGTGCGAAACTCGCAAGCCAAGTCGTAGGTCTGCTCTCGAAGTGAGTGTGGACGATCGAAAAACATCTGACTCCACATGCAAACGGCGGCTTGCGCATCCTCATTGTCGTCCATCTGACTCCAAAAGACACCGCGGCGGCAAGCGCATCCTCATTGTATCGTCCATCTGTCTCCAAAAGACACCACGGCGGCAAGCGCATCATGATTGTCTCGTCCATCTGACTCCACAAAGAAATGTAGCAAAAAAAAAAGGGTTTAGTATCTAAATAACTGAGTATCTATATAACTAAAGCGGCTGTAAGACGAGGGACATGGAGCGAAGCTCAATTGCAAGCTCGTCGAGCGTAGCTAGCTTCTTGGCGAGGTACGCCTCACGCTTTGCGGGAGTCTGTTTCATGCACGCGAGGTGCGCGCACGTGCCCGTGGTGAAGGGGGGTCCACCATTGGGGTTGCTAACGATAACTTGACGGCGGCTGCAAGGGTTGCCTTGAGTGGTGACAGAAGTGCAGCCCAGGGTGGGGGAATACCCCACGATGGTGAATTCACCTATATTGGCACCAACCTGCAGCTCGTTCTTCAGCGGGGACCCGCGACCAACACGACCGGAGGCCAAGGAGGAGGACACGGAGCACGTGGAGAACGAGCCAGCAGGAGTAGCAGCAGAAGCAGCAGGAGTAGCAGGAGCAGGAGCAGGAGCAGCAGCAGGAGTAGCAGGAGCAGCAGTAGGAGTAGCAGCAGGAGTAGCAGCAGGAGCAGGAGCAGGAGCAGGAGCAGGAGCAGGAGCAGCAGCAGGAGCAGCAGCAGGAACAGCAGCAGGAACAGCAGCAGCAGAGCGTGCGCAGTGGCGCTTTTTCAATCCGCTTCCCACATCAGACATGCAAACGTCGTCCTCTTGGAGGGAGACGGAGGCACTGTAGAGGGCAAGCGCGGAGGAAGTCGCAGAATTATCAGCGACGGCAGCCGCACTGTAGAGGGCAAGCACGGAGGAAGTCGCAGAATTATCAGCGACGGCATCCGCAGCAGCGACGGCAACGGGTAGAAGCATGGCCTGTAAGGGCTCCTTCTCCCCTCTGGGGGAATCTTCGAGAAACTTTTTGTGAGCCATCTTCATAAAGCCGACAGAGTCAGCGAGGCAATCAGGAACGCTGGTCAGGGATATGACTGCGTTGCAGATGTCCTTCAAATACGCGACGGTGGCGGTATTGGATAGCTTAGTTCGATCCCTTTTCTGAACGACGTCGAAGATACGTGTAGTATCTACGAACGCATTGATTTGGGCAGAAATAGACATAGTGGTAGTAAACATGACGACGGGAAAGAGATATTGGGTGGTTTATCAAAGGTTGTTGTTGTTGTTGTTGTTGGTGGTGGTGGTTTTAAAAGGAGGAAAAAATGCGTCAATTTTTTTTTAGCATGGAATGCAACGGATGACGAAATTCAACAACACAGGTACACTCAGTATCAGACACTCTGTACGTGAACAGATGGGATGCCGTTGGGGGGATGATGTCACAAACAAGCGGCGGAGCCCCTTTCACCTTTTGTAACATCAACCAGCAGACACCACACTACTGTGTAACTAACTGTCAAGTCTTACACAATGTGTATGTTGTTTGTAAAAGATTCACTTGTTTGTAACACTTGGGTTTATTATCACTGTAACGCTCGAGCTTCTTCTTTCTCACTGTAACGCTTGGGCTTATTTATCACTGGAACACTTGGGCGTTCCGAGGTGTCGTCGAAGACCCAGTGTTTGTTCTTTTGGGACACGGTACCGGGGAAGAGGCGATCGCTTAAGTGCGGCTGGCTGGTCCTCTCGAAAGTACAGACAAAAGAAAGATACGGAGTATGCAGGATGGAGAGCCGTGATATAAAAAATAACCACGATTCTAGTTAACATATTGCAATTTGTTGATTCAAAATCGTATTGGTGTTCCACTGCCCCGTGGATTTCTACACCGTTGACTGTATTAAATACGCCTCAAGCAGAAGTAGCCTAGTGATCGTAGGCGCGGAACAAGCGACGTACCACAGTTCACATCAACCAGCAGACACCACACTACTGGATGGATTCAATTTATTGAGCATGCAAACACACGCACGCACGTGATAGGCGAACGCACACAAGAGACAGAACGCATGAACGCACACGCAAAACGGAGGTCCATCATGCAAGCAGGGGATATAAAAGAAGAAGAGTAGAATACATGGAAACGGAAAACAAAAAAAACAAGATGAAACCTACGATAAATACAAAGACATTGACCGTATCTTTACCTATTGGGTTTCACATGGGACTCGAAGAATGGATAGATTCGCAAGCACAACACAGGGACGAGGCAATATACGCACTGCTCGCACACGGTCTACACGCAGTGCGGACGATACCAACAACAACATCGAAGGATTATGAGGGTCGTCGTTCAGGCCGATCGTCGGATACTGATGATCCAAATGACATAAGTGAGGCGGCGCACATCCAGGCGAGCGCCTACAGAGGACCACGGTATGCAGCCTTTGATAAGGATATCGGATCGATGAGAGTGGTGTCAAGGTAGCCGCCACAAATTGGTAATACGAGAAGCTCCTCTCACGTGACCCACTGCTGCTTCTAGAAATGAGGAAGAGAGAACAAAACAAAAGAAAATTATGCTGTTACGGGGATGGTCGGGTCTTTTATCATGCCCCTCCCTCATATCATCAAGGACGGCGACTTTCGCATCAGGCGGCACCTGCATCGGCGGCGCCGAGTAGTCATTCACAGGGAGACTTTCGCATCAGGCGGAACTTGTGTCGAGTCACATCACAGAGCGACCGACCGACCACTCTCATCACGGCGGCATCTGTGTAGGCACAGGTGCCGCTATGGCCCTCCCCATCAAAAAATAACGAAAGTAACAAAATACCACCGTACCACATTATACAAGGTGCGGAGCCCCTTTCACCTCTTCCCCCCAGCGGAGCGACCGGGGGCGACCGGAGGGGAGCCCCCACAAAGGAGTCCGCGAGGAACCGAGCGGGTGGGCGACCGGAGGGGAGCCCACAGAGTAACATCAACCAGCAGACACACTACTGATTTACGGAACGGAAATCACAGACACACACACACACACGCGACGCCGCCGCCTCCATCTCGGACATGGACAGCATCAGCAAACTTGGTCTCTTCGCCTCATCATCATCGTGACACAGAAGATGATACATACATGATCGATCATGTCGGCAGTCGTGCGGATTGCGGGGATCACGATGACTTGCGCATACTCATTCTCACACGGAGGCTTAAAGCAGACTCCTGCTCGATTGGTTTCTGAAGGGGGAGCGCGGGCACCGCGGAGCGGGGCAGAGGATTGGATTGGATTCATTTGATGACTCGCGTACACTGTAACGCTTGGGCTTCTCACTGTAACGCTTGGGCTTCTCACTGTAACACTTGGGCTTCTCACTATAACACTTGGGCTTCTCACTGTAACACTTGGGCGGTGAAGCGAAGTGACCCTCATCGTCCCCGTAGCAAGCAGACTACACTTAACTTATATCAAACGGTGGAACGATGTCGATACTCTTGGGGGATCGATCACTCAAACCCCGGAAACACACGGTAAAGTAGGCGAAAACGGTGATCACATGTTGCAACTCCTCAAAAAATATTTGTAGTGAACCACGGACCTGTATCTGGTTTCAGGGGATATCATTCAAATTATACTGAGTGTCCCAAAATTATTTGATCAACTGTATGATTTCCAGAAACTGCATAAATCTCCACAAGGCGAGCAGTAATGCCGCACGCAGCGTTGAACGCAGGGATTAGGAGGTCGTGCACCACAGGACCGCTGAGTGGCTTGCTATTGAGGCTGTCCTTGGACTCAGGTATACCTGGGTCAAGTGCTGCATGGTCACTGTCGAGGACAAGCTGGAAGTCGAGTAGAGTGTGTAGCCTGCCTCGCGAGAACTCTGTTGGTAGCGG
This sequence comes from Chlamydomonas sp. ICE-L, assembly GCA_013435795.1. Taxonomy (NCBI): domain Eukaryota; kingdom Viridiplantae; phylum Chlorophyta; class Chlorophyceae; order Chlamydomonadales; family Chlamydomonadaceae; genus Chlamydomonas; species Chlamydomonas sp. ICE-L. The sequence continues at coordinate 7,855,388 of JACBWV010000338.1, read as the reverse complement.
TTGGTAAGGAAAGTAGTGTTTCCAAAAAATTATGACAGTCCATAAGCTTGCCTGCACACTCTGCTCTTCAAAGTAAAACGAACGCAATCCGTTGACCCCTGCCTGTATGTTGCGAAGCGTTGCATCCTGGAACATGGTTCCCTGAAAGGACACAGATCTCTTGGGAGCTGCAGGCCCCCCTTTGTCTCTGGATTGCTGCATCTCTGCGATCACGCAGCCGTCCAAAATGCCGCCCAGGAACATGGATGCCATAGTGAGCTCCCGTGCTACGGTGTCTTGAAAAATTGTCCAATCCATGTCATGATGATCTTCTAGTGCATTCTTGACATAGAGTAGGCTCGGGCGAATGGACGCTAAGCCACTGCACAGGGCTCGCATATGCATGACCTTGCCCGGTAGGTTGAGTGCTACCTCTGAATCCCCGTCCTGGAAAGGTGGAGCATACGTGCACCGGCAGTGACTGTAACAAGGACATGAGGAGCAGTTACCAGTAAACATGGTGGCAAGTCGTATTGAAGGTTAGATGCCTGTTTTTTTATATGCATGTAGACTCGACTCACCACACGTGGGTGGCATGGTGTTGTTGTACCTAAAGGGTTGGCAAAGATGAGCTCGGGTTCGATAAAGACTGAAAGCAGTAGCAGCAGGTTCGAAAGGTTGCAACATGCATGCAGCCAACTACTCACGTGCGCCGTGGAAACCACCACCCACTCGCCCAGAAAGATGCTCCTCGTGTGATTCGAACCTGCGCCTCCAACTCCAGCTCCCCTTCGTTTTTTGGGGCGGACCTGCGGACCCGGATTCCCTACACTCGAGATGAGACATTCGACTGACGACGCCTCCTCTAAGGACAGCAGAAGCCAACATATTCCTGAGAAGCTTCGAGAGCAGACCTACGACTTGGCTTGCGAGTTTCGCACAGTTCACTCGCGATTCTGAGACCGGAGATCTCGGAAACGCTTTCAATAGGTGAGTTTGCAGGGGAAACGCTTCTTTAAACTTTCAGTTCTGACACCAACAAAGAAAGTTATGGCCTCTCAAAGTTGTGACCCCCCCTTGCTTCGCAGATTCTCATTCACGACGAATTCGAGGACCAAAGCGTCGATGATAATCATCGTGAAAGGAGGTGAGTCTCGCGAGATTGGAAGGCGATCGACTTGATGGGGTTGGGGACCTGCAAGCAAGCTATTAGGGTGCATGTCCTTGCCTGCGCAGTATGATGTCCGCAGCAATCGACAATATTATATCCAAGCTATTCTCAGCCTTCAAGTTTGAATGGGAGGCCAAAGTCTCGATCCCGACACATTGTTCATTCCCGACATGCATGCTGATCATGCTTTGCCCGAAAGTGATGACTGTTGTTGACATCAAGTGTTGTGATACGGTTCTCATCCAAGTGTTGGCAACATATATCACTTGACAAGCATGAGGTTGATTGCTTGAAAATTTTCATGTCATACCACGCATGGTTCTTTCTCATCAGCACACCATACATCGGAAATCCCTTGAGAATGTAAGCCTCGTATACTATCCCCACGATACTTGTTGTCTAATCCAAGTCGTTGTGCGTTGTTGGGTTGTCTATGGTTACAATGGACCCTACAGTGTACGTGGGATTCTGGTAAGGTAAGTAATCCATGTCTGAAGATCGTGTTTTGAAATGTACAATATAAAACCCTAAACAATTATGAGCATGGCAAGCGCGAAGGAGTGCTCCGACTCGAAAGTAGTTGCCGCTTACTGATTTCATTGGGATTACAACTCTGAAAACCCTATTTAAATGTTGATGGAAGCAGGGACTATTTAAGCTCAAGATCTGTAGGGCCGTGAGACCAGACAGTGGGGTTAAGTCGATAGTATAGTGGTAGTATTAGGCCACATTTGTGGCCGTACACTAGACGTTTCATTTTTACTGTTCCGTCGAGTGTAGGCATTATTATGCTCGTGTGTGTCAGAATTTAGGATTCCCCCTCATGTTGTAACTTGGCACCGTTTGTAGCAAATGCGTGATTCTTCCACTCAATATAACCCACCTGCCGTTCCTGCACCATGTTGCAAAACATTCGCAGTTGGCCTTAGTTGCATCGTACTTTATGCTCTGCATGTACAGGTCCTGTGTCGCCCACATCGCGATAGAGCGTGTCTGCTCACACGCACCGCCGCGGATGATACATGGGGTGCCAAGACACCACACACAGAGTCAAAGGGGATGAAGGCGGTCAGGTGGTCTCTCCTCAAGCAGACGTCTGCTTGACACTCTCTTGAGTTTTTGAGGGGGGGGGGGGAGGGGCGGGCCCCGCGGAGCGGGGCAGAGGCATTCAGCTGCTGACGCACTGTATGATCCCATGCATGGGGCGACTAGATCTGCATGGCCGAATTCTGATTTGTTAGACGCATCGCATGTGTCGCTGCGCTGTTCGACATTGAGAGATTCGCTCGCGTGCGTGGCTGCAATCTGTATAAAAAGTATCCACTCATGTTCTTTATTGCAGGTCATGGATGGCGACGCTGAACTAGATGCTTTACTTGCACAACACCCGGCTGCAGTCAATGTTATCTATCATTGTTGATGAGTTCTAAAAATGCATATTGGTGTTGTGCGCGCAGGACTGTGATTTATTTATATCCCCCCAAGACTATTACCACAAGATGAAGCGTGCATTGCTAGTCTCACCCAGCTACGCCCTGAACCTGGAGGCGCGCCTCACGCGAGTCCTAGAGGAGGCGGCTCTGCTCCCCCGCGACCTCCGTACGTACAGCACGACGGGTTTTGCAACGGATGTTGAGCGTTTTAAGGAGTCGCTGGGAGAAGGATTCAGCTGCAACGTCCGTTCACTTTCATTTTTATAAGCTATAGTCTAGTGGCGTGTGTGCAATGTCAATAGCCTATTTACATTCCATTTGGGGCATGGGGAGAGAAGGCTCAGCTTACAGAAGGATGGACATGCAACACGACATTAAATTACTTGTAAAAGGTCCTAACTGCAAACCATATCCAATGGGATGTATCCTTCTTCACATAGGATATACAAAATTAAATAGAAATACGGGTAATCCTGGTCCAGCCTAAGAGATGGACCTACCCATGCCCTTGAAGGTATGGTATTATTGTATTGTATTACACAAATCTTGTCAATCTTGTTGACTGTCACTTTCAAAGAACATACCAACATGTACTTGGAGTGTTGCAGAATGGCAGTCTTCCTTATTGTGTCATTGGTGGAGATGGGAGGCAAATTTCAAAGGGAGGGATCATGAACATAGATAGTGTCTTGTAACACTCGGAACGGAAATCACAGACACACACACACACACGCGACGCCGCCGCCTCCATCTCGGACATGGACAGCATCAGCAAACTTGGTCTCTTCGCCTCATCATCATCGTGACACAGAAGATGATACATACATGATCGATCATGTCGGCAGTCGTGCGGATTGCGGGGATCACGATGACTTGCGCATACTCATTCTCACACGGAGGCTTAAAGCAGACTCCTGCTCGATTGGTTTCTGAAGGGGGAGCGCGGGCACCGCGGAGCGGGGCAGAGGATTGGATTGGATTCATTTGATGACTCGCGTACACTGTAACGCTTGGGCTTCTCACTGTAACGCTTGGGCTTCTCACTGTAACACTTGGGCTTCTCACTATAACACTTGGGCTTCTCACTGTAACACTTGGGCGGTGAAGCGAAGTGACCCTCATCGTCCCCGTAGCAAGCAGACTACACTTAACTTATATCAAACGGTGGAACGATGTCGATACTCTTGGGGGATCGATCACTCAAACCCCGGAAACACACGGTAAAGTAGGCGAAAACGGTGATCACATGTTGCAACTCCTCAAAAAATATTTGTAGTGAACCACGGACCTGTATCTGGTTTCAGGGGATATCATTCAAATTATACTGAGTGTCCCAAAATTATTTGATCAACTGTATGATTTCCAGAAACTGCATAAATCTCCACAAGGCGAGCAGTAATGCCGCACGCAGCGTTGAACGCAGGGATTAGGAGGTCGTGCACCACAGGACCGCTGAGTGGCTTGCTATTGAGGCTGTCCTTGGACTCAGGTATACTTGGGTCAAGTGCTGCATGGTCACTGTCGAGGACAAGCTGGAAGTCGAGTAGAGTGTGTAGCCTGCCTCGCGAGAACTCTGTTGGTAGCGGTTGGTAAGGAAAGTAGTGTTTCCAAAAAATTATGACAGTCCATAAGCTTGCCTGCACACTCTGCTCTTCAAAGTAAAACGAACGCAATCCGTTGACCCCTGCCTGTATGTTGCGAAGCGTTGCATCCTGGAACATGGTTCCCTGAAAGGACACAGATCTCTTGGGAGCTGCAGGCCCCCCTTTGTCTCTGGATTGCTGCATCTCTGCGATCACGCAGCCGTCCAAAATGCCGCCCAGGAACATGGATGCCATAGTGAGCTCCCGTGCTACGGTGTCTTGAAAAATTGTCCAATCCATGTCATGATGATCTTCTAGTGCATTCTTGACATAGAGTAGGCTCGGGCGAATGGACGCTAAGCCACTGCACAGGGCTCGCATATGCATGACCTTGCCCGGTAGGTTGAGTGCTACCTCTGAATCCCCGTCCTGGAAAGGTGGAGCATACGTGCACCGGCAGTGACTGTAACAAGGACATGAGGAGCAGTTACCAGTAAACATGGTGGCAAGTCGTATTGAAGGTTAGATGCCTGTTTTTTTATATGCATGTAGACTCGACTCACCACACGTGGGTGGCATGGTGTTGTTGTACCTAAAGGGTTGGCAAAGATGAGCTCGGGTTCGATAAAGACTGAAAGCAGTAGCAGCAGGTTCGAAAGGTTGCAACATGCATGCAGCCAACTACTCACGTGCGCCGTGGAAACCACCACCCACTCGCCCAGAAAGATGCTCCTCGTGTGATTCGAACCTGCGCCTCCAACTCCAGCTCCCCTTCGTTTTTTGGGGCGGACCTGTGGACCCGGATTCCCTACACTCGAGATGAGACATTCGACTGACGACGCCTCCTCTAAGGACAGCAGAAGCCAACATATTCCTGAGAAGCTTCGAGAGCAGACCTACGACTTGGCTTGCGAGTTTCGCACAGTTCACTCGCGATTCTGAGACCGGAGATCTCGGAAACGCTTTCAATAGGTGAGTTTGCAGGGGAAACGCTTCTTTAAACTTTCAGTTCTGACACCAACAAAGAAAGTTATGGCCTCTCAAAGTTGTGACCCCCCCTTGCTTCGCAGATTCTCATTCACGACGAATTCGAGGACCAAAGCGTCGATGATAATCATCGTGAAAGGAGGTGAGTCTCGCGAGATTGGAAGGCGATCGACTTGATGGGGTTGGGGACCTGCAAGCAAGCTATCAGGGTGCATGTCCTTGCCTGCGCAGTATGATGTCCGCAGCAATCGACAATATTATATCCAAGCTATTCTCAGCCTTCAAGTTTGAATGGGAGGCCAAAGTCTCGATCCCGACACATTGTTCATTCCCGACATGCATGCTGATCATGCTTTGCCCGAAAGTGATGACTGTTGTTGACATCAAGTGTTGTGATACGGTTCTCATCCAAGTGTTGGCAACATATATCACTTGACAAGCATGAGGTTGATTGCTTGAAAATTTTCATGTCATAGCACTCATGGTTCTTTCTCATCAGCACACCATACATCGGAAATCCCTTGAGAATGTAAGCCTCGTATACTATCCCCACGATACTTGTTGTCTAATCCAAGTCGTTGTGCGTTGTTGGGTTGTCTATAGTTACAATGGACCCTACAGTGTACGTGGGATTCTGGTAAGGTAAGTAATCCATGTCTGAAGATCGTGTTTTGAAATGTACAATATAAAACCCTAAACAATTATGAGCATGGCAAGCGCGAAGGAGTGCTCCGACTCGAAAGTAGTTGCCGCTTACTGATTTCATTGGGATTACAACTCTGAAAACCCTATTTAAATGTTGATGGAAGCAGGGACTATTTAAGCTCAAGATCTGTAGGGCCGTGAGACCAGACAGTGGGGTTAAGTCGATAGTATAGTGGTAGTATTAGGCCACATTTGTGGCCGTACACTAGACGTTTCATTTTTACTGTTCCGTCGAGTGTAGGCATTATTATGCTCGTGTGTGTCAGAATTTAGGATTCCCCCTCATGTTGTAACTTGGCACCGTTTGTAGCAAATGCGTGATTCTTCCACTCAATATAACCCACCTGCCGTTCCTGCACCATGTTGCAAAACATTCGCAGTTGGCCTTAGTTGCATCGTACTTTATGCTCTGCATGTACAGGTCCTGTGTCGCCCACATCGCGATAGAGCGTGTCTGCTCACACGCACCGCCGCGGATGATACATGGGGTGCCAAGACACCACACACAGAGTCAAAGGGGATGAAGGCGGTCAGGTGGTCTCTCCTCAAGCAGACGTCTGCTTGACACTCTCTTGAGTTTTTGAGGGGGGGGGGGAAGGGCGGGCCCCGCGGAGCGGGGCAGAGGCATTCAGCTGCTGACGCACTGTATGATCCCATGCATGGGGCGACTAGATCTGCATGGCCGAATTCTGATTTGTTAGACGCATCGCATGTGTCGCTGCGCTGTTCGACATTGAGAGATTCGCTCGCGTGCGTGGCTGCAATCTGTATAAAAAGTATCCACTCATGTTCTTTATTGCAGGTCATGGATGGCGACGCTGAACTAGATGCTTTACTTGCACAACACCCGGCTGCAGTCAATGTTATCTATCATTGTTGATGAGTTCTAAAAATGCATATTGGTGTTGTGCGCGCAGGACTGTGATTTATTTATATCCCCCCAAGACTATTACCACAAGATGAAGCGTGCATTGCTAGTCTCACCCAGCTACGCCCTGAACCTGGAGGCGCGCCTCACGCGAGTCCTAGAGGAGGCGGCTCTGCTCCCCCGCGACCTCCGTACGTACAGCACGACGGGTTTTGCAACGGATGTTGAGCGTTTTAAGGAGTCGCTGGGAGAAGGATTCAGCTGCAACGTTCTGGGCGGCACTTCCGAGGTTCCAAAACGGGACCTGCGAGCCGCCATACAGCATCTCCTGCAGCCCGGCACGGATGTCGCAGTTCTGCTATTCTGTGGCCATGGGACGTGGAGTGGTTCAACGCAACATGGTGCCCTTGTCTGTTCGTTTGGGCAGCAGATTACAGCACAGGAGATCGAGGACATCGTAGCACAGCAAGGGTTCACCGACACGTTTGTTCGTGTGCTGAACATGTGCGAGGCAGAGGGATACCCCAGGATACAACGAGGCACCCACACATTTTACGAGTCCAGAGCCAAGGCTAAGGGAGAGTGGGAATATTCTCAGCAACACGCATCTAGCAGTATTGCAGCAGCATCAATTCCCTATTCGATTGCTGACTACAATGGTGTCATTATTGCCGCGTCCACCATGTTTGGAATGGCCCGGGGCGGAGCGGGAGGCAGCGAGTTCATGGACGCGTGGGTGGCAGTGGGACAGCTTCCGACTTACCACAAACTGGGAACAGTGCTCAAGGAGCATTGCCCCAACGTACGCGTGACCATGCAGAACATGAACAGCAAGGACGGTGTATTTGGTCATCCTGCAAAGGAGGTGTGTGTGCATGCAATGAGCAATGACAATATGTCATCTATATGTTTTGGCTGCGCACGTCAGTATTGTGAATGCTGCTGATTGCAGGTGCCATTGGACGCAGCCATGAAGAACAGAAGCCAGTGATGCGAGAGCAAGTGTGGTACCCGCCATCCAAGGGGATATCAACGTTGTCAAATTGTACGTTTGCGATTTTGAGGGATGTGGTGTTGCATTTCTCCGAGGATTCAGCAAGGAAGCGAATCATCCTCGGAGAAGCCCTGTGGAGAAGCCACTGATGCAACATCGGCGCAATCAAGCTGCTACAATGTGCGTTTGTCTGGTCATTCTGGTGTGTTGTTACTGCAGATTTATCTGTTGAGATGGCAAAACAAATGTGGGTGTTGATGGCAAATTTCATTATGGTCCACATTTCGTCGGCACCTCCAGGTAGTTCCCCCACGTTTTCCCAGATTTATGTAGCGATTGGCGCTTGAGCTGCGCATCTAAGAATTTTGGTGGTTGATGTTTTGGGGGCAGAAGTTGAACGGTTTGCAGACCACCGAGAGTAATTTGTGAAGTAGAGTGTTACGTTTGATCTTTGGGGGAGGACTCACATTATTGTGCCAAGGTTCGATATCAGGTGTGCAATAGCACCACGTCTCACTATGTGCAATAGCACCACGTATCACTACTTGGAAAGACTGGTTAAGGCGAAAAAAGAATTGGAGGCCCAGGTCGACGTCATGTCAGCCCAAGCTGTACAGGATGCAGCCAGGATGGACCATCTGGCATCTCACTCCAATGTCATGGCATCTTACTCCAATGTCATGGCAGCCCAAGCTGTACAGGATGCAGCCAGGATGGACCATCTGGCATCTCACTCCAATGTCATGGCATCTTACTCCAATGTCATGTCAGCCCAAGCTGTACAGGATACAGCCAGGATGGACCATCTGGCATCTCACTCCAATGTCATGGCAGCCCAAGCTGTACATGTATAGGATGCAGCCAGGATGGATCATCTGGCATCTCACTCCAATGTCATGGCATCTTACTCCAATGTCATGTCAGCCCAAGCTGTACAGGATGCAGGCAGGATGGACCATCTGGCATCTCACTCCAATGTCATGTCAGCCCAAGCTGCACAGGATGCAGCCAAGACCAACTGTCTGGAGGCCCGGGTCAGCCAGTTGGCAGCGCAGCTCGCTAGGTTTCCGCACAACCCGGGTATGCATTTCTAAGGCGATGGCAACATCACCCCGCCTTGAGATTATCTCCCTTGAGATTATCTCCCTTGGGGTGAGACCGCTTGTGTGAAGACTTCGAATGCCGGTGACTTGCGCATACTCATTCTCACACGTGAATTCAAGCAGAGCAGACTCTTGCTCGAAAACCTAACCAAATATGAATAACGCACACATTACGTCCGCATTTCGAAAAAAAATAAGTATACGCAGCAATTTAAGCCAACTCAGTATTATTGAGCAAGTAGATAATCTCGTACATCTCACAGGGAATCTCGGGACTCAACTCGTCGAATGCAGCATTCAGATTCTTGGACAGATCGTCCATCCACTTGTGATCAGCCTCGGTCATGCGCGCATCGCGCAAGGAGTTGGCCTTGTCGGGATGCAGCCGCATGGCCATCATCTTCTGTTCACTCCTCTTCCAACCGGTATTTAACCAGGTGTCAATGGCGTCGTCAGACAACCAGTACTTCCACCAGCTGGTGGACATGGTCGCCCGGGTAGGCCCTCTTGCGAGGAACGTTTCTAAGATCCCGGTCCTCTCCAGTAGCCCGGATACGTCTTCAAACGTGTGGGACGACTGATCTATATCGGACTGGGCCTCGGGCTCGGGCTCGGGCTGGGCCTCGGGCTCGGGCTCGGGCTCGTCGTCAGACTCGGACATGGCCTGGGCCTCGTTGCCTGACTCGGACTCGGACTCGGACTCAGACATGGCCTGGGCCTCCTCGTCGGACTCGGACTCGGACATGGCCTGGGCCTCGTCGTCGGACTCATCATCAGACGATACCAAGGATACAATGCACGGCTCATGTGCGTTCAGAACGCAGTTGCAGATTTGTGTCACGCAGTCGCGAACAATGTCTTCATCGTCCCTTGATAGGTCGATGATGCACGGTTGTTCTGACACGTTAACGAAAGTACAAGACATGATTGATTGAGTTGAGAAATGATAAATAGCGGCAAAGTGGAAGTATAATATGTGTGTCTTTACAGATCGAGCGAAACATTTCAATTTTTTTTCACAAGCACTCCGAGGAGAAATACATGAAGGAACGCGCGTTCGATGAGAACTACAAGGACGGGCGCATTAATATCGCGCCACGCCAAGGGAACGCGGCGGCTTGCGCATCCTACTCGTCCATCCTCACCCACAACAGTAACTCTCACTCACCCAGTATGGCTCGAACCGCGGACGCGATGGCGTGTAGTCATCCAGAACAGTGATCAGCAGATCCTGTGCCTCATGCGCCTGTGCCCTGAACATCGGGTGCCAAGTTCCGACTTGGTGTTTACAGCTGCAAGATAATCTTCTGTACTACAAATTTAAAAACTCTTTTCCTAATATTGTCTGATGAAGCGATGCGATGTTTCACGAACGAAATGAGAAGTCTTGTTAAAGAACAAGTTTAGTAAATTGGTGTGTTTTTGTGTTTCCGTGTTTTGAATGAGACGCCGACGCATCTGACGCAACCGTATTCACTGTGGTACAGGGGTCATCCAAAGAAACCTCACGATCACAAGCAGACTATATTGGGTTCCTTAAAGGGGCACCGCGGAGAGGGCCAGAGGGATTCAGTTGCAGATTGTATTAAACAAGCGGCGGAGCCACTTTCACATCTTCCCCAGCGGAGCGACCGGGGGCGAGCGGAGGGGAGCCCCCACGGGAAGTCCACGAGGAACCGAGCGGGTGGGCGACCGGAGGGGAGCCCACAGTTCACATGCATGCAGCAGACAATACGATGTATGTATGTATGTAGCCGGTCTCTACATATGGACTGTGACAAACATGCGGAAAGCGTGGGAGAAGAATGGGGTAGGGGTGGTGTCGCAAGACAGATTGAGAAGAGCACACGACTCCTCCTGCTTGACATAATTTCTCCATGCAGACTCAAACATGGATGTTATTGAAGGCCTCAATGCTCATGTGCAATTCCTGTCACAAGAGCAGGAGCGGTTGATGCAAGAAATTGCAAATTTGTCTACATCTCCAGACATCGAATACGAAGTGAAAAGAGAGCAGGTATTGGTTTTGGCCCGGGAATTACGCGCTGCTTCATCTGAGCATGCCCTCGTCTTTGCCGCTCTGCAAGCGGCAGGCCGCAGGCAAGTTGGATGATAAGAGGTTCACTATATCATGATACCCGTTGTGTTGTGCGACATAACATGCAGTACTTGTATCAAATTGTGCACCTGGGAGGGCAAGTAATGTTTTTACTAAATCATAATGACCGTTTCGAGAAGCCGCAGAAAGATCGCAATTAGTTGGATGCGATCCTGCAGAAATCAGTGCGAGGACACTCTCTCGTTTGTTTAGTGAGCATGACAAAGTTAGTGCTTGTTGTATGCAGGTCTTGTAATCACTCATCTGCATACACAAGCCGATATTCAGCATTTTCATGTCACCTGTGCCAGCACCAACTAGAACAACCGTCTCAGGATCCATTTTTACTAATCATCACAATTTTTTTAGTGCTAATTGTACGCAGGGGGGCTGGACAAGCAGCAGTTGTGCAAGGCACTGAGACCCTAGGAGGAGCCCCATTGGGATGACGGAAACTCTTTGGCACATCGACCGAATGCATCAATGAATGCATGCACACGCACACGCATGACCATGGCATGTCAAGTATGCCACACGAACGCAAATATATGTATTCATATTAAATGTAGCCGGTCTCTACCTACAGTAGTTCTCAAATTAAGTGGGACACATTATAATCATCTAGACTGCAACTGTATGGACTGTGACAAACAGGCGGAAAGCGTGGGAGAAGAATGGGGTAGGGGTGTCGCAAGACGGATTGAGAAGAGCACAGACTCATGCTACATCTGACCATTTTCATTTTAAGAGGGGGGAGGAGAAGTGCAGCGGCAGTTAAAACATATGATGATGATGCGGTGTGTGCAGTGAAGTGCATGTGGGTGCAGCAGCAGTGAAGTAGTGGTCCTCCCCATCCAAAATTACAAAAGTAACAAAAATAAAAAATTCAGGGAAACCCAATCGTATTTACATTATCATTATCATTACATCCTACGACATGGTTGTTCTCATCCTCAATCATTATAAATTTAATTTATTTTGTAAGTTTTGAAAGGTCATGGGGCATGCGGCAGCCAGCCGCTGTGGCATGTGCGAATGATGGACAATGGGGCAGATTGGGGTGGTTCCTGTTTTGTCTTTACAACTGTTGCATCTGAAAAGTAAACCGTTGCAACCTTCCTCCTCCTGCTGCGTCCACACCAGTTTGCCAGTAGGCACTGCGCATGACCCATACTTGTCCACCTTTATCGTAATCAAAATGTAGTATAATGATATTATTATTCATTGGTTCAACATTATGGCTATGATTTTGACAGCTGTCCCAGCTACCGGATGGACTGTGGTGTTGAGCAGCAACTGTCGGTTGTTTGCAACATATTACATTTCTTGGTTGGAATGCGAGGATGCGAGAGTTGTTGTCAATGACCTATCACATCTCGAGGTCCGAGACCTGCTGAAGTTGTTGAGGATCACGAGGTTTCCAGCAATCGTGTACAAAAATGAGATCTTCGAAGGAGCCGATGCATACGATAAGATGCAAGAAATTACAGGTGTCGCGTGGGAAGGAACAAAAGAAAGCACAACCACACAGGAATTGAGTAGCGTACAGGGCATTAATGCATTCCTGAAAAATGCCTAAACGACAGCGACTGCGTCGATGACCTCCCAACTCTGCAAGCGGGGTTATCATCTAAAGTTTTCGGTGTTCTCGGGCTTGCCTCTGTATTTTATGTTCTTGCCGCGAGGACAGTACAAGGGCGCCCAGCCCCCACCCGAGTCGTCTAAGTGCACCTCTAGGTAGCCTTCGGAATACTGCATGTATTCGCGAATGGTCGCCCAGCGTCGTTCTGCCTGCCAGTACTTGTCGCCTACCCAGGCAGTATATCTTGCCGTCTATACAGTTGTTCTCAAATAATGTTGGGACACTCTGTATAATTTGAATGATATCCCCTGAAACCAACATGTCCTTAAACAACAATTTAATGTTTGTCCTCGTTTGCCTCTTGCACCAGCTGTGTGCCTCGCGCTTCGAGTGTCGTGCAGCTTGCAACACATAGAGCATCAAGTGCTGCGTATCGTACCACTCAGCACATATAGTGTTCAGAGTGCCCTCCTGAGCTGTTACTTGCCTCTTGCATTAGCGTTGTAAATACATCCTTGATCGCAGCCGGGATCCTAGTCGCCTTGTAACCTCCATCCAGTACAACCAGAGTGACCTGGCATTTTGCGATCACCATGTCCTTTTCCTCACCGTCGCCATTCGTCACAGACTTTAGAATGACCTCGTCCATGACAGCACGAGGGCCAGTGACTCGGATCACCCCGGCTAACACTCTGAACTTGTCCTTAGATCTAAGCGGAGCCTTGTATGACAGCCTCATGTCAGTTATTGCCAGCCCAAGGTTTTCTCGTGCATAGGCATCGCAGTCAATACCCAGTCGCTCCAACCCCTCGTGTAGAGCATGTTGGAAGTAGTTGGCATACACGGCATTGTTCACCACTTTAAATTGATCCAGCTCATAGTCTCTCACACCCATCTCTAAGCAGTACACTCCATCCACCCAGCAATCATAAGGACCGATTAGGGGATCGGGCAACGCCCCCTCCCGACCGGTAACCGACCCGCTCCCATTATGTTGGGCACTGCATTGCGCCTTCTGATCCCAGTACAAGCGGCCATAGCGTATGGTGTTGGTGCTGCTGCCGAAAGTGCGGGTGGGCGCGGGATGAGGGGGGCATGCCGGGGTCGTGGGGCGAATGTGGCATAGGGTGGCACGACGACTAAGAGCCTGGCTGCCGCATGTTGCTCGTGCGAGGTGCAACATGGGGAGGTGGAGATGCGAAGTAAGAGGAAGGTGCGGTGGGGTCTGTGGCCTGGGGGAGGGAAGGGACGATGGGGAGGTGAAGATGGGAGGGGGGACGCTTCCGAAGCGATAAAGATCGGGGCGGGAATGGGCAGGGGGATGGGACGTATTTTAAATGAAAGGGGGGGGTATCTCACAATTTCTCACCAAACATCGGTGGGCATAACATTTATACTCGATTACAAAAAAGAGGTGCAAAAAATATTTGGCAACAACTGTACAGTTGTTCTCAAATAAAGTGGGACACACATTATAATCATCCAGACTGCAGATCGTTGCGTTTGGGCAACTTTGGGGGTGCAGCAGGTTGAAGAGGTTCTCGAAGATATTCCGAGTCGCCTCTGTGGTAAACCGTTCAACCCCTCTGTGGTAAACCGTTCAACCCCAAACGACGGCGCGCAAGTCCGGTGGCAAGGAGAAAAACGTGGTTGTCATTGGTACATCCATGCTCTTGTTGGCTGCCATAGAAACAACAGGTTTCTCTTAAGTTGAATTTACTTACCATGCACAATTACGCTTCTTCATGCTCGAGAGATTGAGTTATGCGGTTGCCACCCGTTGTTTGTACCAGTTCCATGCTTTCCTGTACAACGCCTTACGAACGTCGTTCACATTGAATCCGTTTTCTTCGATCGTGTCTCGTTCCTCCTTGAACACGTCTCGGCACACCCATGACGAAAACTCAGAGACGCTATGTATCCGCAACTCCACGCCCTGTTCAACCAGGCACTCGATGCCTTGGCTCAACCGAGATTCGGTCGTGACGGACTTGACGAACTCGGTCACAGTCTTGATGTACTCTGTCTGCGACGGCACCGCTTGCTTCGTGACGGCGGTGCAATGCGTCTTGCCCTTCGTCTTGAACCACAGACGAGACGATGGGTGGTCCACGCACGTCCACACGATGCCCTCGCCACCACCCTTGACGCCGGCCAGCTGGTACGCGAACGGACACTCTGCATCCACGGAGTTTGTGAGATCCGCCATGTCGCTCATGTCGACTTCCACCTCGTACGTCGGAAAGTTCATGATGTTGAAGATCCATTCCTCCTGACAGAACACCGTGCTGTACTTGGTCATGTCAACCCATTCATAGTCGATTCTGATGGCAAATATCACAAACATCTTGGCGAGCTTACACAGGGCCACCTTGCTCTGCACACCTTTACCGCAGTACTCGCCACATACGACGATGTTCGATCTTATATCTGCTCCATGGATCACTTGGATACGATCGAACAGATCGGAGTACTTCTTCGCAGTCAGAAACATGTGGCAGCCTTGGTTGTCGTTGTCGACTGAAAGGATTCTGTTTCGAGACTGAATGGTGTCGACAAAGTCAGGGGTTCCAGTAATGAAGTGCCTCACAATGTCCGAGTGCGTCCCGTGCAGTTTGACCGTGCCTCGGAACTTGAGCGTCTGCGGGATCGCGCTTCCGAAGACGTACGGCAACTCTTTCAGGACGTTCCTGAACTGCTGCATCGGGGGAAATGGAATGAAGGCCGGCATTCGACTAACATACAGGTGTAAATTAGATGGATGGCTAATACTAACGGTAACGCTCTTGCGTTTATGTTTTGGCATCGGGGGTGAAGAAGCGCAGTTTCTTGAACCTCCGCCCCCCCCTCACGCCGGCGACGCTGCAGTTCGTGTCCGGCATCGCCCCCATTTTTCTCGAGTCTTGTTTTTGTTCATTTTGAAATCCCGGGCGAAGGCGTTGATATCCTTCAGCAGAACGACGTCGGCGTCGGCGTCCGTGACTGCAAAGTACTGATTGACGAGCACCATCTCGGGTACCACGGGATTCAGTTGAGATTCATCATTACAGTTGAGATATAATGAGAAGAGAGAGCGGTTATTGGATTTAGCCCGCAGACTGCGTGCTGTTTCCATTGAATATGCTCACGCACATGCTTGTTTCATGCACGAGAGGTGAGCGCATTTGCCCATGGTGGTATGGTTTAGGTATGGTTTAAAAAATTGAAACCATTTCCATCTGAGCAAGAAGACAACCAAACCAACTCTATCCACAACGTTAAATAACTAATAATGTCAACAGTCGGTGAGAAAATATGGTTGCAACTTGCTAATGCTGCATACAAATTACATGATCCGTATGATCCGCATCTTATATACACCAGATACACTGTTCCAGCTGTGATGTTCACATTCGGAGACGCTTTCTTCCCAGCGTTCTCTAAGTTCGTGGACCATAAGATCGATGGAATGGACATGTCTGAATGCTTTGACTCCATATTGTATATGGACAAAAGGAACAGACACAAGTTGTTTGCGCTGGAAGCCTTGTGTATGACCGAAGAACCATCTACCATCTACCGCATACAGGAGAGGCTGTTCATCATCCGACCTGGATTCAAGGACATCAACGTCGACTTATTTGGCTCCGATACACTGGAGACCTCTTACTTTGATACAGAAATCCAGGAGTTCTTCTTCCAAGTGATTTGCATGTCTTGGCTGCGCGTCAGTAAGGCAGTTCGAGTGATCGCAGAGCGATACCGCGAACACCTCCAGAGGAGAAGGAATCACATGGTCAGTCACGTGCTCGTGCCTTTCATCGTGCGAAACCACGTCAACTAGACCCCATTCTCTGTATTTTTTCCATGAATACGGCGAATATTGTCAGTAATTGCTGAAAAGTTTGAGAAGTGTGGACATAATTCACTTGTAATGTAAATGGACACTCGTAATGTAATGTTTTCTCCGTTGGATGATGACCCTGACCACATTGAATACAGATTTGTATAGCAGAGCTCTGCTTGTCATGACCACCATTTGCGACTACTTTACCGTGTGTCCCAAAATTATTTGAGAACAACTGTATGCATTACCTAAAAAATAAAAATTTGAAACCATTTCCATTGAGCACATCAATAAAACAACCAACCCAACTCTATCCACAACGTTAAATAACTAATAATGTCAACAGTCGGTGAGAAAATATGGATCCAACTTGCTAATGCTGCATACAAAGTACATGATCTGAGAGAGTTCGCCAATGTACAATTATTTAGAGATCACTCTGTTCCAGCTGTGATGTTCACATTCGGAGACGCTTTCTTCCTAGCGTTCTCTAAGCTCGTGGACCAGAAGACCGATGGAGGCATGTCTGAATGCTATCAAGCCCCATTGTATATCGACAAACGGAACAGACACAAGTTGTTTGCGCTGGAAGCCTTGTTTATGTCCGAAGACGTTCCAACCATCTACCGCATACTGGAGAGGCTGTACATCACCCGACCTGGATTCGAGCACATTGAAATCGACTGCTTACCGGACGATACACTGATACAGTGCACAGATACAGAAATCTATGAGTTCTTCTTCCAAGTGATTTGCATGTCTTGGCTGCGCGTCAGTAAGGCAGTTCGAGTGATCGCAGAGCGATACCGCGAACACCTCCAGAGGAGAAGGAATCACATGGTAAGTCACGTGCTCGTGCCTTTCATCGTGCGAAACCACGTCGACTAGACCCCATTCTCTGTATTTTTTCCATGAATACGGGGGCTCTGCTTGTCATGACCACCATTTGCGACTACTTTACCGTGTGTTTCCATCATGTATGATTGATCCCCCAAGAGTATCGACAGCGTTCCGCCGTTTAGTTATTTTCGGAAAGCAAACGAGGCAACTACTGTTGCAACCTCCCAAGAATCTTTTACAAACAACGTACACATTGTGTAAGACTTAAAAGTTACGTAGTTGATGTGAACTGTGGGCCCCCCTCCGGTCGCCCACCCGCTCGGTTCCTCGCGGACTAGCTTAAATTCAACGGTAGCATTCAGCCAGGCCATCATGCTCTTGGCTCAACATGTCATGGAGCAATGATTTGGTTGCTCCAATATTTTTGGATTAGATCCCGGGTCAAAGCCAATACCAGGAGAGGGTGCGTGTGGCTATGCGGGTTAAGACACTACACAAGATTTTGATGCGATCATGCCTGACTGCAGAATGAACGATCTATCCCCTTTCCTAAGATCTGTTGCAATGGCGCGCAGAATGCGATCCACCTGATCGGATGATGTGTGCACGCAACCCGTCTTGCACATCCAGGCGAAACACTCACAGTTCCATCTGATAAGGTAGTACTCGTGCAAGCTTGCATGGGGCAACTGGATAAGCAGACTGGCAATGTTGATTGCTCGCTCACGTTGCATTGCCTCGTCTCCTTCCTCACCACTGCAAGGCACGCATCCAAACGTGCGGTGTCCAGCTAAGAACACGTCGTAGCGCACAAACTGAAGTTTGGCATCGCGCATTTTGCTATTTAATAATTCCCGGTGGGGGAGCTGAAGTTAGCGATGCTTGGTGTATCGCTGGTGTGAGGGCGAGATACAATGCCATGGTGTGCATAACCATTTTGCCACCCCCCGATCATCACAACAACGTGGTTGCCGTGGCGTAAGGTCTCGAAAGCCAGAGCTGTGTTGTGCACCACGGTGTTTGTTGGGGCCAACGACCAATGGCCAGCATCCTGGTCCTCCAGCAATTGCAATAACGAAGCCATCCTGCGTCGTGAGCAACGGAGCAAATGCCCTTGCAGTGAGGTGATTGCAGATCTCCATTGGCGCGGGTACAGGCAGCTCTGAATGTGTATTGTCAAACTGCGCCATACGTTGGAAGGAATCTGCTTCATGCATAACATGCTCAATGTTGGTATCTTCATCGTGATTAGATGAGACGACGATGAGGGGTTTATATTTGTTCCAGGTTCAGTGAAGCTCAGTGAAGCTCAGTGAAGCTCAGTGAAGCTCAGTGAGTGTGACTGAGGACTCGTACGCTATTCTTCTTCTACTTTTCGAGAGTGTACGGCCACACCGGAGTGTAAACTAATGGTGTAGCAATCCAGGGGGCAGGGGAAAAGGAATTTTTTTCGTGTTCATTGTACGCAGGGGGACTGGACAAGTAGCAGTTGTGCAAGGCACTGAGTCCTACTTAGTCTACCACCGGATGAGGCTAGACGAGGGACCGTCTTGGCAAAAACAAGGTAGGGAACATTCTGTCGTCTTCATGTCAGGTTCCTTGCCATCCAACATGACCAGAGCTGCCTGATTGGACTCGGGAGCCACATTCGAAATACATGTGAAAAAGCTTAGTCAAACAAATTGTCGTGTGTACACTCGTGCAACAACAGGATTCCTTGTACCGGCTTCAGTTCCGAGCGGATGGTAGTCGCTCACACTCAATGATGTGTCGAATATTTTTATGATGTTAGTGTTTGCTTCGTCTATGCATCGTTTGCATCCCACGGATTCAAGGAACTGCATGATTCCTTCATGCTCGCAGGCGAATCCAAAGTTTGCACAACTCGTGTTACATGTGACACCTTGCGCGTGCAACCACAGCAACATTTCAAGGTCCCCATTGCCTGCAGCAATCATGGTAGCATGCTCAGAACACTTAAAGTTTGTGTTGTCATACAACCATTTTACAATATGTAGGTTACCAGTATATGCCGCCCAATCGGCCGATGTCCTAGTGCCGCCTAAGCCATTGCCATGCAGCCACAACAGAACGTTCATATGCCCATTGCGTGCTGCCAAGTCGAATGCATAAGTCGTGCAGACCTCCTCAGTATTCAACAGTAGCCATTGCAATAGGGGCAAGTGTCCCTTGCGTGCTGCCCAGACAGCCCCTGTTGTCAATACTCTTTTGTTGTGTAGGAACTCAGTTTGGCGCAAGCTCGTGGGAATGGCTACCTGCTTGCAGTGCACATGCAACAGAATGGTCCATGCACTTCGCAATGACAGTTCTGTGACGTCAAATACCGCAAGCTGGAGTAGATTGCGCATGTAGTACTTCCTAGCAGCATTGCATGTCAAGGATAATACATACATGTCGACCGCAGATAGATGACTGGCCAGCTCGTGCGACAAGAAGCATGTCTCATGCCACATGAACACACCAATTACATAAAAAGTGCATTTTTTTATTCTCTCCTCCTCGCCGCCGCAATGCTGGACAACACTGCCACCTTTTCCAATGCAGAAGGATTCAGGCCGGTGTGGACCCAACGAGGTTGGCCATCCACACCTTCTCGCCGCACCTGCCAAACTTCCGGCATTTCAGACGAGGAAGCTACCCCGAGGTTGCGACCCAGCTGGCGGGCAGCAACACGATTGCCACGCTCGACATCAGAGTGGCGGTACCCGTAGCAGTGAACCTATATAACTCACATCACAGAGAGACCGACCACTCTCATCAGGAGGAACTTGTGTCGAGTCACATCACAGAGAGACCGACCACTCTCATCAGGCGGCACCTGTGTATAGTCAACTCACATCACAGAGCGACCGACCACTACTCTCATCACGGCGGCACCTGTGTCGGCACAGGTGCCGCTATGGCCCTCCCCATCAAAAAATAACGAAAGTAACAAAATTCAGGGAAACCTATCATTCTACATCACGGTTGTTCTCATCCTCAAGCAACCAACCTAAAAACTGCTTGTCAATGGATGAGAACCACCGTACCGCATTAAACAAGTGGCGGAGCCCCTTTCACCTATTCCCCACAGCGGAGCGACCGGGGGCGACCAGAGGGGAGCCCCCACAAAGGAGTCCGCGAGGAACCGAGCGGGTGGGAGACCGGAGGGGAGCCCACAGTGTAACATCAACCAGCAGACACACTACTGATTTACACACACACACACACACCGGAGGGGGCATGTCGAAGCAGAAATCGTGATCGTAGGCGCGAAACAAGCAACGCACGAACTCCATCTTGAGGGCATCGTCATTCCCGAAGGCACGGGCGAGACGGCATCTTCCTGAAGGCAGTTCGAACAGAAAATCCCTGTTCGTAAAGGACAGCAGCCACGGGGGAGTTGACTCCTATGATACCCCTATGGAGAATTCATTGTCTTTCTTACACTCGACGGAATACTAAAATGAAACGGTTTTACAAAATCGGCCTCATACCACAAAACGAGCTTGAACTGCGCATGAAAAGAGAGTGCGAGCAACAATTGCCGATACGTACGTCGGATGTTCAGGCTGAGGAGGCACAGCAGCAGCTGCCTCGGTGACCACAGCCCGGCGGAAGAGTTCTTCCATCGCATCATCAGCTTGAGGGGTGCCGACCATCGCCCTAAGCTCCGATACGGTCTTTGTGTCCATCCTGTATACAACTGTTCAAGATATATATATTACGTGGCAAAACGAGAAGAGATTTCTTCAACCACAACACAACTACACAAATTTTTAACATATTCAAATACAGTCGACGGAATACTAAAATGAAACCGCCTCGTGTACGGCACACCTTACGGTGTAACCTAATGGTGTAGCAACCCACGGGGCAGTGGAACACCAATACGATTTTGAATCAACAAATTGCAGGATGTTAACGAGAATATCGTGGTTATTTTTTAGATCACGGCTCTCCATACTGCAGACTCCGTATTGTTCTTTTGTCGGTACTTTCGAGAGTGTCCATTGAAGGACCAGCCGCACTTAAGCGATCGCCTCTTCCCCAGTACCGTGGCCTAAAAGAACACGGGGTCTTTGTTGATGTGCAATGTGTCATGTAAGGAGGTTTCTTTGCTGGACGGGTCATTTTATAGGACCATCCACTCATACAATATATGATTGTCACCGCCTTATACCGTTTTTGGATGTTTCATTTTACTGTTCCGCCGACTGTAGGAAACGCTGTCATGTCGATACTCTTTAGGGATCACCATGTTGGGGAAGGGGATTCCGTATTGTTTGCAAAGATCCTCATTGAGACGCCCGTCATGATCGTTCAGGGAATTCCATTGCTCGACAGTCATGCTTGACAGTTCGTACCTCAGTTGCTTCTCAAGTGCTTCTGCGCGCTCAGTCTCAATCTTGAGTCTAGCAACATCTGCCTTATTTCGAGCGCGCTCTGTCTCAAGCTCAATCTTCAGACTATTCACTCGAGAAGCATCTGCCTGATTTCGAGCGCGCTCAGTCTCAAGCTCAATCTTCAGTCGAGCAGCATCTGCCTTATTTCGAGCGCGCT
Source organism: Chlamydomonas sp. ICE-L (assembly GCA_013435795.1). Lineage (NCBI taxonomy): Eukaryota > Viridiplantae > Chlorophyta > Chlorophyceae > Chlamydomonadales > Chlamydomonadaceae > Chlamydomonas > Chlamydomonas sp. ICE-L. Next base: position 7,833,656 of record JACBWV010000338.1, on the reverse strand, counting down.
CAGTCTCAAGCTCAATCTTCAGTTGAGCTATGTAAATAAAAGCCAAGGTAGCGATGCAGATAGGTATTAGTAGAGACTTGTCAATCATATTGATTGATTGTTTATAAAGTTTAGCTTTCCACTTGTTGTCCAGAATAAGCGCAAGATAGCGTATCAACTTCCAATTCCTTAACATATAGTTAAAACTCACTCAGATTAAAGGGGATGATTATAAGGTGTGTCCCACTTTATTTTAGATTATAAGGTGTGTCCCACTTTATTTGTAAAGCTGCATCGTGTTGGTTTACATGAAACTGCCTCGCAAAACCTACACTCCGTCCGGCCAAACGGGCAAACCCTTTGTCGTGTAGATTCCAAACAGGACATGGCAACCGACGACCAGGAGCCCCCCCCCTGCATGGGCCACGTCCATGCTGCAGCAGCTCGATAAACTTGAGCATGCAGTGTCTGACATCAAGTTGGACATTTTGGATATGAAGTCATCTATCAGGTTGGTATACTGTCGTCATCTTGGGATGATAGATATCCTTGTACATAACACTGATGCTTGCACCGCGCTGCTTGCCATGCGCAGGAACATGGGCTCGTCCTCCAGCATGAGCATGGCTGAGATAGTTGCCGATTACGAGGTAAACAATCGTGGAGAAGGACTAGTCGGGCCTTTCGGGGGCGACTGCCAGTTTGCTGCTAGGGCTGCTGAAGAATTCTTCTCAAAGATCCATGGGCTGATGCGTGCGATAATGGTCACTGTCGTAATGTACTCTCCGTCGGGCGCCACCCTATCATTGGCTCAAGGCATCAACGGCACTGCTCCTGTCAAAGACAGAACCGTCCCAGATGGTGCTAAACCGTACAGGCTGACAGAGGGCAGTTGCGTTTGGACTCAGGATGATACGCAACACCCAGGCCCTTGCAAGGGATACGTCCACTATGTTGCCAGTGTGGTCACTCTGGATGGTCACAATATCATGGTTGACTGGGGTATTGCTCAATTTGCAAAGCTACCGAGCGACATGATGATGTTTGTCTGATGATTGCAAATCCTTGTTGACCGCATTAGTGCTTGCACGCACTGCATGGCTGGTGGCATGATGTGGCATGACCGTGTTGGAATGCATGCATGGTGGTCAGGCATGTGGTGTGGTTGGAGAGAGAGGCGATTGTTTACATCAAGGTTTTCTGTTCGAACGGCCTTCAGGAAGATGCCAGCTGCCCCCCACAATGTCTCTGTCGCAGGTGAATTGACAGTTCTTGCAGGTGTATGTCTCTCCACACTTGTTCAAGAAGCATCCCGGTGTCTCACATGTAGAAGCAGGGGCACACAAGCCAAGCTCACCTCTCTCTGCATGACGAATGCCGGTTGAAACAAAGAACCTCGCATCTCGTTGTTTGCCCCCACCAGATGCAAGGCGGATCCGTTGAACACACGCATGTGACAGCGAATGGCGTCCTCAATCCCATAGTAACAACATTCCCTGGTATCCATGATGCTGCCGATCGCTTTCACAAATGCATTCAGTGTTTGCGAGTTCAAGACAGCGTCATCGGTTGCAAAGATGAACATGCACCGTCGAAGTTTGTTGTTGTTCTTGATCCCTCTCAGTGGGTTGAGGCCCTCGGAAGGCCGCGCACCGCAAAACAACATGAAAGGCAACACTGTTCCTCTGTGATGCATTGTCGCATGTGACACCTCCTCCAGTGACACCTTCGCCATCCGAGGATCCATGACCACACAAGACGATCACGAGCACCGAGTCATCATGTGAGTGTGCCACGTGATCATCCAACAGATCCATCAGCTCCGCCTTCTTCAAGTGCCCCGGAAGCACAGCGACATGAAAGTCGAGTGGGTGCAAAAAGCGAACCCACGTGCTGTGGTGACCTACTATGTCCAAACCATCCACATTCTTGCCCAACATGGTTCCTGCTTCACGCATGTGCACACATAAAGTCCTCTGAATGTGATCCGTAGGAACATAAGTATAATCCACATACAACAGAAGTGCCTTGCTGCTGGATGATGAAGAGGGCGAGTCGGTTGGCAGCTCATGTTCATGGTGGCAAAATTGATGATCTGGCTCTTCTTCATCATCATCATACTGCGGGAGACGCCAACGCATTTCGTCAAATATTTTGACCCTGAGTACAGTAAACACACGATTTCCCCCTTATCTACATTCACCTGAGTACACAAGAAACGCGGGGTATCCCAAAGACGCGAGTATCGACTGCCAGGACGCTTTTTTGCGCCTGGGTGCGCTGCGAGTCGGTGTCGACCCGGGTATGACAGATATCGTCACTGTAGCATCTTCTGCCGGTCGTGTCGAGTCTTTCAGCTCCGCGCGCTTTAGCGAAGCAGCTGGGTACAATACCAGCAATCGTCGCACCAACAAATGGAATGACGATACGCAAGACCTCGTGAAGTCCATTCCATCGCCGACTACGAGCAGTATGCCCGACATGCAGGACCATGTCAGAGGTTACCTCAGCGCGCTCCCGACCCTCCTTCATCATTGTCACACACGAATCATGTCTCACACAAACAACCTCTAAAACATATGTCTGCATATGCGGACTCTTCAAATTGCCTTTCAAATAGAGAGAATCATGTCACACACAAACAACCTCTAAAACATATGTCTGCATATGCGGACTCTTCAAATTGCATTTCAAATAGAGAGAAACATGTCACACACAAACAACCTCTAAAACATATGTCTGCATATGCGGACTCTTCAAATTGCCTTTCAAATAGAGAGAATCATGTCACACACAAACAACCTCTAAAACATATGTCTGCATATGCGGACTCTTCAAATTGCATTTCAAATAGAGAGAAACATGTCACACACAAACAACCTCTAAAACATATGTCTGCATATGCGGACTCTTCAAATTGCATTTCAAATAGAGAGAAACATGTCACTCACAAACAACCTCTAAAACATATGTCTGCATATGCGGACTCTTCAAATTGCCTTTTATATACGAAGTTCATTCGAAAAATGTTAATATATACCATGATATCTTCCACCATACAGTCCACATTTTCAGCCGGTTGAGCTGCAGATCGGGATATAAAAAGGATGGTTCCATCATTGTTACAACATAATTTCTAACGAGAATCTAGGTCTACGACAGGTGTCCCGTTGAAAACGATGCCATGAGTGGTTCCTGTTAAGATCATTTGCTCTATTGTGTCCTTGTAACGCCGACCTTTCTCACCCTTGAAGCGTTTAACATTGGGGTAGAGCCCCACCCCTGCGTGCTCTAGGAGCTCGGCAGCCAAGATCAAAGGGTTCAGGCAGTAATGTCTGCTATGGTCAAGAGTGGGCCATAGGTTCGAGTACATCTGCAATGCTACATCCATGTCAGCATCTGGAATGGCGTGGCTGTTAGGATAGGTGTCACGCCATGTCTGCAAACTTGAGCGAGTGAGGCACATATTTTTTCTCTGCCAGAGAGCGATATGTTTATACTACAAGTAATGTGGCCTGAATTTATTTTTTCTCATTGCACCGCATGGGGTGTCTTGAGGGGGGCTTCTCGTCCACGGGTCTATGGGGACTGCTTCCATTTTACCGTTGCAAGGCTGGGGCGGCACGACAGGGTCGCATGGGCATTATATAACAAGATTGGTTGCTCATGTCATCTCCGCACAGGTATGGCGGCGCCAGACATTGTGACCAATCACATCCGTATCTTCGTGATATCTGACATTGACATACAACTCAGCAAACAGTTTCCGATGGCCATGAGGTACATTTGGCATGACCAGCATAGATTACAAGTCACCAACATCATCAAGGATTCAATTGATCATCTTGTCCGCGAGTTGCGTCACAAACGCGGGATCTCGACTACTTCTGTTTACATCAGGATCCCATCGGGTGGGAATCCACGAATTATGATCCCAATCACTCTGGTGTCCAACTAAAAGTCCTAATTACGTTTTTGATCTCAGAGATGTCGGTGAGAGGCGTTGGCCAGTCAGAGAATCCATGATTCTCAGGATATGCCAGCCACATTGTAACCCGATGTCTAAAGTCATCGATAGCCTCTGATATTGTCCCCCCTATTCCCCCCTGACATGCCAACAAGAAATCTTCCACAGTTCGAATACTGCAAATGAAAACTGATATCGGACTACTGTCGTCTGTATACTGAACGGTGACTGTGTACGTTGGTGGCATTTGTATGATTTTTAGAATGGTTGGGCTTTATTTGTAAATAAAGCACGCCTTATATATAAAAAACTGAAGATCGTTGCTTTTGGGCAACGTTGAGGGGTGTACGTACCTATGTCATCGTACTCCCCTCCTTATATTCAAGCATGTGATTTTGGCACGGCATGCAACGCATCTCTTGGCGGGGTAGACAGAGGCAGGCAGCGTCGGTGATAGGCGACCTGAACTGTCAAGTCATCCACGTCCGTACACACGTCAAGCTGGATGAATACAATGAAGCTTGGTGGGCGGCCTCTACAAGTGGTATGTGACAAACGTAACAGCTTCCGACCCGCTCCTGCGCTTTTCTTGTATGTCGAGAATTCTTAACGCCAATTTTATAACGGCGATGTCGTACATTTATTTCCATCTGATATATGTTTCATTTTACTGTTCCGCCGACTGTAGGTGGTGCGTCTGATTGCAAAATATTGTCGCTTATGTATTAACAACAACCAACATGGGACACAAATTTGTCATCGTATCTGCCTCTTGTCCGTGACTTCAAGCATACAACCATATATTCCATCCACTACAGGAAATCATGGGGTTTCGCATCATAGCACTGGATGAGCCCCTTACATATTGCGTTACTGAACTACTCTCGGTGTGGCAGGTGACTTCATTGCCAGCCATCAGAGATGACAATGGACTCTTCTGCGGCCGTCAAGCACTGATGTTGGCGCAGGAGAAGGGGTTCGACATCACAGAGGATGCTCTCGATGCATGTAGTGTCACAATCAGCGAATTGAAACAACTGACTCGCGAAAATAGACCAAGGGGGAAAAGAGTGAATCCTGTGCATACATTATAATTCTCTACGGACATTCAAAAGAAAATGTAGAAATGTTCTGTGACAAGTACAGTACGTTGTTTGTATCGACGAAGCAGGATTTTACGCAGGTGAACAAAGAAAATTTATCTTTTCAGAGGTGTTCATGTGAACACGTTTATAATAGGGAGCCTCCGAAAGAATTCTTCAGTATTTATTTTTTGTTGAAATAATTGTTGTTCCCGAGATGGAGTGTGCGTTTTTGCTGAGTTTGTGAGCAATGCACTTGTCATTCAGCGCAGATACGTGTTCGGCCCCTGACAATTTTATAGAAGTGCCTACACCTGTTCTTCATTGGAGTCCCGTCACTCCACACATGATATTGTAAGCAGTTGAGACAAGACTGCAGCTGCTTCAAGCACAAGTTGTTGTGTTGCACCTTGAATGCCGCAAAAATGTCTAGCTCTATATTTTTATACATTGTTAACGAAACTAGATCATGCAACACCTTTGAGTCGTACAGCAAGATCTTTGTTTGCGTATCAATCATGTTGATGATCGTGTCTAACACATCTTGTGGCAATGCACCCATGAGCTAAGATGTGTTTTTACTTAAAGCTAAGATGTGTTTTTAGTTAAAGCTAATATGTGTTTTTAGTTAAAGCTAACGTGATAAACATGTATCTCAACGCTAATGTTCTGAGTCACATCATGCACCTGTGCGACATACACACTCAGATGGTGTGCCAGCATCGTGCAGTTTTAAATGCGGACGAGCATGAACAGGGCGATGCAATACGGAGGGTCATTGATGAGGAGGACACGGTCACCTTACGGTGTCTGTGCAAATGGGCATCCGAGAGCAATAGACTGTGCAGGTTACTAAGCATCCTAATGTGTTATTCCATTGACGTAAACAGATTGAACAGTTTTCGTTGCATCCTGTTACATCTTCCTCAATATCCATGGTTTTACGAGTTCGGGAGAAACACGGTGGGAGTATACACTCTCATGCACTCAGCTGCACGATTCCGACCACGCCACATGCACCTGCTCCTTCAAAAGTTTTCATACAATAGTTTTGAACTGGCAACTGCAAACCATGTTGCAGAGCATCACAAACAAGGATGGGTGAGCGACATCCTGGAACCTATTAGTTCTCAATTTCCGACCCCAATGCATGCACACAAAGACAAAATGTTGCGTCCATACCGAAGCACGCCGTTCGCCTTCAAAGGAATTACAGACTGAGGTTGGGAATTTGTGAGGCTGCCTTATAGTACCATGGGTTGGCATGGATTACATGAGGCTGCTTGGGTAGGGTGGTGAATTCCGGGGAACTAAAATTCAACGGCCAAGCAGGGTTCGGCACTTGAATTGGTCAAGTTTTCGTAAGTCCCAGACGACAAGGTGTCCCACTTTCAAATGTCCCTAGCTGTATGATAGTGCTGTCATCCAACGCTGCCGCCACGGCATTGGTCACGCACTCTTCGATCAGTCGATCATCAGTGTCACAGTAAGCCTTCATCTGACGTAGTTGTTCCTCACGAACATTCGCTACCCTAACGGATCCTCCATGTCAAGTTGTAGCATCCATAGTGGAACCGTTGCACACAAACATAGCTTGCTGCTGCTGTCTGCAAATCCTTAGAATTTGAATGCCGCAGTAAGCGATGACATTTGACCGATTAATCTCGATGATGTAGCTGTTCTCCACACGCGCAGCCTTAATGGCAGTTACATCTGTTGTATCATGCACACTCATCTCAGGTGTGAACACTGTGATACCATCTGCATTCTCTGTCCAAACGCGTCCCGTGTGGTTTGACAAGCTTTGAAGCTTGATGACTATGTCTGGCGCCATGTCACTCCGGAGCACGTGGACGGTGCGATTCATATAGCTTATCGACATGGGAACAATGCCTGTAGAAGTCATGACAACAGGTGTATTACACACACACATAAATAGTTGCTTTATATTAAGAATGAGGCCTCCGACAAAAAAGAACGGGCGCTTGATGAATGGATCGAGTGGGCCGGTGCGCTCCGCATGAACGCATCGAATTGCAGAAAATTAACAAAATGCAACGAGAAAGTATCGGATGCGGGTGAAGTCGTTGACAAAACTTCAAAGCCCCGTCATCCTCACGCAAACGGTGGAACACTGTGTCGTCCAGTCATCAATCATCCTCGTCCATCGGAGTACATCAATCATCCTCACACATGCACGGCGGCTTGCGCATACCCCTGTTCGTCCATCAGCGTCCACACGACACACGAAGAAAAGCACACGGAAACGAAAATCTGCGAGGGGGGGGGGTCAAAGGATACAGGATGGTGTAAAGGATCCACAATCCCTAGCTACATCAGGTGCCTCGCCAGGGCGTGCATCTGCGACTGCAAGTTTTTGGTCGACATACACATATTGCAGTTGCAGCCGCTCACGACGTGTACTGCGGCTCTCATGATACCTTCCTCGTCCTGTCTGATCTCGAAAGGTTTTTCCCGAAAATGTACACTGAATGCCATGTTAGCCATTGTACATGCGTCAAATGATGTGAGGCCTCTCTCGAATAGCATGTGCATGATGGTAATGTGCCCGTGGACGAATGCCTTGTCATAGTGATCGTCGGCGTAGCCAGTTCTGTCTATCGCATTAGCGTCCAGTAGGATCTGCACGACCTCAGCGTACCCAAACTTGCAGGCAATCATGAATGGGTCGTCGAAGTGTTTCCTACGGAGACGCATGGGTCCTCCAGTGATGAGGAAACTCCTCACGATGTCTGGGCGGTTGCGTCTGATGGCCAGGCCCATGCACTCAATGACGAGATTGTCATTGATGACATCCTTCCAGTATTCTTGCATGCATCTCAAAGCTTCAATGCTCCCGTCACTGTGTGCCGTCTCACTGAGCATGCAAGAACGTGCTACTTTGGGAGAGACATCAGAGTTATCTTGGACTAAAGCGAGTTTGCACTTCATGTTTCCCATTGATTGCATGGCACGAACTGCCGTCCGCATGGAGCAGAACCTATTCACCAACAGATGTCGCATGTACCCAGGGGTCTCATACGCTGCCTTTTGCATGGAGCGGCTCAACGCCCACGGAAAAGGCGTTGAGGATCCGCTACGGTCCACAGTCAATGATGCTATGTGTAGCCACACCTCGGTTGGGATCCCATGATATGGGACGGATCCCATGATGTTGATTGTTGTGCCTGAGGGAAACAAGTGCTTGGAATTAAATGTTGTAGTCATCAAATGAAGAACCAATGAATAGTCGATGATATTGATCGTGTTTACCTTGGACGTAAAGAAGCAAGTGGGGATAAGTAGGGATTTATTGATGTGGTGAATGGGTTTTGTGAATGAAATAATGAAAGAATGGAAGAATAAATAGATCGCGAAACCCGCTCCGCGGGTATCCTTGTATCCTGGGTTTTAGCCCTTATGGTTTACAAATGATACATCTGCCTATTTTTGCAACGCCTAAATGCCAGCTAATATATAGGTAAAAGTTGCACAGCAAACACCACATGCCCCATGGTACACACCGCATGCCCCATGCAACCCCATGGCACACACCGCATGCCCCATGCAACCCCGTGGTACACACAACATGCCCCATGCAACCTAAAGACCTCAAATGCCCCTACACGAAACGTGCGTGATCCTGTGTTGTGAATCTATCTATCACTCTTCTTCACGTGCGTGTGCGTGCGTTTGCATTATCGCATGCTTTCGGTCGAGTCTGACATTTGCATCAATCATGATGTAGCAACAATGTTAACGCTTTAACGCGCACAATGTGAGACAGCAGGAGCGAAGACACTTCTGAACGGGTTTGATCGGTTACAAAGATTGATGGTCAACTTGTCAAAATCCCAAGGTGTCCATTTTCATCAGATCAAATCACAAACGTAGCTGCCGTCGCGAAGGGGTGCCGATTGGACGGAACACACACTTTTGTCGGCTTCTTTTCCAATAGTCTTCGCTTGCCTTTTCTTTGCATTCCTTGCGCGAATCCCTCTTCGTCATCAGATTTGCGCATCGAGGGCAACACCATTTAGCAGAGGCACCCTCATCTTCGTCATCATGCGTCAAGTCCACTTCCACTGCTCTCTGCCCACGTTTGGCACGTCGCACAGTCAGAGGCACAACACTACTAGGGCCAGCTATGGAGGCACGTCGCACAGTCAGAGGCACAACACTACTAGGGCCAGCTATGGAGGCACGTCGCACAGTCAGAGGCACAACAGTACTAGGGCCAGCTATGGAGGCACGTCGCACAGTCAGAGGCACATCAGTACTAGGGCCAGCTATGGAGGCACGTCGCACAGTCAGAGGCACAACAGTACTAGGGCCAGCTATGGAGGCACGTCGCACAGTCAGAGGCACATCAGTACTAGGGCCAGCTATGGAGGCACGTCGCACAGTCAGAGGGCGCTCGATCTCAACCACCTCGACCTCATTCTCAACCACCTTGACCTCATTCTCAACCACCTCGACCTCATCCTCAACCACCTCGACCTCATCCTCAACCACCTCGACCTCATCCTCAACCACCTCGACCTCATCCTCTTCATCTGTAGTCACAGGAATAAAATGAAAACCCGTGTCAGATGGAAATGTAAAACGACATCGCAGTTGTACATTATATTGAAAGCAAACAATTGCATGTACCTTGGTCCTCTGACGACGACGATATATAGCCTGTCAAGTTGACATAGGATGACTTGGGCATGTTTCCTGTGTTACGAAAAATGGAGCATAAAATCAGTCAGGCAGGCAGGCAGTGCAGCAACAGCATTTGACTATCCTGTAATATAGATCCTACAAGCTCAACTCGATCTAGCATCCTGTAAGTTATCGAACAGTCGCGCCAGTGCAGGCAGGCATTGCAGCAGCAGCATTTGACTATCCTGTAAGCTAGGTCCGACCAGCCCAACTCGATCTAGCATCCTATAAGCTATCGAACAATCGCGATAGTGCAGGCAGGCAGCGCAGAAGCAGCAGCAGCATTTGACTATCCTGTAATCTATATCCGACCAGCTCAACTCGATCTAGCATCCTATAAGCTATAGAACAATCGCGATAGTGCAGGCAGGCAGTGCAGCAGCAGCATTTGACTATCCTGTAATCTATATCCGACCAGCTCAACACGATATAGCATCCTGTAAGTTATCGAACAATTGCGACAGTGCAGGCAGGCAGGCAGTGCAGAAGCAGCAGCAGCATTTGACTATCCTGTAAGCTAGATCCGACCAGCTAAACACGATATAGCGTCCTATAAGCTATCGAACAATCGCGCCAGTGCAGGCAGGCATTGCAGCAGCAGCATTTGACTATCCTGTAATCTATATCCGACCAGCTCAACTCGATCTAGCATCCTGTCAGTTATCAAACAGTCGCGCCAGTGCAGGCAGGCATTGCAGCAGCAGCATTTGACTATCCTGTAAGCTATATCCGACCAGCTCAACTCGATATAGCATCCTATAAGCTATCGAACAGTTGCGACAGTGCAGGCAGGCATTGCAGCAGCAGCATCTAACAACTATCCTGTAAGCTAGATCCGACCAACTTCACCTGGTTGATTGAACAAACGCGATTGAGCGAGCGAGCAAGCACTTCCTGAGCAATGCGAGCAAGCACTTCCTGAGCAATGCGAGCAAGCACTTCCTGAGCGATGCGAGCAAGCACTTCCTGAGCGAGCGAGCGAGCACTTCCTGAGCAATGCAATTCGGCAATGCAATTCAAATTAGCGAACAGGCGATGCAACTCGTCGCGAAATCATGGAAGCTATTTCAAAGACACCTCACCTTGGGCTTCCGAATTTCCAGGAATTGAGTGGTAACCAGCGAAAGATGTGGTGCTTCCTCGCTGGACCGAGCATATGAACCTACCAAACCCTTATCATGTTTCAGCTGAAGATCGCGACGTTTGTGATGTCTATCCTGTGACACGTCACCTTTCACCGATGCGAGCGTTTGCTGTCAGCCAGCTAGCGACACGAACCTCCGGGTAGCGTGTGGTTTCGCATGTCCGGGCAGCTCGCGACACGAACCTCCGGGCAGCGTGTGGTTTCACATGTCCGGGCAGCTCGCGACACGAACCTCCGGGCATGCCCCATGCAAACCCATGGCACACATCGCATGCCCCATGCAACCCCATGCCCCATGCAACCCCATGGCACACACCGCATGCCCCATGCAACCCCATGCCTCATGCAACCCCATGCCTCATGCAACCCCATGCCTCATGCAACCCCATGGCACACACCGCATGCCCCATGCAACCCCATGCCCCATGCAACCCCATGGTACACACCGCATGCCCCCCATGCAAACCCCATGGTACACAATGCCCCATGCAAACCCCATGGCACACATCCGCATGCCCCATTGCAACCCCATGGCACACACCCGCATGCCCCATGCAAACCCCATGCCCCATGCAACCCCATGGGCACACACCGCATGCCCATGGCACACACCGCATGCCCATTGCAACCCCCATGCCTCATGCAACCCCATTGGCACACACCGCATGCCCCATGCAACCCATGGTACACATACCGCATGCCCCATGCAACCCCATTGTTACACACCGCATGCCCCATGCAACCCCATGGCACACACCGCATGCCCCATGCAACCCCATGGTAAACACAGCATGCCCCATGGTACACACAGCATGCCCCATGGCACACACCGCATGCCCCATGGTACACACAGCATGCCCCATGGTACACACCGCATGCCCCATGCAACCCCATGGCACACACCGCATGCCCCATGCAACCCCATGGCACACACCGCATGCCCCATGCAACCCCATGGTAAACACAGCATGCCCCATGGTACACACAGCACGCCCCATGCAACCCCATGGCACACACCGCATGCCCCATGCAACCCCATGGCACACACCGCATGCCCCATGCAACCCCATGGTAAACACAGCATGCCCCATGGTACACACAGCATGCCCCATGGCACACACAGCATGCCTCATGCAACCCCGTGGTACACACAACATGCCCCATGCAACCTAAAGACCTCAAATGCCGGGCTTCGCCCCTACACGAAACGTGCGTGATCCTGTGTTGTAAATCTATCTATCACTCTTCTTCACGTGCGTGTGCGTGCGTTTGCATTATCGCATGCATTCGGTCGAGTGTAGAATGATCAATGAATCAATGAATCCAGTCTCATGCATGTGAACTGTGGGCTTTAGCTTCCGGAATATTATCTCGTGAGGACTGTTACAGGGAATGTCGGAAGTTGCTACGTTTACAATCGTGATGGCATGCCAGGCGGCAAGCGAGGTATAAGAAGGGAAAGGGCGACAGTACCTCAGGGTACTGCCGCCGGTAGGTGCCGGCCCTAACGGGTGGAGGCACTACTATGGAAGCTTCCAGGCGGAAGGCCTGGAGCCCCAAGAAACTCTAGCTGAGCCGGGAGAACCGGTCAATAACATCCCCCCCAATTCCTGGTATTCTTGATATACAAGAATCCCTGGAATTAGGAGGTTCTAGGGAAGGGAGGCTAGAGTGAAAATAAATATTGGTGCACATGGAAGCACAATGGGAAAGGCCATACTGAGTCAAAGAGTGATGCTTGGCTTGTAAGGCATGTGCGAGTACACTCAGAGGAGACCAGGGACCAGTGGCAGTACAGGTCATCTATTATCAAAATAGGACTGGATTCCAGCTTGTGGAGCTGCCAGGAAGGTACAGCCAATGTTCAGGCATAGGAGAATCTGGGTGGCAATCAGGTGCTTGGCCATATGAGATAAAACATCTTTTAAGGTAGACATCCCCCGCAGGGTCATAACTGTCAGTCTGTGGGAAGGACATTATGAGGTACTTCCATGATCATCTATAAAGTGTTGCTTGGTCTGGTGGTTAGGCAGTAACTATTCCACTGGCCGGGGCACCTATGTGGTGAAGTCAGTATCAATCTAGGAGCACAAGGCTGGAGATTCCCCCCTATGATGAGGTTCTTATAATGCAAATAGATCTTGTGCCAGTGCTACATTATGCTGGGTCTGCTGCTTGGGGGGCTGGGAAATATGGCACTTGGTAGAATCCATCTTGCTGGAGCCTTTTGGTGATGCACTGGTGGAAGTCATCCCACAGGTCAGGAGTAGGACGGGGGTGGAACTCAGGTGGGAACATGTTGAGGATGAAATAGGCTTGGTGGTTCCATGGGAGGAGGAGAAGGGGGAGGAGGAGAAGAGGGAGGTTGGGAGGGTGGAGAGGGAGGTGGAGGAGGAGGTGGAGAAGGAGGGGGAAGAGGAGGGGGAGGAGGAGGTGGAGTTGTGAAACGTTGCTTCCACCTTGACTTTCCTGCTGGGGCCAGATGATGGGTCATGGTGTAGGGTTCCAGGTACCATGGGTCATCAGGGAGGTCGTTGTCCGGGTGATCAAACTCTGATGGCTGATACAGATTGGTGGTGTAGAGGCCGCTGTTTGATGAGACGGTGCACCTCAGGCCAATGGTGTAACATATCATGCCATCTCCATGCTGGTAGGGCAGTTCAATCTGTGCAGTACAGGAATCAGTGTGGATTTGTATGTCATCATCATAAGCGCAGATGGCAGGGGCACTGATGAGGTTGAAGGAGTTAGACACGGGCACAAGGAGGACATCTAGAAGTGTCACCACAAGTCCTATACCTTGAAGTACTGCTGTGCCAGAGTAGGAACATGTGACTGGTGTTGTGGATCCTGGTGGGATGATTGATACGGGAGGGTAGAGGGGTGTTACCCTAATGAGGCAATCAGCATTGGAGGTCATGTGATAGATGGTGTATGTAGTCAAACACCAGTGACCATGGAAACAAGTAGATAGGTCACTGGGGGGGGTCTCATGAGTGGAGGGGTACTTTCCTAACTCAGAGTCAGTGGTATCAGATTTCTCACCAGTGGTATCTTCATCTCCAGAGTTGTCTCCAGAGCTGTCTGGTGGGGATTCCATAACGGGGGTCTTCATGCAGGGGTTTGGACAGGCTGGATCAAGGTGCCCATATCCATGGCACATTGTACAGACTGTGTCTGAAGGGGCCACTGGGGTTGATGAGAAGCACTGCTTCCCATAGTGTCCTCTGCCACTGCAGTTGACACAGACCTCGGTCAGCTTATCGTCGTGGACTGGGAGGGACGGGCTGCTTGGTCTCTGGCAGCTTGTGCACTGGCCTTCATGGTGCTTGGATCCACCACAGTTTGCACAGTTGTGGACCGTTGACGCGTAAGGCGAGAGGTTTGCACAGTAAAAGGCGGTATGGCCGAATCCTGTGCATATGGTGCACTGCGAAGAACCGGGTGGCCACATACCTTGCTGAGGGTTTTGGCGTCCGTGAGAGGGCAGTGCTTGGTTGTCGAGTTGGACGTGGATACCGAATGCACTGAGCGCTGGGATGGCCCTGCTCACCAGGTCCATAGTTACTGCAGCATCCTGGAAAGCTCGGATATCGGATGGCTCCCCGTCCGAGGTTGGCGAGGGTGGTGCAGTAGACTCGTTGTCGGCAGACGAGGACGTAGAGGGCTGGTGAACTGGGGTAGGAGGAGCGATGGCAGCATCCTGGGCAGAGGCTGGGTAGTCGCAGAGAGGTGTTGTTAGTGGATTATATGAGTCGTAGTAGGGGTTTACACCTTTTTGAATGGATGGTTTTAAGTAAAATCCCTGGCCCCAATCCTGCCGAATGTAGCGCGTTGTTGGTACGCGCGTCTATTAGAGCAGATAGGGCTGCGTTGTTGGTACGCGCGTCTATTAGAGCAGATATGGCTGGAGGGCAGTTGTCCAGAATGTGGTTCATAGCCATGTAGTTGGATACAGGTGTGATTCTGCTGTTCCTGGGGTAGTTAGATCCATCTGATGGTTTATCTATGGGCTGGTAGTCTAAATCAGCATCGAGTACTGAGAAAACTGATGATCTGACGAGCAGGGGTGCGACAAGGTTTGTGTACCAGTCGACGAATATATCGGTACCACCCTTACCATCATTTGGCGCTTGGGACATGGCGATGGCTTGGGTTGAGGGTGCGAGGGTGATGAACAGAATTAGGGGAGATGGAAATAGGAGAATTTGATATCCTGGATAGGGATAGGAAGAGGACGGGTATAGAGATCGGGCAGGAAGGGGGGGGTGGGGGGGTGGGGGGGGGGGCTTTGGGCAGGAGATTTGGCTTGCGGGGCCAGAGAGGTAAGGTGACGTCGGGATTAGGGAGAAGGGAATTGATGGCGTGACGCAGTGGGGTGGTTGGTGTTCCGCAGGGGGGGGGGGGGGGGGGGGGGGGGGGGGGGGGTGTTCCGCAGGGGGGGGGGGTCGTGTTCCGCAGGGGGGTGTTCCGCAGGGGGGGGGGGGTTGTTCAGCAGGGGGGGGGTGGTCGGTGTTCCGCAGTGGGGGGGGGGGGGGGTGTTCCGCAGGGGGGGGTGGTGGTGTTTCCGCAGTGGGGGTGGTGGTGGTGTTCCGCAGGGGGGGGGGGGGGGGGGGGGTCGTGTTCCGCAGGGGGGGGGGGGGGGGTGTTCCGCAGGGGGGGGGGGGGGGGTAGACTCAGAGAGGGTTTGTTGCGGAGCAACGTACTTGCGGTCCAGCGGGGTCTTGGGTAGACTCTGAGAGGGGTTTGTTGCGGGGCAACTTACTGGCGGTCCAGCGGGGTCTTTGGTAGACGCAGAGAGGGGTTTGTTGCCGGGGCAACGTACTGGCGGTCCAAAGGGGGGGGGGGGGCTAGCAATCAGAGAAGATTCTGCAACTGAGATCCTTTTCCTTCGGTTGTTGCGGCGGCAACTGTGGAAGGCACTGCAGGTGCGCGGGAGCTCGGGATCTACGGACAGGGTAACAGGCGTGGAAGACTGTTGCAGTGGAACACGGGACGGCGTGGTGAGCGATAACCTTTAGCTTCCGGAGTATTATCTCGTGAGGACTGTTACAGGAAGGTGCTAAGTTTACAATCGTGATGGCATGCCAGGCGGCAAGCGAGGTATAAGAAGGGAAAGGGAGACAGTACCTCAGATATCAGAGGCTATCGATGACTTTAGACATTACAATGTGGCTGGCACATCCTGTGAATCATATATACGCGATGATATGATCATTCAGGTATATATCAAACGAATTATTAATACTTATAAGTGTATACAAACTCAATAAATCAAATTTTGTGTATGCAACTAAATGAAACAAATTTGGTGTATGCAACTCAATAAATTAAATTTTGTGTATGCAACTAAATGAATCAAATTTGGTGTATACAAACTCAATAAATCAAATTTTGTGTATGCAACTAAATGAAACAAATTTGGTGCATGCAAATAAATGAAACAAATTTGGTGTATACAAACTCAATAAATCAAATTTTGTGTATGCAACTCAATAAATCAAATTTTGTGTATGCAACTAAATGAATCAAATTTGGTGTATACAAACTCAATAAATCAAATTTTGTGTATGCAACTAAATGAAACAAATTTGGTGTATACAAACTCAATAAATCAAATTTTGTGTATGCAACTAAATGAAACAAATTTGGTCTTACCTTATATTACCTATTATTTATATATCATATCATTCAGGTATATACCATACGATGATACCATACCATATATATCATTCAGGTATCATCGTCTAAACCCAGAGGCTTAATGGTCATATCATCGTCAATCAAGTACGGTAGAATGAGAGGTAGTTGAGATCCCGCGTGTGTGACGCAACACGCGGACAAGATGAGCAATTTAATCCTTGATGATGTTGATGACTTGTAATCTATGCTGGTCATGCCAAATGTACCCCATGGCTCTCAGCCATAGTTTTAGATTTCCAGGGTCAGGGTCATTCATGCGTTCGCGACCTCCGCACATGTGCTAGTGCGGACACAGGTTGTGTTGCAAAATATTATTGACGGATCCTCTCCCACCCCTGGACCGCATCCGCATTCTCCTTCACGAACGCCACCCAGGTGTTGCTGCGCATGAAGGCAGCGAACACTTGCAAGTCCAGCAGATCGTCGACCGGCTCCCAGGTGTCTTCCTCGGCAGTGTAAGGGTCATTCCACCGCACCTGCGCACAACGTGAATAATGTGTGTCAATCATGCAGTCAGTCTATTATGCGGTCAGTCAGTAAATTATGCAATCAGTTAGTCAGTCAGTCAAATATGCAATCAGTTAGTCAGTCAGTCAAATATGCGGTCAGTCAGTCAGTCAGTCAGTCAAAAACCTATGAATTTGACAAGGCACAACCTGTTTGAAGGGAAATCTATGCCAAAGTCATCCTACAAGTCGGGCTGACAATTGCCATGGAATTCGTCAATTCAAACATAAGTTTATGCCAAGGATCATCCTTAATTGATCAGTATGACATACACAAGTGTTGACATTACAGTAACCTTACAATCAAGAAGGAACAACTATGCAATTGGACAGGACACAACCCGGTTTGAAGACACATCTCACTGCACCAGTCATCATACTAAGATAGGCTGACAATTGCCAATGAATTGGTCAATTAAAGAAGTGTGTGACATGACGTGAACATTACAAAATGCCAAGGCATCATCCATTAATTGATTCAGTATGACCATACACAAGTGCTTGACAAGACAGTAAATACAAAATGCCAAGCATCATACATTAATTGATCAGCATGGACATACACAACGTGGCTTGACATTACAGTAACATGACAATCAGAAAACCTATGAATGTGACAAGGGCACAACCCTGTTGACAGAACATTCACTGCACCAGTCATTCATTACAAGTAGGGCGACAATTGCAAATTGAATTCGTCAATTCAAACATACTTGCTGAACATGACGAAACATGACAAAATTTTCCCAACGGGGGGGGCCAATCATCCATTAAAGTGATTCAGTATGACATACCCCCAAAAAACAGTGCTTGAATGACAGTAACCTTACCAAAATGTTACCAAGGCTCATCCAAATTAATTGATTCAGTATGGACCATACACAAGTGCTTTACATGACAGTAAATTACAATCAGAAACAAAAAAAAAACTAATTTTCTTTTTTTGTTGCAAACGTCACATTTTTTGTGCAACGTCAGTGTAAGGTCAGTCAGTCAATTAGCAATCAGTTAGTCAGTCAGTCAGGCCAGTCAAAATTGCGGTCAGTTTCAAGGGGGGGGACCCCCAATATGCCAATCCGTTAGTAAGTCAGTCAGTCAGTCCAATGACATTCTGAGTTAGAATTTCAAAAAAATCCGCCGGGAGGCGGACGCCCATTACTACTAGGAAATTGGGATTTGTAGAGGTAGTTGTAGTGAGGCTCCACCACCCAAAGCAATCACTCCCAAAACACCATCTTACTCCACAATGCTGTGGACTTGGAATATAGAATCATTATGAAAAAGTTGGCGTGCGACCTTGGCAAGATCGTGAATCTATCACCTGCAAGCACCCAATTGATTGAATGATTGAATGAAAATGTGGGTGGTGATGCACTCCCTTCTCATGAACCCAGGCCACCACCGCATGCCCCTGCAACCCCATGGCACACACAGCATGGCCACCATGCAACCAGGGCACACACGCATGCCCATGCAACCACCATGGCACACACCGCATGCCCCATGCAACCCATGGCACACACCGAATGCCCCATGCAACCCAGGGTAAACACAGCATGCCCCTGGTACACACAGAAGAACAATGCAAACCCATGCCTCATGCAACCCCATGGCACACACCGCATTGCCCCAGCAACCCCATGGCACACACCGCATGCCCATTGCAACCCAAGGCACACACCGCCAGCCCGTGCAACCCAAAGGCACACACTGCATGCCCCAGGCAACCCAGGTAAACACAGCATTGCCCATGGTACACACAGCTGCCCCATGCAACCCATGGGCACACAACGCATTGCCCATGCAAACCCCATGGCACAAACGCATGCCCCATGCAACCCCATGGCCAAACACCGCATGCCCCATGAACTCATAGTAAACACGAATGCCCCATGGACCCACACCGAATGCCCAATGCAACCCCCATGGGTAAAACAACAGTAAAAAACTGGGGTAGTGTAGCAGCAAGGTAAGAAAAGCAAAACGAAAACTCACGTGACTACCAGCGACGATGAACTGGGAGGAGGGCTGAGGGGGGGGGGTTCCTTGGGGTGGGGGTTTTGGGTGGTGGTAGCGACAGAGGACGGGGATGAGGGGGGATTGGGTGGTGGCGTTAGGTGTTATGAGGGCCGTACTGGGTAGAGACAGAGGAGTATGGCGACGGGGGGGGGGGGGGGGGGGTGGGTTGGGGTGGGTGGGGTGGGGTGAGGTGGGTATTAGCGAAGAGGGTATGGCGAAAGGGGAGGAGGGCGGGGGGGGGTGGTAGGGTAGCGACAGAGGATATGGCGACAGGGGCGGAGGGTGGGGGGGGGGGGGGTATCGAAAGAGAAGAATGGGACGGGGGAGGAGGGCTCTGGGGACGCTCTCAAGCTTACGGCCAACCTTGGGGGATGTGCAAGTATCCAAGGACTCCATGGGGGAGAAGGAGGAGTCCTAGTCATCCGAAGACGACAAGCAGACAGGTAGATAAAACGTACAGGGCCGATTGCGCCAGCAAGAAAAGAGTGATGCACAACAGGAAATCAGTGCCCAAACAAATTCAAAAGCTGGGGAGGGGGAAACACACAGGGGGGGAGTCGTAGTAGGTGGAAAACAATGCGCGCACGCACACTCACTCACCACCTGCATAGTAGTTTCCATCTCGATGTAGTATTAGTAGTATAGTAGTAGTAGTAGTAGTATAGCATAATAGTTTCCATCTATATGTAGTAGTAGTAGACGAAGGACGAAAATGAAGAAAAGGACGAAAAGGACGAAAATGACGAAAAGGACGGGTTCAGAAGTTGCGGAGGTTCGTGTCGCGAGCTGCCCGGACATTCGAAACCACACGCTGGCCGGACATGCGAAACCACACGCTTGCCGGACATGCGAAACCACACGCTGACCGCGAGCTTCAGCTGAAACATGATAAGGGTTGGTGTTGCATATGGCTTCGGGTAACAGCGAGGAAGACCATAGATCTTTCCTGGTTACACTAAATTCTGGAAATTCGGAAGGCCCAAGTGAGGGTTGTCTTTGAAATAGCTTCCAATTATCGCGACGAGTTGCAGCGCCTTTCGCTAATTTGAATTGGGAATTGCATTTGCTCAGAAGTGCTTTGCCGCTCGTCATCGAGTTTGTTCAATCAACCGTGAAGTTGGTCGGATCTAGGCCTTGACTGCACTGTCGGACTTTAGATAACTGAAGGATGCTAGATCGAGTTGAGCTGGGTGGATATAGTTACAGGTAGTCACATGCTGCCGATGCTGCACTGCCTGTCTGCACTGTCGCGGACTGTTCGAAACTGACAGGATGTAGATAGAGTTGAGTTGGTCGGACCTAGTTAGGAAAGCAAATCGCTGTGATGGTTCTGCAATGCCGCCTGCATCCGTAGCAATTGTTCGATAACTTACAGGATGCTAGATCGAGTTGACGCTGGTAGGATCTAGATTACAGGAAGTCAATGCTGTGCTGCAATGCTGACCTGCACTGCGCAATGTTCGAAACTGACGGACAGGATGCTAGATCGAGTTGAGCTGGTCGGATATAGATACAGGATAGTTCAAATGCTGCTATGCAATGCCTGCCTGCATGTTCGCGACTTATCGATAAACTGAAATGATGCAGAAGCGATGGTGAGCTGGGTCGGATATGCTTAAAGGACGTCAATGTTGCTGAGGCTGCTTGCTTTGCAATGCTGCTGCCACTGTGCGAATGTTCGAAAGGTAAAGGACGCTAGATCGGTTGTGTGGTCGGCCTAGCCAAGGAAGTCAACTGTGCTGCTGCCTTCTGCAATGCGGCCTGCATATCTCGATTGTTAGAAGCGTATAGGATGCTAGATTAGTGATGGTTCGGATATAGATTACAGATAGTAAATGCTGTGCTGCAAGCTGACTACCTGCCTGCACTGTCGCGATTTGTCGATAGCTGACCATTTGCGCAGATCGAGTTCTGATGGTCGAGACAGCTTCACGATAGTTCAATGATGTGCTGCTGCTGTGCACTGCCACTGCCTGCCGGCTGTGATGTGGAGCAATGTTCGATGCTATAGGATGCTTAGATCGAGTTGAGTGGGCGGACCATAGCACACTAGTCAATGCTGCTGATGCTGCACTGCCTGACGCCCGACGGCACGTCGCGACTTTTGTTAGATAGGTTCACATGATAGCTAGAGCAGGTGAGTGGTCGGATCTGCTTACACNTCGCAGTAACCTTACAAAAATGCCAAGGTATCATCCATTATTAATTGATTCAGTATGACCATACACAAGTGCTTGACATGACAGTAACATTACAATCAAGAACAACCTATGATTTTGACAAGGCACAACCCTGTTTGAAGACACATCTCACTGCACCAGTCATCCTACAAGTAGGGCTGACAATTGCCAATGAATTCGTCAATTCAAACATACGTGCTTGACATGACAGTAACATTACAAAATGCCAAGGTATCATCCATTATTAATTGATTCAGTATGACCATACTCAAGTGCTTGACATGACAGTAACATTACAATCAAGAACAACCTATGATTTTGACAAGGCACAACCCTGTTTGAAGACACATCTCACTGCACCAGTCATCCTACAAGTAGGGCTGACAATTGCCAATGAATTCGTCAATTCAAACATAAGTGCTTGACATGACAGTAACATTACAAAATGCCAAGGTATCATCCATTATTAATTGATTCAGTATGACCATACACAAGTGCTTGACATGACAGTAACATTACAATCAAGAACAACCTATGATTTTGACAAGGCACAACCCTGTTTGAAGACACATCTCACTGCACCAGTCATCCTACAAGTAGGGCTGACAATTGCCAATGAATTCGTCAATTCAAACATAAGTGCTTGACATGACAGTAACATTACAAAATGCCAAGGTATCATCCATTATTAATTGATTCAGTATGACCATACACAAGTGCTTGACATGACAGTAACATTACAAAATGCCAAGGTATCATCCATTATTAATTGATTCAGTATGACCATACACAAGTGCTTGACATGACAGTAACATTACAATCAAGAACAACCTATGATTTTGACAAGGCACAACCCTGTTTGAAGACACATCTCACTGCACCAGTCATCCTACAAGTAGGGCTGACAATTGCCAATGAATTCGTCAATTCAAACATAAGTGCTTGACATGACAGTAACATTACAAAATGCCAAGGTATCATCCATTATTAATTGATTCAGTATGACCATACATAAGTGCTTGACATGACAGTAACATTACAATCAAGAACAACCTATGATTTTGAAAGGCACAACAACCCTGTTTGAAGACCATATCACTGCAACCATCATCCTCAAGTAGGGCTGAACATCAATGAAATTCGCCAAATTCAACATAGTGCTTGACATGACAGTAACATTACAAAAATCAAGGCAGCAATCCATTATTATTGATTCATAGGACCATACACAAGGTGCTTGACATGACAGTACATTACATAAGAACAACCTATGATTTTTTTACAAGGCACAACACTGTTTGAAGACACATCTCCCTGCACCAGGTCATCCATACAAGTATGGGCCTGCAATTAGCACCAATGAAGTCGTACATCAAACAGTAAGTGTCCTCAGAGACATGACATGCTAACAGTTACAACATGCAAGGTATGACATACCATTTTAATCTGATCAGTTATGACCATACACAAGTGGCTGACATGACGTAACATTTACGCAAAATGCCCAGGTATCATCCATTATTAATTGTCCATTCAGTGTTTTATGACCAACACAGATAGCCTTACGACATGACTAGATTAACATTTGCAATTAAGAACAATCTCTATGATTTGACAGGCCACACACTCTGTTGAAAGACACATATCACTTGCCCCCCACTAGTCATCCACAAGATAGGTGCTGAAATTGCCCAAGGAAGGTTCTGTACATCAAAATAAAGTGCTTGACAGATCATGTAACATGACAAAATGCCTATGTTATCATTTCTATTATTAATTGAATTAAGTATGGACCATAATCAAGTGAGTTGAACATGGACGATGTTAACATACAATCAAGAACAACGATAATATTGTTTGACAGGATAACAACCCTGTTGAAGACAAGATAGTGTCACGTGCACCAGTCATCCTAGCAATAGGGGCTGACAATTGCCAATGAATCGTCAATTCAAAACATAAAGTGCTTGACCATGACAGTAACATATACATTAAATGCCAAGGCATCACATGTATTAATTGATCAGTATGACCATACACAAGTGCTGTGACTGACCAGTAAGCATTACAATCAAGAAAAAACCTATTGATTTTGAAAGTTCCCACAACACAACTAGTTTGAGAGACACAGTCTCACTGCACCAGTCATCTACAAGTAGGCTGACAATTGCCAATGAAGCCGTAAATTCAAACATAAGATCGCTATATGACATGACGAGTAATCAGTTACAAAATTGCCGACTAAGCTGGTATCATCCATTATTAATTTGATCAGCTATTTCGAACATACCATAGTGCTTGATCATGGCCTTTAGTGAACATTATCAAAATGCCTGCCAGGATAGTCATCCATTATTAATTGATTGTCAGTATGGCATACACAAGTGCTTGACATTCGACAGTATACATTCACAATCATAGCAACAAACATTTCTGATTTGAACGTAAGGCACACCCTCAGTTTTGTATAGACCATCTCACTGCACGCAGTCATAACCGTCACCTAGCTCGGGCCTGACAAGCTGCTAATGAATTCGTCAATTTCAAACATCAAGCGTGCCCATCTGACATGACATAAACATATACAAATGCCAATGCGTATCATCCCATTATATTGGATTGAGTGGCTTGTCGAACCAATACACAATGCTGCCTGACACTGACTTCGTATACAGTAACATTACAATCAAGGAAAAACAACCTATGATTTTGCACTAGGCCCACAACTCCTGTTTGAAGACACATATCACTGCCGGCCACCATGTTCATCCTAGCAAAGATGGGATTGACAATTGCATTATGAGTCAGTCATCAACAATAAGGACTGCTGCACTATGACAGTAACATTACAAATGTGCCCAAGGTATTCATTCCATTTTCCTGGCTTCAGTTAGTGACATACAACATATGTGCTTGACCATTGACCTGAAGTTAACATGTACAAAATGCCACAGTGGATTCAGTCTCATTATTAATTGCTATTCAGTCAGACGATACAGACAATGTGCTTGCATCATGAAGCTAGTAATAATTACTTAGTATACATATTCAAATTTAAGAAAACCTATGAATGTTGACAAGGCACAACACCCTGTTATTGGAATGGCACATCTCACATTAGACGAGTCATCCACAAGTCAGGCTGACAATTGCCAATGCTATTCCGTCTAATCAAACATAGTGCTTGATCATGACAGTACATTACAAAATGCCAAGGTATCATCCTGTTATAATTGATTCAGTTATGAAACCATGTACTCCAAGATGCTGAACATGACGCCAGCTAACATTACAATCAAGAACAACCTTTATTTTGACAAGACACAACACTGTTTTTTGAAGACACATCTCACTGCACCATCAATCCTACAGTTAGGGCTGGCAATTTCCAATGAACGTCGTCAATTCAAACATAAGTGCTTGCCATGACAGTAACCTTAAATTGCCAGGTAATCATCCATTTTTTAATTGATTCGTATTACCATACACACGTGCTTGACTGACAGTACATTACAAAATGCCAGGTCTCATCCATTATTAATTGATCAGTATGACCATACTCAAGTGCTTGACTGAACAGTGCGACTGACCATCAAGAACAACCTATGATTTGACAATGGCACACTATCACTGTTTGAAGCACAACAGTCTCACATGCACCAGTCCTCCGACAAGTGCATAGTAAGCTGAACGATGACCACTCATGCCAATGACTTCGTCAATGTCAACACATAACGTGCTTATGACACTACCAGAACATTACAAAAGGACAGGTTCAGCTCAATTATTAATTGACTGATACAGTGCTGGACCATACACCGGGCTTAGACATGACATTAACATTACAATCACACAACCGATGATTTTTGACAAGGCACAACCCGTTTGAAGACACATCATCACTGCACCATCATCCTACAATAGGGCTGAGCGATTGCCAATGAATTCGTCCAAAAATTTTTTTTTTCCAAACATAAAGTGCTTGACATGACATAACATTACAAACGGCCAATTATCATCCATATATTAATGATTCGTCTGACCATATCATAAGTGCAGCTTTCATTTCTTGTCATCAAGGGCAGATAACAGGTATGCAAAAGTGCCAAGGTATCATCCATTAGTAAGTGTGTCTCAGTATGACACTCATACAACAGATTCGCTATGACAATGCAGACAAGCATTACACAAGACACCTATGATTTTGACAAGGCACAACGCCTCTTTAAAGACATCATGCCCTGCACTCATCATCCCTAACAAGTAGGGCTGACACATTGGCCACATGACATATCGAAGTCTACAATTCAAACATAAGTTGCTTGACTACTGACGTAATCACATATTACAAATTGGCGGCCTAGGTATCATCCATGATATTACCTTCAGACTCTCAGTGTGACCCATCACGAGTGCTTGACGCACAACTTAGTTCCAATCAAGTCGACAGTTCAAAACTATGAACCTATATTTAGACTAAGGCTACAAGCCGTCCTTTGTGAAGACACACTCTCACTTCACCACAGTAATCCTACCAGAGCAATGGGGCTAGCAACTTGGCCAATGAATTCGTCAATTCAAAGCATAATCTGCTTGACATTACGATTACTGTACAAAGTGCCAAGGTATCTCCCTTTCTAAGCTGATTCAGTATGACCATACACAAGTGCTATGACATGACAGTAACATTACAAATGCCAAGGTACTATCCATATATAATGCCGATCTCAGGTATGACCATACACAGTACCTGACATGAAAGTACATTACAAAGTTAGACACCCGCTATGATTTTGACAAGGCACACCATCTCTTTTTGAAGACACATCTCAATAGGTCAATCCATCATCCGAATCAAGTAGGGCTAGACATTGCCCATGAATTGCCAATTTTTCAGTATGAGCATACACAAGTGCTTGACATGAAAGTACATTACAAGGATTGCCCAACGGTGTTATCAGTCCATTATTAAATTGATTCAGTATGACCATTAAGTGAAAAACACAAGTGCTGGACATGACAGTAACTGTACAAATCAAGAACAACCTATGGTTTGAAAAGGCCACAACCATGTTTGAAGACACATCTCACTGCACCAGTCAGTCCTACAAGTGCAGGGCTGAAAATTGGCCAATGAAATTCGTCACTTTCGAAACATAAGTGCTTGACATGGACAGTAAGACATTAAAAACTGGCCAAGGTTAGCTCATCCCGAGTATAATTGATTCCGTATGACCATACACAAGTGCTTGACATTGACAGGTGAGAAACATTACAATATCAGAGAACAACATATGTTTTGACAAGGCACAACCCTGTTTGAAGACACATCTCAATGCACCGTCAGTCCTACAAGTAGGGCTCACAATTGCCAAAATGAATTGTCAATTTAAAATAAGTGCTTGACATTGACAGTAACATTACAAAATGCCCAAGGGTATCATCCATTATAATTGATTAAGTATGACCATACAAGTGCGGACATGCAGGGTAACTTACAAACTGCCAAGGGTATCATCGATATTAATTGAGATTGTTAGTGACCATACACAAGTGCTTGAGCATGACAGTAACATACAATAAAAGAACAACTATATTTTGACAAGGCACAACCCTGTTGAAGACACAAAAAAAAAAAAAAAAATCTCACGCAACCAGGTCATCCTACAAGTGAGGGCTGACAATTGCCAATTGAATGTCGTCAATTCAAACATTAAGGCTTGACAGGACAGTAACATTACAAAATGCCAAGGTATCAGTCCATTATTATTGATTCAGTGTGGACCATCCACGAAAAGGTTTTTGGCTGAATGACAGCAAAACATGTAATCAGAACAACCTTATGATTTTGACAAGGCACAACCTGTTTGGAAGACACATTCGCACCCCCCTCCACTGCACCAGTCATCCTACAAGTAGGGCTGGCAAATTGCCATGAATTTCGTCAACATATAATTCAAACCATAATGTGCTTACATGACCAGTAACATACAAAAATGCCCAAAGGTAATCATCGATATTAATTGATTCAGTATGGGACGCATACATAAGTGTTGGGACATGGCTGAGGTAAATAAATAGTACAAATGCCAAGGTATCATCCATATTAATTGATTCAGTCTGGACCATACGCACAAGTGCGTTGACATGACAGTAACAATTTACAAATCAAGACAACCATATGATTTGACAAAGGCCACAACATGTTTGAAGACACAATCCTCACATACGAGGCACCAGGTACACAAGTAGGAGCTGACATGCAATGAATTTCGTTTCAATTCAAAGACATAAGTGCTTGACATGGCAGTAAAATTTAACAAAATGCCAAGGTATTCATCCATTATTAATTGGATTCAGTTATGACCATTAAACAAGTGCTTGCACAACCGAGTGTTAACATTACAATCAAGAAACAAACCTATTGGATTTTGACAAGGCACAAACCCGGTTTTGAAGACACATCTCACCTTGGATGCACCCAGTTCATCCTACAAGTAGGGGCTGACAATGCATCCAATGAATCGTTCAATTTTAAAATAAGGCCGACTAGACATGGACAGTAACATTACAAAATGCCAAGGTAGGCATCCATTTTTTAAGTTGGTTCAGTAGGGACCATACACAAGTGCTGGATCCCATGACAAGTAAACATTACAAAATGTAAGCGGTAGTCACTCCATTATAATTAGATTCAGTATGGACCATCATACACAAGTGTTGACATGACAGATAAACATTAACAATCAAGAACACCTATGATGTATGACAAGGCACACAGCCCTTGATTGAAGACACATCTCACGTTGCCACCAGTTAATCCACAAGTAGGGTGACAGATTGACCAATGAATTCGTCAATCAAACATAGTGCTGACTGACAGTAAACATGGTACCAAAATGCCAACTGGTATCATCCATTATTAAGTATTCGGTATGACCATACTCCGTGCTTGACATGGACGGAGTAACATTCAATCAAGAACAACTATGATTTTGACAAGGCAACAAACCACTGTTTGAAGACACGATCTCAGCGCATGCACCCCAGTCATTCCTACAGTAGGGCTGAACAATTGGCAATGAATTCGTTGCGAGATTCAAACATAATGCTTGAGCCAGGTGAACTAGTAACATTACAAAATGCCCAATGGGTGCATCAATCCATATTAATTGAGCTTCAGTGTCTGACAGTTACACAAGTGCTTGACAGGACGAGTAGAGTGAACAACAATCAAGAACAACCTATGATTTTGACAAGGCCACAACATGTTTTTGAAGGACCATCATCTCCACGTCCCCCCCCAACCCCCACCCCCCCCCCCCCACCCACCCACCACCACCCCCAAACCCACCACACCCCCCCACCCCCCCCCCACCCCCACCCCCACAACCCACCAACCACCCCACCCACCCCCCCACACACACCACCCACAAACAACAACCCCCCAACCCACCCCCCCCCAAAACACCCCCCAACCACCCCACAACCCCCACCACACCACCACTCACCACCCCCCCCCACCCAACACAACCACACCCCCCACCCCGGCACACACACCACCACCCCACACAAAAAAGCATCCCCCCCCCCCCCCCCCCACTACCAACACTCCGCCCCCCCCCCCCCACCCCGACCACCCCAACCGCAATACCGGACCAACAAGAACCAACAATCCGACCACAAACACACCACAACCCCCCAAAAACCACCAACCAAAATGACCGACAAAAACACAACAAAAACACCCAAAAAAAAAAAACACCAACACCAAAGAAGACAACCCCTTCTAGTTTTCAATCAGTGGCTCAAACATAAAGTGCTTGAAACATGACGGGTAACATTACAAAATGCCAAAGGAAAAATCAGCCATTTTTTGTAATTGATTCAGTATGGACCACTGACACAGCGGCTTGAACAGGACGCAGTAAATTACAAAATGCTCAAGGTATTTTCATCCATGACTTAATGATTCAGTATGACCATACACACGGGCTGACATGACCCAGTAATTTACAATTAAGACAACCTATGATTTTGACAAGGCCCAACAACCCTGTTTGAGACACATCTCACGGTTGCCACCAGAGTCATCTACAAGTAGGGATGACAATTGCCAATGAATTACGTGTCAAGTTCAAACATAAGTGTTTGACGCATGACAGTACATTACAAAATGCCAAGGTATCATCCAAGTATTAATTGATTCAGATGACCCACATAAAGTGGTTGACAATGCGCAGTAACATTACAAACTGCAAGGGTAGCAGCATCCGATTTATTAATGATGAAATTGCAGATATGGACCATACACAAGTGCTATGACATCGACTGCGAAGTAACAGGACGAAAGTCAAGAACAACTAGATTTTGACAAGGCACAAACCTGTTGGACAGAACACATCCACAACAGATATAACACTTGCACCTAGTTCAAATCCCACCCCACTCGCAACACACCGGCACACCCCAAAAAACACCACCAAGACCCATGCAACGCGACAAACCCACAACCACATTGTTCCAAACCCCCGACCCCTACTCGCCCCCCACCCTCCTCCCCCCGCACTACAAGCTAGGGCTGACAATTGCCAAGATGAATTCGTTTTTCAATTCGCCAAAAGATAAGTGCTTGATAAGGACCGAGTAACATACAAAATGCCAAGGTATCATCCATTATTTAATTGATTCAGTGACCAATACTCAAGGCTTGACAGGACCAAAGTAAACATGACAATCAAGAACAACCGTTGATATTGAACAAGGCACACCAGCTGTTTGAAGACACATCTCACTGCCCACGCCATAGATCATCTACAGGTTAGGGCCGACAATTGCCAATGAATTCGTCAATGATGGGTGATGTTCAAAATACAGGTTGACCATGACAGATAAAGATACATAAATGCCAAGGTCATCCATTATTACTTGAATTACTCGTGTGGGACCAGTTACACTGAAGGCTTGAGTGCCGGAACACGTAACATTACAATTCCCAAGAACAACCTATGGATTTTGACAGGCACCAACACTGTTGAAGGACACAATTCCCAAAATGCACCAGTCATTCCTACAAGTAAGAGGCTGACACATTGCCACATCGACTTCGTCAATATCAAACATACGTGATTGATCATGACGAAGGATATACATGACAATAAGCCAAGGTATCATGTCCATTTTTAAGGTGTGATAGTCAGTAATACATCCCCATAAGTGGCTTGACATGACAGTAACATGTACAAAATGCAAAGGTGATGTCAATGCGCACATTTATTAACTATGAAGATTCAGTAGACCATACACAAGTGCTTGATCAGATGAGACATGAAGTAAAAATATTAGTGACAATAAGAACAACACTTATGAGTTATGAAACAAGGGCAAAAGACCCCCCCCCCAAAAACCCCCAAATCCCTCTCCCGCACCTCTCCTACACATTCCACTCCCCTCCCCCCCCCCCCCCTAACCCCCCCCGACCCCCCCCCGCCCCCCCACCCTCCTCTCTCCCAACCCGCCCCCACCCCCCCCCCCCAAACCCTGTTTCAAGACACAGATCACCAGCACCAGGATTCATTACATACAAGTAGGGCGACCATTGCCAATGAATTGTCAATTCAAAAGAAGTGCTTGACAGGACAGTAACATTACAAAATGC
Organism: Chlamydomonas sp. ICE-L; assembly: GCA_013435795.1. NCBI lineage: Eukaryota > Viridiplantae > Chlorophyta > Chlorophyceae > Chlamydomonadales > Chlamydomonadaceae > Chlamydomonas > Chlamydomonas sp. ICE-L. Next base: position 7,802,711 of record JACBWV010000338.1, on the reverse strand, counting down.
CAAGGGTAATCATTCACATTATGTAATTGATTCAGGATTATGACCATATCATAAGTGTTGAACATGGCGGGGGTAACATTAACAAAATGCCCGAAGGTAATTTTTGTCATCCGATTATTAAATTGATTCAGTATTATGGGGACCCATACACAAGTGTTGACATGCATACAGTAAACATTACAATCAAGAACAACCTAGGATTTTGACGAGGCACAACCCTGTTTGAAGACACAATTCGTCACACTGCACCAGGGTCATCATACAAGTAAGGGCTGACAATTGCCATGGAATTCTTCAATTCAAACATAGTTGCTTGAGCATGACAGTTCATTCACCCCATTACAAAATGCCAAGTATCATCCATATTGATTGAATTTCGAGAGAGCCACAATCAATGGACCATACACAAGTGCTTGACATGACAGGGAAGTAACAGTTACATCAAGAACAAGCCTATGATTTTGACAAGGCACAACCCCGTGTTTGAAGGGACACCATCTCACTGCACCAGTCATTCTACACGTAGGGCTGACAATTCGGCCAATGAATTCGATTAATTCAAACATAAGTGCTTGGACAGGACAGTAACATTACAAAATGCCAAGGTTATTCATGGTCCATTATTAATTGACTTCAGTATGGACCTACCTACGTGCCTTGAGCATGGACCAGGGGAGGTGAGGAGTGAAAAATACCCCCCCCAAAGACTGCCAATGGTAATCAGCCATTATTAATTGATGTCAGATATGACCATACACAAGTGTTGACATGACAGTAACATGTACAATACACAAGAACAACACCTAATGATTTTGGACAAGGCACAACCCTGTTTTGAAGACACATCTTCAAACGCGGATAGATGCACCAGGTCATCTACCAAGTAGGGCTTGCAATGCCAATGTGAATTCGTCAATTCAAAACGCATAAATGTGCTTGGACATGACCAGTAACAGTACAAAATGCCAAGGGATCCATCCATTATGTAAGTTGATTCAGTGTGAGAAGATACACAAACCCCCCCCCGCAGCGTGCCTTGACATGGCAGAGTAAGAACCATATACAGAATCAAGAAACAACCTATGATTAGAACAGGAAGGCACAACCCATGTTTGAAGACACATATCACGGAGAGTAAGTAGAGCCAGTCATCCTTACAAGTGTGGATGGAGCCAACGTGCGCCAATGAATTCGTCCATTCAAACATAAGTGATTGACAAGACAGTAACATTACAAATGCCAAGCGTTATCACCATTTTTAATTGGATTCAGTAGACATACACAAGGTGACCTTGAGGAGGAGCGTGACAGTAACAGATGACAAAAGCCAAGGGATCATCCATTATTAATGATTCAGGATAGTGAACCATACCCAAGTGCTTGGAAGAGACGAGATTAAACATTAAATCAAGAACAACCTATGGATTTTTTGACAAGGCACAACCACTGTTTGAAGCCCACTCTCACGTGAAACCCAAGGTCATGGTCTACATAGTAGGGCCTCGAACAATTGCCAATGCAGTCGTCACTTCAAAAAACATTCAGTGTTGACATGGACAGTAACATTACCAAATTTGGGCCAAGGGTATAAAACCTTCCATTATGTAGATGTGAAGTTCCAGTATGGGACCAATACTCAAGTGCTGGGATCCATGACAGTAACATTAACAAATCGGAAGAAGAAACCCGTAATGATTTTGACAAGGCACAACTGTTTGAGACACATCTCACGGGCACCAGCATCTACAAGAGGGCTGACAATCTGCACAGATGAATTCGTCAATTCAAAAACATAAGTGCTTGACAGTGACACAGAGTAACATTCCAAAATGCCTAGGTTAGGGTCAGTGAGATTCAATCATTATTTAAGATTGACGAATTCCGCCGGATAAGCTGACCCAACCATAAGTGCTTGAAATGACAGTAACCATACACTAAAGAACAATTTTCATAGAATTTTTGACCAAGGCTAGTGCAACACAAAATGATTTGAAGTACACATCTCAAGTGCATCCAAGTTAATGTACAATCCTACAAGTAGGAGCGACAATGCCAATGAATTCGTCATTCAAAATTAAGTGCGTGACAACATGAACAAAAGGTAGGACATTACAATTAATGCCCCAAGGTATCATACATTTTGTAATTGATTCGGTGATGACCGCAGATAACAAGTGGCTTGATCCATACGCAACCAAGTAACATTACAAAATGCCAAGATGTGTGGATATCATGCCATTATTAATTGGACTGTTCAGTATGACCATACAAAGTGCTTTGAATGAGCAGTAACATTACAATTAAAACACAAGCCACGATGGTTTGGGGACAAGGGCCCACAAAACACGTTTGAAGGACACCACTCACTGCACCAGTCATCCTACAAGTAGGGCTGACAATTGTCCAATGAAATCGTCATTCAAACATAAGTGCTTGACAGGACAGGTAACATACAAAAGCTACGGTCTTCATCGATATTATAATTGAATTTCAGATGATGGACCATAAGCAAAGTGTGTGACATGGGACAGGGGAGAACCTCAATTCATTGTACAATCAAGAAGAACCCTAGATTTTGACCAAGCACAATCCATGTTTGAAGACACCTCTCAGCGAGACCTCTGCACCAGTGTATCATGCCCGAGACATAGTAGTAGGGATCTGACCATCTTGCCGATGAATTCGTCAATTCAAAAACATAGAAGGTGCTTGAAGGCGATCAGTGGACAGAAGTAAGATACAAAATGCCAAGGTTCATATATTATTATGATTTCCGTGTGACCCATCCACAAGTGATTGACATGACCAGGAACATTACAATCAAGAACAACCTATGATTTTGACAAGGCACAGACCCGTTGTGACGGACCAATCTAGAGGGCAACCAAGTCAGCAGTCCTACAATAGGGCTGAGCCAACTTGCCCAATGATTCGTTCACTTCAAACATAAGTGCTTGACATGATGCTTGGAGTAAAAACCCACTAGAAAATGCCAAGGGTCATCATCCATTATTAATTGATTCCAGTATGGGACCATACTCACAGTGTTTGACATGACAGTAACATTACAATCAAGAAACGAACCTATTGATTGGACAAGGCAAACACTGTGTGAAGACAAATCTCAATTTGCACCCAGTAGGCTACAAGAGGGCTGACATTGGCCACATGAATTCGTTCCAATTCAACATAAGAAAAAAATTAAAAATGTTGACATGAGGAGAACATTACAAAATGCCAAGCGGTATCCATCCCATATTAATTGATGCAGCTGTGACCATACACAAGTGCTTGGACATGACAGAACCAGTACAATCAAGAACAAAACCTATGAATTTTGACCCAAGGCAAAACCCGGTGTGAAGACACATATCTCATCTATGCACCCCAAGTTCATCCTACAAGCTACGGGATGACAATGGCCAATGGAATTCGTTCAATTCAAACATAAAGTGTCTGGACAGACAGCTAACATTACACAATGCCAAGGCCGTATCATCCACATTATTTAATTGATTAAGTATGGACCATGACATAGTGCTTGACATGACGTAACATACAAAAGCCCAAGTACAGCCATTATTAATTGATTAAGTATGACCAGACATAAGTGCTCGGTTGACCCTGGCAGTAACATTACAACATGCCAATGGGATCATCCATTATTAAATTGATTCAGTATGATCCAATAACAAGTGCTTGGACAGACTTAAGTAACATTAACAATTTAAGAACAACCTATGAATTTTTGACAAGGCACAAACCCCGTTTGAGACACATTCAATCACCAGTAATCCTACAAGTAGGGGCTGACACTTGCCAAGGAATTCGTCAATTTTCAAACATAAGTGCTTGACATGACATAAAACATTACAAATGCCAAGGTTATTCACTCCAATTTTTAAGTTGATTCAGTATGACACTGTTACACAAGTGCTTGACCATGACTAGGTGGGTTTAAAATTACAAAATTGCCAAGGGTATCATCAATTATTAATGATTCAGTAAGGACGCCAGTACACAAGTGCTTGATGCATGGACAGTAAACATTACAATCAAGAACAACCCTATGATTTTGACAAGGCACCAACCCTGTTTGAAGGACAATCTCAAACCAGCGTCCTTACTGCCACCAGTCATCTACAAGTTTTTTTTGGGGGGCTGGAACATGCAAATGAGATTCGGTACAAATCCAACAGAAGTTGTCATTGACAGGACAGATGTTTAAAAGTATAATGTTTACATTTTATCAACATTACACAAAAGCCAACGGCGGTATCACATCCATATTAATTTGACCGTCAGTATGTGACCATAATCAAACGTGCTTGACATGACAGGTAACATTACAATACAAGAAAAACTCTATGATTGTGACAAGGCAAACACTGCTTTGAAGACACCATCCTCACCTCTTATGCACCAGTCATTTCCTGACACAAAGGTTACAAGTAGGGCCTGACCAATTGCAATGAATTCGGTCAATTCAACTAAGTGCTTGACATTGACCAGTACATTACCAAACGGCCAAGGTAATTCATTCCATTATTAATGATTCAGCTGTGACCATACACAAGTGACTTGACAGGTTGACTGGCGAGTAACATTTACAATCAAGGAACAATTCATATGAATTTGCACATAGGCACAACACCTGTTTGAAGAACATCTCACTGCACCAGTTTTTTTCATCCTACAAAGTAGGGCTGACAATTGCCAATGAATTCGCAATTCAAAATAATTGCGGGACATGACACGAATACAATAAACAATGCCCAACGGTAGTCATCCATTTTTAATTGATTCAGTATGACCATTACACAAGGGCTTGACCATTGACCATTAACATTACCAAAATGCCAAGGTATATCCATTATTTATTGATTCATGTATGACGATTACTCAAGTGCTTGACCCATGAAGTTTCACATTGCAATTAAGAACAACTATGATTTTGACAAGGCACAACCCTGTTTGAAGACACATCTCACCTTTGCCACCAGTAATTCCCTACAGTGGGCGACAATTGCCAATGAATTCGTCAATTTCAAACATAAGTGCCTTGACATGACAGTAAGCATATACAAAATGCTCAATGCAGGTTATCATGCCATTAATTAATTGTTTCAGCATGACCATTGACATAAGGGTTTGACATGGCACGTAACATTACAAATATGGCCTAAGGGTTAGTTTCCATCCCATTATTAATTGATTGCAGTACTATGGGGGGGGGAAACCATACACAGAGGGTCTGACCATGCAGTGTAAACNCCGGACCATTACAATCAAGAAACAACCTATGAATTTGACAAAGCACAACCCTGTTTGAAGACACATCTCACTGCACCAGTCATCCTACAAGTAGGGCTGACAATTGCCAATGAATTCGTCAATTCAAACATAAGTTTATGCCAAGCCCGCATCCATTAAATTTATTCAGTATGACCAGACACAAGTGCTGACATGGCAGTAACATTACATCAGAACAACCTATAAGTGTGACAAGGCATAAACAACCTGTTTGAAGAACACAAGCTCACGGCACCATCATCCGCAAGTAGATTACAATTGCCAATGAATTCGTCCAATTTCAAACATAAGTTTTATGCCAAGGCATCATCCATTATTGATTCTGTGCCATACACAAGTGCTTGACAATGACAGACAGTACAATCAAGAACACTATGAATGTGACAAGGCACACCCTGTTGGAAGACACATCCTCACTGCAGCCAGTCAGCCTACAGTAGGGGCTGACAATTGCCATGAATTCGTCAATTCAAACATAAGGTTTATGCCCAGGCATCAATCCATTAATGATTCAGTATGACCATACACAAGTGCTTGTATGAACAGTAACATAACAATCAAGACACCGAATTTTGTTTTTTTTGCAACTAGTAAGTCAAGTCAGTCAAATAAATTCTGATTAGAATTCAAAAATCCGCCGGGAGGCGAAAAGCCCATTTAACTTATCGGAACCTGGGATGTAGAGTAGTGAGGCTCCCCACACCAACGCAATCACTCCCAAGACACCATCTTCACATCCCAATGCTGTGGACTTTAATCTAGAATCAAATCTCTGAAAATGGGCGTGCCCGACCTTTGCAAGATCGTCGAATAATATCCACCTGCAGCACCCAATGAATTGAATTGAATTGAATGGAAACTGTGTGGTGATGCAACCCCATGCCTCATGCAACCCCATGGCACACACCGCATGCCATTTTTGCCAACCCCCGGGTAACACAGCATGCCCCATCAAACCGCACCCCACACCCCATGGCAACACGACAATGCCCCATGCAACCACGGGCCACACCGCATGCCCCATGCTACCCCATGGCCACACCGCAGGCCCATGCAACCCATGGCACACACCATGCCCCATGCAACCCCATGCACACACGGCAGGCCCATGCACCCATGGCACACACCGCATGCCCAAATGGTAACCCATGGCCACACCGCATGCCCCATGCACCCTGGCAAACACACCATCCCCTGCAACCCCAGGGACACACCGCATGCCCATGCACCCCATGGCAACACCCATCCCCATGCAACCCCGATGGCAACACACCGCATGCCCCATCAACCCCATGGCACACACCCATGCCAGCTGCAACCAGGCACACACCGCATGCCCCGATCACCCCCATGCAACCTCATAGAAACACAGCAGGCCAATGGTACACACCGCATGCCCCATTCCAAACCCCATGCCTCATGCAATACACCCATCAACCTCATGGTAAACACAGCATGCCCCATGGTACACACCGCATGCCCCATGCAACCCCATGGTAAACACAGTAAAAAACTGTGTGTAGTGTAGCAGCAAGGTAAGAAAAACGCAAGAAAACTCACGCTGACTACCAGCGACGATGACTGGGGAGGAGCTGGGGGGGGTAGCGACAGAGGAGTATGGGCAGAGGAGGAGGGCTGGGGGTAGCACGATGAGGGCTGGGGGGGGGTAGCGACAGAGGAGTAGGGCGACAGAGAGAGTGGCGGGGTAGCGACATAGGAAAGGGCTGGGGGGGGAGCAAAGTGGGGTGGGTGGGAAAAGGGGGGGAAAGGGAAGGAGATGGCGAAAGGGAGGAGGACACACTTAGTAATCATCGCAGACTGCGATCGTTGCGTTTTGGTGCAACGTTGGGGGGGTCAGCAGTTGTAAGAAGGTTACAGAACGTTGGTTGCAAGCATGCATTCTATATTTTACATGCAAATTCCTTATTACACGCAGCCAGGCCAAATATCACCAACTCCCATGTGGACAACCGAGCCAGAAATCTGTGTGGACCGATCAGTTGCATGCCATCATGGGATGTATGTCTCGTAGGTGTGTCCTGCTGAAAACATAAAAATATGAACACGCACACTGAAGTACGCATGTTCGAAAAAAAAAATTATACACAGCAATTGAAGCCAACTCAGTATTATTGAGCAAGTATATAATCTCGTACATCTCACAGGGAATCTCGGGAATCAACTCGTCGAATGCACCATTCAGATTCTGGGACAGTTTGTCCATCCACCTGTGATCATCATCGGTCCATGCCTGCAGCCGCGCAAGCCTTGCCTTGTCGGGATGCAGCCGCATGATCATCATCCTCTGTTCATTCCTCGTCCAAACGCCATTAAACCAGGTGTAAATGGCTTCGTCAGACAACCAGTACTTCCACCAGCTGGTGGACATGGTCGCCAGGGTAGGCCCTTTTGCGAGGAACGTTTCTAAGATCCCGGTCCTCTCAATAGCCCGGATACTTCTTCAAACGTTGGGCCGCTGATATATATCGGGCTGAGCCTCGGGCCTCGGGCTCGTAGCTCGGGCTCGTCGGCAGACCGGACTGGCCTGGGCCTGGCCTGGGCCTCGATACTCGGACTCGGACAGCCTGGGCCTCGTCGTCAGACTGACTCCGGACAGCCTGGGCCACGTCGTAGACGACACGACATGTCATGGGCCTCGTCGTCGGACTCATCATCAGACGATACCAAGGATACAATGCACGGCTCATGTGCGTTCAGAACGCAGTTGAATATTTGTGTCACGCAGTCTCGAAACATTCTTCATCGTCCCTTGATAGGTCGATGATGCACGGTTGTTTGACATATTGTATGCAGGTCTTGTAATCACTCATCTGCATACACAAGCCGATATTCAGCATTTTCATGTCACCTGTGCCAGCACCAACAGAACAACCGGCTCAGGATCATTTTGAACTATCATCACAATTTGTTTCGTGTTAATTGACGCAGGGGTCGACAAGCAGCATTTGTGCAAGGCGGATGAGCCACATTGGGATGACGGAACATCTTTGGCACATCGACCTAATGCAGCAATGCATGCTGCACACCACACGCACACGCATGACCATGGCATGTAAGTATGCCACACGACCGCAATATAGTATTCATACGCGACGGAATACGAAAATGAAACCGCCTCGTGTAAGCGGCAACACCCGTACGGTGAACCCAGGGGAGTGGAACACCAATACGATTTTGATCAAAAAATTGCAGGTACACACAGCATGCCCCATGCCACACACCGGCATGCCCCATGGAACACACCGCATGCCCCGTGGTTACCACACATCCGCTGCCCTAGTACACACACCACATGCCGAATACACCACATGCCTCAGCAACCCCATGGCACACCGGCATGCCCATACAAACCCCGTGTACACACACAAATGCCCCCATCAACCTAAAGACCTCAAATGCCGGGCTTCGCCCCTACACGAAACGTGCGTGATCCTGTGTTGTAAAGCGATTACACTTTCTTCACGTGCGTGTGCGTGCGTTTGCGTTATCGCATGCTTTTCGGTTTGGTCTGACCGTTGCTCAATCATGATGTAGCAACAATGGTTACGCGTTAACGCGCACAATATGAGACACAGGATCAAGACACTTCTAACGGTTGATCGTTCAAAGATTGGATGGTCAACTTGTCAAGTCTCTTCGACTTTCCAATAATGTCGAGCACAGCTTTGCATTCCTTGCATGAAGACCTCTTCGTGCGCAGATTTGCGCATTGAGGGCAACACCATTTAGCACCCACGGCACCCTCATCTTCGTCATCATGCGTCAAGTCCACTTCCACTGCTCTCTGCCCACGTTTGGCACGTCGCACAGTCAGAGGCACAACACTACTAGGGCCAGCTAGGAGGCAGTCGCACAGTCAGAGGCCACAGTACTAGGGCCACGTATGGAGCACGTCGCACATCAGAGGCGCCGATCTTCACCACCTCGACCGATTCTCACCACATCGACCTCATTCTTACCACCTCGGCCTCATCCTCAACCACATCGACCGCATTGCTCAACCACCTCACTCATCCGCACGACCTCGAACCTCATTCTCAACCACCTCGACCTCATCCTCAACTACATCGACCTCATCCTCTTCATCTGTAGTCACAGGAATAAAATGAAAACCCGTGTCAGATGGAAATGTAAAACGCAGTTGTACATTATATTGAAAGCAAACAATTGCATACCTTGGTCCTTTGACGACGACGATATATAGCCTGTCAAGTTGACATAGGATGACTTGGGCATGTTTCCTGTGTTACGAAAAAATGGAGCATAAAATCAGTCAGGCTGGCAGTGCAGCAGCAGCATTTGACTATCCTGTAATCTATATCCGACCAGCTCAACTCGATCTAGCATCTCTGTAAGTTATCGCACATTGCGACAGTGCAGGCAGGCATTGCAGCAGCAGCATTTGACTATCTTAATTGATATCCAAAAAAAAAAAAACCAAGCTCAACTCGATCTACATCCGGGTAGTTTCGACATTGCGACAGGCAGGCAGGAATTGCACAGCAACCATTGGACTATCCTGAAAGCTATAGCCGACCACTCAACTCGATCTAGCATCCTATAGCTATAGAACAATTGCGCAGTGCAGGCAGGCAGCCGCAGAACAGCACAGCATTTGACTATCCTGTAGATAGGTCCGACAGCTACAACTCGATCTAGCACCTGTCAGTTTAGAACAGTCGTCACAGTCAGGCAGGGCATTGCAGCAGCAGCACAGCAGCATCTAACACGATACGTAGCTAGATCCAAACTTCACCTGGTTGATTGAACAAACCGATTGCTAGCGAGCAACAATTCCCTAGGAGGCGAGCAAGCAGTTCCTGGCCGATGCACAAGCACTTCCTGAGCAGCGAGCGAGCACTTCCTGAGCAAATGCATTGCGGCAATGCATTCAAATTAGAGAACAGGCGAGGCAACGCGTCGCGAAATCATGGAATCGATGTCAAACACCCTCAACCTTGGGCCTTACGAATTTCCAGTAATTGAGTGGTAACCCCGAAAGATGTGGTGCATCCTCGCTGGACCGACAGATGAACCCACAACCCTTATCATTTTCAGCTGAAACTCTCGACGTTTGACATTCGATCCTGTGACACAATGGGCTTCCTGCGTCCCAGAACGGGAATTTCCCAACTTACATCACTTTTTGGGGTCTTTGAATGCTTTTCAATGCAATCTTACGATAAAAAATAAATTGTAGTCAATTGTGACAAAATATGCTTGAAATGAGCTGGAAAGACTGAGAACTAAGATTGCGATGTTTAAACGTTGAAATGCCATATTTGTAACAAAAGGTTTACATAATTCCGTGTCTGAACAAACAATTTAATTGTAAGAAATAAAGGGAAAGCGGGAGGTATAGGCGGCAGGCAGAATTCAGCTTTACATCTTACATAAAATCGTAAGTATAATTCAAGTAATTTTGTAATTAGTAAAAAACGGCTATGTGTTCAAAATCTTACTCTCCTCCTTCCCACACCTCTCCTCGTCCTCTCTTCCTCCTCATTCTTCTCCTCCATGTCCCATCCCTTCTTCTCCTCCTCCATTACTTCCTAGCAATGTCTGATGGTCTTCATCCGATTGCACAGCTCTGACTGGTGTCCTTTCAATGGATGACAAGTAGGAGCATGCCTGTGTGGTACTTTCTTTGGATCTTCTATAACCTGGGTGGGTTCGCAGCAAATTGAAATGCGTCTATGGGATATTTAATATGACCTATGTCAATGTTGATTTCTCCTACCCCCCACGGTAATAGGCAACAAGTTGTGGTCCATCCAATCTTCTGGGGGGGGGCCAAGTTGGGTATGTGTTCGTGGTACACTAATTCGAGCCTAAGTACTAGAGGGTCTTTAGATACACACCATTCACTTTCTCATTCACTGGTAGTGATTGACCTGCCACTACGTCCCATCCTCTCAATCCGTAGAGTCATCATGTGCTGACCACGACGACATGACCAACAACCAAATCAGTTAGTGGGCTCGTAGGCCTATTCTTTCTATCCGCTTCGTCCCTTGTGAAAGATATAAGTACAACACATCCTCCTCCTCTGGCCTTTCCATATTAGTCTCCAAAGTGGTTGCAACCTTCATAGTCTTGGCAATCTCGTTACTTGCAGGTAAAAGGTCTGACACATCCATGGACAAGTCATCCAATGCTGCTATCAAGCGCTTGGCCATTGATTTCTCAGACTGTGTCAGAAACACGACTGGTTGCTGACAACTCCGATGGGAAGTCGACAAAATGTTGGTCTTTTGGGTACTCCCCAGTCACAGGCATCATCTGGTTGAGTGCTCCAATAACTCTTCTCAACTTTGAAGAAATCAGTCCACCACTTATTGATGGCTTCCCAAGTTTCACGAAGCATCCCGGCAATATGTTTGATGAGGATGGGGTAGGGATGGGCCATCGGCGTGCGTATCCATCGGCTGCTGGTCATCGGTATGCTGTGCTAGAAACCAGAGGTCCTCCGCTGCGTGTGTACAAGGACTCAGCTAGGGTTTGCACGGTCGTCTATCGGTGGTTGTACAGGACCATGGCCTATGTGGCCTGCAAGGAGTCACCTCCGGGCTGCTCGTATGAATAGTTTTCTCAGACAGCCGCCCAGTTTGCTCGGAGATTTCGAGCTCGTCGTTCCTTGATCTTGGGGCTTCCTTAATTACTGTTATGGTGTCCCAGGGGAAGCTTGGAGGGACCGTAGAATAGGTTTCAGGTCAGTTGTCCAATGTCCGCTCTCTCCAGATCTTGACTCGTTATACTCCTTGTAATAGACCCCTGCAATTGGTGGTGTGCCAACAGTATTGTTTTTAGTGCATCATTTAGGACACCAATATTCCTCCCGACTATACTTCGGAGCATTACCTGGATAATACATCCTAGGTCTCTAGGGACAATTCCTTTGTTCTTTAGGTTTCTTATTGAAGGACTGTATAGTCGATCAATGAGGACATGGCCACACCAATTCCTCCGAGCATAATGGGGAGCATTGTGCAGAGCAGTACATACACCGCACGGTAGCATGTATTGTAAATATCAGATGTCAAGTATCGTATCGCCTCTCCCGTTGGGACCTTTCTTATCTTGAAGGGGAAATCGGCGATAACTCTTTGACGGTGTTAGTGCATGACCGTATAACTGTAAACGTTGATGGAGGACAGCGGAGAAGGTCCCCTCTAGAGGTCACGACGTCTTTGCCTTGTGTAAGGGCCCTTTCTCTGAATAAGTACTAAAACAATGCTCATTCAGAGCAAGGGTGTACACTCCATGTTCGTTCACCCTTGCGCGATCACAGAGTAATTTTGGTCAAGATTGCTATGTGTGTGTCCGGGAGGGAGGAAATGGACGTACACGCCTCAAACCAGTTCATCTTCAACCAGGCAAGGACAGGTATGCGACATGAAAGAGTTCTTGTGTCCTTGCCGTCGTTGTCATTTGCAAGAAGCAATACGGTGAGCTGCCCCATATTATCTCAAGGAACCCGGTTGAAGAAATGTTGGAAGCAGATATAGTCAGATTGATGGATGCGGTAGAATGGCAAAGCCCATAACCAATGCAAGCCCTCTTCCCTGGGAGGGAATTCATCCAGTTAACATAAAAGGAACATGAAGGCAGAAAATCATTTAGCATTATTTTGTTAAGTAATCATTTCAAGTTTTACATACTGTGTATGGCTCCGATTATGATCGGGAGGACATGTCTACGTGCCGCGTGTATTTGTACTCAACATGATGCGTGTCTTAGAAAGATCACCTCTGCGTCTTCTTTGTATGTGAGAAGTGGGTGACTGAGGAAGAATTAGTCCTTCTGTTGTCCCATGCATCAGAACGGATAGTGCAAGAAAGAGCGGCGGATATGTTCAGACAGTTTTCACAGATGTCATACCTACGCCTTGATGGTTTAGGATTGCTTCCCCTACTTTTCTTCTCCACGGGAATATTGTCTGGCTTACTCCTTCGAACTGTGTTGTGGAATCCAGGCATTCTGGGTACAGAAATACAAGGGATTGGGGGAAGTTATGATAGCTATAGCGTACAGAACGGGCGGGGCCTAGGTCCGACACCACTTTAGCAGGCTGGTGACCAGGAATCTGCCTGGCAGTAGCAGTGTAGTAGGGGACTCAAGGAATAGGGTCGTTGGTTTGACAAGCTCCCGATTCTGATCAAGAGGGACTGTGGGTATTCGAGTTTGGTTTTTTCTCAATCATTCGTTCGTTGGGGTTTGACATGCTCCCGATTATGATAGGAGGATATGGGTATGCCGAGTACCAAAAAAAAAAAAAAAAAAATTGAGAGTACATTTTTGATCATTTGTAGTTGGGTTGTCAGGCTCTCGATTATGTCGGAGACTGTGTGTATTCCGAATCTGGTTTTCTAAATCAAAATTTTTGTTTTTCGGCCCTTGTGGGTTGACATGTCTCCGATTATGATCCGGAGATCTGTGTATTCGAATTTGGTTTTCTCATCATTCGTCGTTGGGTGTCAATGATCGATTATGTCAGGAGGACTGGGGTATTCTGAGTTTGGTTTTTATCAATCATTCGTTGTTGGGTTTGACAATGCTCCCGATATGATGGGGAGGACTATGGGTAGCGAGTACAAAAAAAAAGAAAAATTGCCGGAGTACATGTTTTCTGGAATCATCGCTGTGGGTTTGACCAATGCTCCCGAATGATCGGGAGGACTGTGTGTTTCCGGAAAATTTTTGTGGTTTTCTCAATCATTCGCTCGTTGGGTTTGACAATGCTTGTTTTTTTTTTTTTTTCCTTTTCCGGGTATTATTGATCCGGAGGAATCTTGTATTCCGAATTTGGTTTTCTCATCATTGCTCGTTGGGTTTGTCAATGCTCACGATTATGATCAGGAGGACTGTGGTATTCTGAGTGGTTTCTTCATTATTCGTTAGTTGGGTTTGACAATGCTCCCGATTAGATTGGGGGACTATGGGTATGCCGAGTACAAAAAAAAAAAAAATTGTCCGAGTACATTGTTTTGAATCATTCGCCGGTGGGTATTGACAAGCTCCCGAGATGATTCTGGCGGACGTGGTATTCCGAAATTGGTTTTTCAATCATTCGCATCTGGGTTTGACAAGCTCCCGTTATGATCCGGGGGACTCTGTGGATTCCCAAAATTGGGTTTCTTAATCATCGCTCGAGGGGTTGTCATGCTACTGATTATGATGGGAGGAATGTGGTGTATTCCGAATTTGGTTTTCTCAATCATTCGCTCGTTGGGTTTTGTCAGTGCTCCGATTTCGATCGGGAGGAGGACTGTGGGTATTCGAATTTGTGTTTTCTCAATCATTCGCTCGGTGGGGTTTGACATGCTCCCGGTTATGGTCGGGAGGATCTGTGTATTCCATTGGTTTTCTAATCATTCGCTCGTTTGGTTTGTCACTGCTCCCGATTAGGATCGGGAGGAATGTGTTGTATTCCGAATTTGGTTTTCTCAAGTCATTCGCTCGTTGGGTTGACAATGCTCCCGATTAGATAGGGAGGACTTGTGTATGAATTTGGTTTTCTCAAATCATGCGCTCGTTGGTTTGTCAATGTCTCGATTATGATCGGGAGGGCCTATGGGTATTTGAGTTTGGGTTTTCTCTATAATCTGAATCTGATTTTGCATTGAATCTGAATCTCAATCATGCTTTTACAACCTATTTGTCTTTCGCAGGGTTACATTGAACAGTACCGTGGAAGTAAAACTCCAATCGGACGGGAAGGATTTGGGATGCAGCGCATGGACGAATGGACCAAGGAGCGCAAGTGCCAATTGAAATCGAAGTTCGTTGTTGGTGGGACCTGACTTCTATGTACGGCTACGCACGTCATGGTTGGGTTTCGCGGAGAATGAGGCATATGTGCGGAGCGATGCATTTTGGTCGGACATCACACTTGCGGAAGCAAGGGAAAGCCAGTTGATTGAAGTCACTAGCATTCGGTGGCCCATGTTAGGAGCCTATCCTGGATACAGTTCACATCAGGCTCTTGGGTGGGAGTTGACAATGCGCAGCAAGCCTGTCAGGGTGGCGGAGGGCGAATTGTCTGCAGACAAAGAGCTTGAGGAAAAACCAGAGCGTGGGTTGAGACACTGCGAAGGAAAAGCTCATGAGCGATTCGAGGAGTTTGGTCCTGGACAGGAGGACGTCACCTCGATGTACACCAAAAGGGCCTCACTGACGCCGGTAAGAGAGCCATCGAACGGCTGTACTGCTGCACGTGGTCAGGTAATTTTCAAATTGACTGGTCCATTTCGAATGTATGTACGCGGTGGGATGTACACCTTCGAAACAACCTATTGGTGCTGCACGGCACTTGCTGCTTTCAATTCGATAGGATATTGCGTAACCTTCTGCACTCTTTACATTTCCTACAGCCTCCGCGGAGAAGTCAGGAAAGGCGCGACAGGTCAGCTTCCGACAATCAACGAAGAGACGATCGCGACAACTTTGTAAGTTCATCGTATTCATTGGCTCTCCTTTATAGCCCAGTCCTGACATGGGCCTCCGGATGCTGTGACTTCAAGCAATCTGGGCTGTCTTGACTTACGCAAGGGGAGTGTCGACCAGAATGCTCCGCAACATATGCCTGATTCGCCGTGCAAACCTCAAACCGTGAGCGTGCGTAAGCCGTAACCTAGAAGTGTATTGTCCACCAACAAAGACTTCGATGTTCATTGGGCAACTTGCGCTCCTTGGCTCCATTGTCCCTGACGCCCGCATCCCAAATCCTTCCGTCGATTGGAGTTTAACTTCACTGTACTGTCATGTAGGACCCTGTGGACGGACAACCTGGTTGGTAAAGCACAATGATGCGATTCAGCATTCAGTTCAAACCAGATTAGATATATGAGAAAAACCAACTAAGAGTACCCATAGTCCTCCCGATCTAATCGGGAGCATTGTCAACACCAAACGAGCAAATGATGAGAAAAACCAAAATTCGATAATACACCCCGTCTCCCGATCATAATCGGGGCATTGAACAAACCCAACGAGGAATGATTGCGAAAACAAAACTCGGAAATACCACAGTCCTTCCCGATTCCTAATCGGAGCACTACCAACCCCATCGAGCCCGATGATTCAGAAAAACATTGCGGATACCCATGCCTCCCGATCATAATCGGGAGCCCTTGTCAAACCCTTTTGGACTCGGCATCATCACACATACCCATCCATACCAATAGTCCTCCGATCATATATCGGGGAGAGATGCGGGGAGTAGCGGAGGCAGCGAAGCCATTGTCAAACCCAACGAACGAATGATGAGAAAAACCAAACTCCGAATACCAATAGTCCTCCCGATCGATAATCGGGGGGAGGGGAGAGGAGCGAGCGTGAGCATAGAGCATTGTCACAAACCCAAGAGCGAATGATTGAGAAAACTAATTCGGAATACACAAAGTCCTCCCGAGCATATCGGAAGCACTGACAAAACCCCACGAGAGATGATCAGAAAAACATGTACCGGCATTTTTTTTTTTTTTCTTGTTTTTTTTTTTTTTGTTTTTTTTTTTTTTTTTTTTTTTTTTTTTTTTTTTTTTTTTTTTTTTTTTTTTTTTTTTTTTGTACACTCGCATAAAATAGTCTCCCGATCATAATCGGGAGACATTGGGAGAGCAATGGAGAGCAGAGGGGGGAGAAGGGAGCATGGGGAGGCAATAGCAGCATTGTTCAAACCCAACCGAACGAATGATTGAGAAAAACCAAAATCAGAATACCAATAGTCTCCCGATCTGAAGATCTTTAATCGGGAAAGCAAGGCGAACACAACGAGCAAAAATGATTTTGAGGAAGGAAAACCAAAAGAAACCAAATTCGGAATACACATAGTCCTCCCGATTCATTAATCGGAGTCATTGACAACCCAACGAGCGAATGGATTGAGAAAACCAAAATTTGGAATACAAGAGTCCTCCCAATCATCTCAGGGGAGCACTAACAAAGCCAACGGGGCGAATGATTTTCAGAAACTTGTACTCGGCATTTTTTTTTTTTTTGACTCGGAAACCCATAGTCCTACCCACGCCCCACGATCATAATAGGGAGCATTATCAGACCCAACGAACGAATGATTGAGAATAACCAAACTCAGAATACCCACAGTCCTCCCGATCATAATCGGGAGCATTGTCAAACCCAACGAGCGAATGATTCAGAAAACATATAAACGGCATTTTTTTTTTTTTTTTTTTTTGTTTTTCGTTTTTTTTTTTTTTTTTTTTTTTTGTACTCGGCATACCCATAGTCCTCCCGATCATAATCGGGAGCATTGTCAAACCCAACGAGCAAATGATTAAGAAAACCAAATTCGGAATATACACAGTCCTCCCGATCATAATCGGTGAAGAATGACAAACCCAACGAGCGAATGATTCAAGGAAAACATGTACTCGGCTCTCGGCATTTTTTTTTTTTTTTGACTCGGATATCCATAGTCTCCTTATCAGAATGGGAGGCAGTCAAACCCAACGAACGAATGATTGAGAGAAAACCAAACTCAGAAGACACACAGTCCTCCGATCATAATCGGGAGCATTGACCAAACCCAACGAGCGAATGATGAGAAAACCAAATTCTGAATCACACAGCAGTCTCCCGTCATAATTGGGAGCATTACAAACCCACGAGCAATTGATGTGAGAAAACCAAATTCGGATGACACAGAGTCCTCCCGATCATAATCGGGAGCATGTTAAACCAACAAGCGAATGATTGAGAAAAACAATTCGGAATACACACCAGTCCTCCCGATCATATCGGGAGCACTTACAAACCAACGAGCCAAATGATTAGAAAAACATGTACTCGGCATTTTTTTTTTTTTTTTTTTTTTGACTCGCATACCCATAGTCCTCCCTAGCATAATCGGGAAGCATTGTCAAACCCAACGACGAATGATTGAGAAAACCAAACTCAGAATACCCACAGTCTCCCTGATCATAATCGGGAGCATTGACAAACCTAACCGAATGATTGAGAAACCCAAATTTTGAATACACAAAGTCCTCCCGCTCATAATTGGGACGCATTGAAAAACCAACGAGCGATGTTGAGAAAACCAAATTCGGAATAAACAGAGTTCATCCCGATCTCATCGGGAGCTGTCAACTCCAACGAGCGAATGATTGAGAAAACCAATTCGGAATACACACAGTCCTACCGATCATACTCCGGGAGCACTATAAAACCTAACAAACAGAGGATTCAGAAAACATGCTTCTCGGCATTTTTTTTTTTTTTTTTTCTTGGACGCGCACTAACCCAAGGTTCCTCCCTATCATAATCGGGACGGCATCCAGTCCCAACCAACGAACGAATGATTGAGAAAAACCAAAACTCAGAATACACCAGTCATCCCAATCATAATCGGGAGCATGAGACAAAACCCAAACGAGCGAATGATTGAGGAAAACCAAATTCGGAATACACAGAGTCCTCCGATCATACTTGAGGAGCATTGTCAACCCAACGAGCGAATGAGTAGAAAACCTATTCGGAGACACACCGTCCTCCGAAGTCCATAATCGGGAGCACGGACAAATAACGAGCGAATGAGTCAGAAAACATGTATCGGCATTTTTTTTTTTTTTTTGTACTCAGGCCTACCCATAGGTCCTCCCATCATAATCGGGATCATGGTCAAACCCAACGACGAATGATTGACAAAAATCAAACTCAGAATACCCACAGTCCTCTTGATCATAATCGGGAGCATTGTCATACCCAACGAGCGGAATGATTGAGAAAAACCAAACTCAGAATACCCACAGAGTCCTCCCGATCATAATCGGGAGCATTGTCAAACCCAACGCGCGAATGATTGAGAAAACCAAACTCGGAAATACACACGTCCTCCCGATCATAGAAAAAATCAATCCTAAAACCTGTCAAAGAAAACTTGATCCACCGAATGCCTAGACGGAACAGGCAAAAAGGGCCTAAATTCTCTGGGCTGTGGACATTTCATCAGTCATGCTATGCAAGTCAAGCAGGCCTCAACTACACAATCTTTGCTTTACCTATTGCAGTACTGGGCCACTAAACAAACCTAGTAATAGGTAGGTGGCCGAGGTGGGCAAGAACACAGTAAAATAGAAGAACTGCAGGTGTACATGATCCATATGTCAGTGTCATGTAAAGTACCAATCACAACATAAACACCCAACCACACTCCCGGCAAAGATTAACCAATAAACAAGGCAACCTGTTGGCAAGCAGTAACTTGGTCAACACAGGCACAAGGCAGCTAAGTCTGGGCTACAATTGCAGTCTACCACTACAATGCAATTCATAACCAAAACAGACGCTATGGAAATCTTGGAACGGTAGCTAAGGATGCATGCCATATGGGTATGCAGTACTGTCCGCCATTACTCTGACGCAGGTGCAAGCGGGTAACCATCATGCAGGTAGGCAGGCCTCAGGAAGGTGCAGGCGGGTGCAAAGCTGTTCGCCAGTACTCCGGCGCAGGTGCTGGCCCGGCGCGTGTCCTGGTCTGGTCTGGCAGGTGCAGGCGGGTAACCGCCATGCGGGTAGGCAGACCTATCCAGTGCTCCGAGCGCCAGTGCTCCTGGCTATCTGCCCAGCATCCACCAGAGAAGGTGCTAGGCAGGACAGTGACAGTGAAATGCATTGCGCAAAGGGTGCAAGAATTAGAAGCAACTCGGGGGTTATTCACAACCACCCGGTGCTAATGCAGATGCGCAGCAAGGCGATGCAGAAAGCAAAAGGCAAAGCAGCAGATCATGAGAACAGAGCTGAAGTGAATTCCCATAGCAGTGAAATGCATTGCGCAAAAGGTGCGAGAATTAGGTGCAACTCGGGACCATGCAGGGCCACCCGGTGCTAATGCGGATGCGCAGCAAAGCAATGCAGGATGCGAAAGGCAATTTGCGCAAGGCATGAAAGGAGGTGAAAGCGCAAGGCATGAAAGAGGTGAAAGCGCAAGGCATGAAGCAAAGCCTTACCGACTTATCAAAACAGTCTTTCATGCATGCGCAGCAAGGGGGGGGCCCGGCAAGGGGGGTCAATCAATGCACATCAAGGGGTCATGCAAAGGGGTCAAGCTGCCAGGTCATGCAAAGGGTCAAGCTGCCAGAAGAAGGTGCTGGGCATGGCAATCAATGCACAGCAAGGAGTCATGCAAAGGGGTCAAGCTGCCAATCCATTGAGAAGGACACCAAGGCAGAGGCTGTGCAATCGGATGGAGACAATGTAGACATTGCTAAGGAGGAGGAGATGGAGGAGGAGGAAGATGGGGATGGGGGCATGGAGGAGGAGATTCTAGTGCAGCGATTGTACAGGCGCTGTTGTTACCCAACAAGTTAGCATTGGCCCTCTTTCTACAATGTGATAGCCTGTCATAAGTACTAAGTTGTACTTTCGAACTGTTGAGTTGTGAGTTGTGAGATAAATAATTATGAGCAATGCGTTCAAGACTTTGTAAACAGCTTTCACCTTCCTCTTGACTGTCCTCTACAATTGATTTTGTATTGGAATACTTCGAAGGAACTTTCTCTCTCTCCAAACGAGCAAATCAATGTTACAATTGAAATTGAAGGGAATAGTCTCTTTCTCCGGAATGCAACAAAACAATCTTACATAATAAATTGTAAGATATTTTCGTAAAATACACAAAAAAAGCAAAATCAATCAATTTGCGAAAACGATCTTACAAAATAAATTGTAAGATATTTTCGTAAAATACACCAAAAAAGCAAAACCAATTAATTTGCGAAAACGATCTTACAATATTTATCGTAAGATTTCAGTAAAATAAAAAATCCGTTCGGAAGCAGGAACGCCCATTCGACGGTATACTAAAATGAAAACGCCTCATGTACGGCACACCTTACGGCATTCACTCTCCCCCGAATGTCAACTTTGGATTGCCCCTGCTCTCTTAACATGTCGAACAGAAGCCGACTATTCTCGAAGTCTTCGCCAAGAGTCGATCCCATACAGTTGTTGGTACTGACTGCTCAACATAAGGAGTAAAAAGCTGTGCATATATAATCAAGTATGCCTTTCAAGGTGGGTTTTAAACCGTTGAACATTGGAGTGCAATGTGCAAGGTATGCCGATGTGCGTCAATTGTTTGGATTTTCTGACCGTTTGCAGGTTTTGTTTCTACAACGCAATGCGTTTGAGGCGTACGTCAAGGACGATAGCATACCCTTAGACCCTCAAGAAGTGTGGCATGAGAATATTCATATCCGCAAATGCAATCTCAACGGACTCGTCTGTGCGCTTATGAGGAGGCTGACACTGTTGGAGCACATGCGAGCATGGGAGAACAATAAGGATGGACCTAGACGGGGGGCATGCATTGTGAGATTTATGTGGAGTGGAATGTATTAGAAAGGAGACTAACCCGCCTCATTGCAATCCGACGCTGTTGTGGGCGATTCCGTGATCCGCTTCTGCCCAAACGAAAGCACATGTCTGCCAGACAGTTGGACCCAACCCTATTCTCATCAATTCCACCTAACGTGATAGAGAACATAATAAGTATGGTAGGGGAGCCAGACGCGAATGCGCTACGCGCAGCATCTCCTACCATCGACGCTCAGTATGTGCCGACGAAGATTAGGAAGATGTTCGTCGTTCTGGACCAGATTGCTGTTTAGTTTTGTAGTAAGCGTAGCTGAAGAGTCAGGAGAGTGGGTCATGAAACATTTGAAACAATTATTAAACCGCTAAAATGAAATCCCTCTGCATCCCCCTCTTCCATACATCCTCAGACCCCTCAACAGGTACATCTATCTCATCGAGACTAGCGCTTTCCGATCTCGCAATGTCAAGACTCACCTTGGTTCACGAAGATGCGTTCTTGTCCTCGATTTTGTTGCGAGAGGGGGATGCGTGCGAATGAATGAGAATGTCTGCGCAGCAAATGGAAAGAAAGTCACACCAAACAAACTTTGAGATCCCCTAACTTCCTATGTTGGTGTCAGAATTGAACGATTCAAGAAGCGTTTCCGATGCAAACTCACCTATTGAATGTGTTTCCGCGATCTCCGGTCTCAGAATCGCGAGTGAACTGTGCGAAACTCGCAAGCCAAGTCGTAGTTGGTCTGCTCTCGAAGCTTCCATAGAGCTAGGGACATTTGATATTGGGACACCTTATATTTTGGGGATTCTGAAAAGTTGACCAATTCAAGATTTGTAACCGATCTTGTCAATACAGATACTGTCTTCAGGTGATTGACACAAAAAATTCAAGGCATCTAAAGACACTGAATTTACATGTTCAAAGTACCCTGAAAAGTCAAACTGATGGCTAACATCGTGCGCATCAATAATCCTTTTCAAAGCGTTACTGTAATCAAATATATCTGCTACATCTGGAATTATTGGGCACATGTAGCGATATTTTCGCTTGAGCAAACTAAAGACATTCTCAATAGCGTTAAAATCTGGACTGTTAGGAGGTACAAAGAGTGGTCGTATTCCTACAGAATCGAACATAGAAATCGTCTCCTTTGAATGATGGAACTGGATATTGTCAAGGACAGCGACTGTACCCCGCTGTACATGTAACTCAGATACAAACTGTACAAAGTCGACTTTCTTGCAATTGTGATCAAGGATCTTGTAATGAACGATACCTTTAGCAGAAACGGCAGCAATTAGTGTCAATTTGGACATTTGCAATGTCCTAGAAATTTGGATATTTAAACGTTTGCCGCGTTGACAGTACCCTCTGCGACAAGTGTCACCAATGTAAAAACCCGCCTCATCGATGCTTAACAAATCCGATGTCGGAACGGCTAAATACTCCTTACAAAAACGGTCGACAGAAGATTTGTGGTCATTCTTGTGCCAAACTGTTTTGTATGCGCGCTTGCGGGTGTAACCAAGTTTGCGTGTGTAGCGTCCACAAGTTTTTGGAGACATCTTGACAGAGGACAGAGAAGTCACACCCTCTGCAAGCTGAGACATTGTCAAGAAGGGATTGGAGTCAATCAGTTGTTTTATAGCAGCCTTAATATCTTCTGTAATGACACTCACCCTTTTCTTCCGATGATGTTGTATATTGGCTTTGGTGACCCAACGTTGGAGTGATGATTTTGATACTTTGTACAGCAAACTAACTTTCCTCAAACTACGATTATAGTATTATCTTATGAAGAGTTTGAGAATTGTATTCGATTATAGTATTATCTTATGAGGAGTTTGAGTAATGATTTTGATACTTTGTACAGCAAACTAACTTTCCTCAAACTACGATTATAGTATTATCTTATGAAGAGTTATAGTATTATCTTGTTAAGAGTTTGAGCATCACGGTGTCAAGGAGCCCGCACCAAGCTGCCATGGATGATGTCATGTGTAGCGTTTTTCACGGACCCAACGTCGTGCGCATCATGGCAGACAACATGGGTTTCGAATACCTCTCCCGTGCTCCTCAGCATCGGTACCCTGATGAGATAGAGGGGATGTTTTATGGTCTCCTGGACCGCATCGTGCTTCCTGTGCTTGTTGAGGAGTTCATGTTGCTGAAGGCAGGGACAGCCGAGCACCCTCCTCCGCTGGTTCAGATTGTGATGATGTATGACACCGGGTCATCGCTGACATACCTTACCAAGGAGGTGCTAGAGACTTTGGGGTATGAGCCAAGCTACGACATCCTCAAGAGGGACGATATGTTCGACGTCAAGCTCAACGGGCGGGCCATGCAAGTGGGGCTCTGCCCGAAAGAGCGTTGCGAGCACGTGTGTCTGTTGGGTCAGAACTTTTTCAGAACGCACGGTCTTACTGTGGCCATCAACTACAAGCAACAAACGGTGAAGGTTGCCAAGGCAAACGAATAATGTCGGACGGTGCGATGAGAAAAAATAAATTCAGGCCAAAAGAGCTTAAGGGGGAGCTGAATGAGATAATGGATCGGAAGAATGCAGTGGGAGAACCAAGTGCTAGTGCTGTCGGAAGGTCAGCGCGAGGTGAGCTGTCCTGCACTAGACTGGGATGCGGTGGCGAGCGAGGTTAGGGGTGCGCTAGTGCCCGGCAAGGCGGTGTCATGTATAGCGTTCATAGGGGCTGGGAGCGCAGAGAACGAGGTGGCGCTGCTGCACGCTATGGGGAATGTGGGCGGGTGTTTATGCACTGACGGGGTGCGGCGGCAACAGGTAGCTTTTCTGGACACATGCTTTACCACGCGATCGTTACAGAATGTGAAGTGCTATGCGGACGGGCTGAGTGATCAGCAGCCCCGACCAGCGTTGTTGTTTTCATTCAAGGACCTGACAACATTCTTGCAGCGACAGCATGCGCTGCGGCCTGCGGAGCAGTTCATAGTGCTCGGCATCAACGCGGGGATGAGCATGAGCAGCGCGGAGGAGCTGTACGAATGTCACCGGTTCCTGTGCCAGTGCGCGGAATGGGCGGCAGGTGGCGCGATGCACCAGCAGTACATGAATTTCATGGGGGACGCCAACCACTGGAGGGTTCCTGACCGGTCGGTGCATCTGGGCACCGGGCTGTGGTGCTACCAGAGTCCCTGGTGGGAGCTGGCCAAGGACCTCATGACAGATACAAGCGCAGAACGGCTCCTGTTGGGACGGCGAACTGCCTGATGCTGAGGTCAACATACAGCAATCCCTTGTCCTCTGTGTCAACTGGCTGCACCTCGTGGAGAGACCCGGAGATTTGCTGCGCAGCAGGAAGCGCAGACTCGACCCAAATGTGATCCTCGGTGCGTTCCAACACCCGAGTACACTGTCTCGTGCTGAATGCAGACACAGAACCGTCCGCTGACCAACAAGCCAGAGACTGAAGGCGGAGCCATGATGCGGTGAGTCTTGAGCATCCATAGGGATAGGAACCCAGTAGCATGGAAACATGCATGACCGGACGTGAACTTGTGAGAGTGAGCGTTGAAAATCACCTGGATGTCAAAGCTTGTAACCATCTGCGATACAGAAAGAAAGATGGGTCTGTAGCACCAGCAAAAGAAAGAGAGTGAGACACAACCAGTCAGAAAGCGAGCCCACTACCCATGTTGTGATCTGAGCTTTCATGTAGGGGTGGTGGTGCAGCTGGTGGTTGCGCAAGGATTGAGAGAGCGCGACAGGTGGCGAGCATGGATGCAAAGAGATACTGGTCATGCAGTGAGAGCATGGGGTTGTCAGTCCGGTAGCATGCAGCGAACCCAGACCGGACTCATTCATGTATGTGGGGGATAAGAACCATCATGTAGCCCAAGGCAACTAACTGCAGCCCATAAGAACCCTTACAGCACGCTTCACAATTTAATACATGCAAAGTGAAAGAGGCAAAGGCATGGCAAGAGAGTCAAAAGGAGCCCCCACCCAAGTGCAAGAAGCCTATATCCCAAGCAAGCTCGATGCAACTTACCGCGGTTTTAGGGGTTGGAAAGAGCGGCAGTCGAGTCGCAATAACTCGCAGGCAAACTCAGGCAGTCGCGTGCGGTAATCGTCGCCGGCAGAAACCTGCAGTCAAAGATAGAAACTTTAGCAAGGCATATCTTACTCGAAACTCAGTGAAATCAGGTGATTAAAGAAGCGAGTTGGGAGGAATCCAGGATGCTGACCGCACCTGAGAGATCGCCGAACAGTCAACCGTAATCCCTGGGGTAGTTTTCAGGCGAGCAGCAGCTCAGAAGACAAGAGGGAAGGGAAAGGCAAAGAGAGACCAGCCATATACAATGGCGGTACACAAGTGTCTGGTCCTGGATTTCCAGTGCCCCTCCCTTGAAGGCGCCCTCAATCCCGCCCTATCAGCATCCGCTTAGAAAAGCAAAACACCACGTTTGGTTCTCCGCGGGGCCCGCCCTCCCCCATCCTAAAAAACAAAGAGAGTTTCGAGCAGACGTCTGCTTGAGGAGAGACCGCCTGACCGCCTTCATCCCATTTGACTCTGTGTGGTGTCTTGGCACCCCATGTATCATCCGCGGCAGTGCGTGTGAGCAGACGCTGAATGCCTCTGCCCCGCTCCGCGGTGCCCGCCCTCCCCATCCTAAAAACCCAAGAGAGTGTCAAGCAGACGTCTGCTTGAGGAGAGACCACCTGACCGCCTTCATCCCCTTTGAATCTGTGTGTGGTGTCTTTGCACCCCATGTATCATCCGCGGCGGTGCGTGCGTGTGAGCAGACGCTGAATGCCTCTGCCCCGCTCCGCGGGTCCCGCCCTTCCCCATCCTAAAAACCCAAGAGAGTGTCAAGCATACGTCTGCTTGAGGAGAGACCGCCTGACCGCCTTCATCCCTTTTTGACTCTGCGTGTGGTGTCTTGGCACCCCATGTATCATCCGCGGCGGTAGGGTCCCGCAATTCCCCTTCGATGCACGAGAGCGATTAGCTAGCAGGCCCCTGCTTGACATGCGATCACCGTTTGCGATTTGTGTGTGACTCGACACATGTGCCGCCGTGATGAGAGGTTGCCCTGTGAGTGACTCGACACAGGTGCCGCCTGATGAGAGTGGTCGCTCTGTGATGTGACTCGACACAAGTTCCGCCTGATGAGAGTGGTCGCTCTGTGAGTCAGTCAGTCGACACAGGTTCCGCCGTGATGCGAAAGTCGCTCTGTGATGTGACTCGACACAAGTTCCGCCTGATGAGAGTGGTCGCTCTGTGAGTCAGTCAGTCGACACAGGTTCCGCCGTGATGCGAAAGTCGCTCTGTGATGTGACTCGACACAGGTTCCGCCGTGATGCGAAAGTCGCTCTGTGAGTCAGTCGACTCGACACAGGTGCCGCCGTGATGCGAGAGGTCGCTCTGTGATGTGACTCAACTCGACTCGACTCGACAGGTGCCGCCGCCTGATGCGAGAGGTCGCCATGTGATGTGACTCGACTCGACTCGACAGGTGCCGCCGTGTGTCCCGCGATTCCTCTTTCATACTCCCGACATAGTTGTCAAGCAGAAGTCTGCTTGAGACGACCATCGGAAACGCCCAAGCGTTCCAGTGAGAAAGAAGCTCAAGCGTTACAGTGATAATAAACCCAAGTGTTACAAACAAGTGAATCTTTTACAAACAACATACACATTGTGTAAGACTTGACAGTTACACTCGACGGAATACTAAAATGAAACGGTTTTACAAAATCGGCCTCATACCAAAAAAACGAGCTTGAGCTGCGCATGAAAAGAGAGTGCGAGCAACAATTGCCGTCGGATGTTCAGGCTGAGGAGGCACAGCAGCAGCTGCCTCGGTTACCTCAGCCCGGCGGCAGAGTTCTTTGATAGCATCATCAGCTTCGATAGCATCATTAGCGAGCATCATCGCCCTAAGCTCCGATACGGTCTTTGTGTCCATCCTGTATACAACTATTTAAGCTATATATATTACCGTCTTATACCGGTTTTTGGATGTTTCATTTTACTGTTCCGCCGACTGTAGTTACACAGTAGTGTGTCTAATGCTTGATGTGAACTGTGGGCTCCCCTCCGGTCGCCCACCCGCTCGGTTCCTCGCGGAATCCTTTGTGGGGGCTCCCCTCCGTTCGCCCCCGGTCGCTCCGCTGGGGGGGAGAGGTGAAAGGGGCTCCGCCGCTTGTTGAATAATACAAACCGTTGTTTGCCGATGGACTATGGCTGTACATGGACATCTCGTGACCCGAAAGGGCAGCGCGGCGGCGGCGTGAGGTCCGTGCGCAGAAGACGAAGCTTCAAGAGCTCCAGCATCCGGGAGACACTCTCCGGGCACTGGCGGTAGTTCCTCTCCTCCTTAGTGCGCTTGCCCTTGACCTGCGCGCGCGTGGTATCGACATGGTGAGCGAGACCAAGCGCGTGCAGGTCAAAGGCAAGCGCACCAAGGAGGAGAGAAATTACCGCCTGTACCCGGAGAGCTGTACATGGACAGCTCGTGGCCAGAAAGGGCAGCTGCGGCGTGAGGTCAGTGCGCAGAAGACGAAGTTTCACGAGCTCGAGCATACGGCAGACACTCTCAGGGCACAGGCGGTAGTTCCTCTCCTCCTGAGTTCTCTTGCCCTTGACCTGCACCCGCCTCGTCACGCTCACCATATCCAGACCCACGGCGTTCAGGATCATCTTCACAGACTTGGACACCTTGCACAGGTCCCACCCGTCGCAAACGCCGCACGAGGCATGGCTGAACAGCCTAGCGGTGTTTGCGTAGTCGCGGAACATCTGTGTTCCCTTGAGCTTGGCGTCGAACACCGTCATCAGGTTCGGGATGATGGTCTCAGTGTCGAACGGGGACGAAAAAACCAGAGCAGCGAGTGTCTCCTCTATCAACCCGATCTTCAGAAGATCGGGGTGCAACGGCACGCCACGAAAGGGGCGCTGCAGCTCAGGGCACAGAAGAGATGCAAGTACCTCCACGGAACGTGGGGTATTGCGCCTCAAGACGTTCTCGAATATCTTGGCGACCAGTCGAGAGACCGTCTTCTCTCGCTCCTTCTCTCGCTGCTTCTCGCGCTGCTTCTCGCGTTCCTTCTCTCTCTCCTTCTCTTGCTCAACAACGGCAAAGATGGGTGGCACGTCCTCGGTGCCGCAATCAAGGCTGTCGACGCCACCTGTCCACACGTACTGGAAGACGACAACGGCCATCTCCCGAAAGACGGCACCTGCATCACCCGCGTCAAGTTGGTAGTACTCGTATCCAACGTCGCGACGGGGCTTGACTCGAGGGTCTCCGCGAAGGTACCGGAGCAGGACAGTCTCAGCCTCCACACAAGCACGCGGATTAAGTACGTGGATTGCGAAGATCATCTTTGAGTTCTTCGGGTACTGAGAAAGTCGCTGAACAACGGGCTTCGACGTCCGGCCCACCTTGACGACGATCTCATCCTTCTGAATGAACTTGTGCTCAACCAACGCGTACACGACATTGGTTGTCATGTGCGCCATGATCGCTGTCGAGCTGCTCATATGCTATATCCCAATGCGCGCGTTTACACCACTTTCCCGAGACGATGATCCGCCACCGTGTGTCATGAGTGGACGGACGGACGGACGGACGGACGGACGGACGGACGGTGTGGATGCGACAGTTTTCCACAGTTTTGCGTGTGATGATTGATTGATTGATGCCTTGACAGGTTTCTGCAGCTCAATTCCCCTGCCCCACTCCGTGGGGCCCGCGATTACCCTATCGATATACGAGATCTATTGTCTAGCAGATCTGCTTGGCATGTGATCACCATTTGCGACCCCGTCCATCATTCATTCGCACACACACACACACACATATGCCATGGCGGCTTTCATGACACACGGATTCTCGTCACTCCTTGTCATATGTGTGACATGGTGGATGTCGCATGGACCTGAAGATCTGAAGATCTCCAAACCTCGTAAAAACGCTCGATTATCAACGATATAAAGCTCGCGACAAGCATCTTGGTTGAGTCAAGCTTCCCTTCCCTTGTGTATCATCCATGGCGCACCACACCCAGCACGTCGTGTACGCCCTCGTCGAGCGAGAGTTCCTGGGCAAGTCCCCGTTGGTAGTCAAGGTCGACCGGACCAGCCAGCCGTTCTGCAAGAGGCTCTTGCAGTACCCCAATGGATCCCAGCTCATTTTTGCCATCCATGTTCGAGATGCACAAGCGTGCGTGGATGCAGAGGCGAAATGCTCAGGTACATGCGCGGTGGTTACGATTCCAGAATCCAGCCACGAAGAGATGTGGGTGCCGAGTACTTCGAGGTGGGCGAAGCCACCGTTTACAATGGTATGTTAGCAAACGTTTTGAAGTACGCCTGGTATGGCGACGACTGCGGTGGCAAACAGGAGGAGTGTGACACTCCACGTGATGACTCCGTTGAATCTGAGGGATCCGTGGAATCCGCCGTTGAATCTGAGGAGACGGATCAGGAGCGTATGGATTGTGAGACGTACGTCTCACGTGTGGTGACTGTGATTTTCGACAACGTCGTTCAGGCTAACATCGAGTGTTACGATTCGGTGCAGGACTTTGTCGAGGCCAATGCAACAGAGCTGTCTGGTGCGGTGTTAGATCAGGGCGCATTTGTCGCTCGGGTACTGTCGAAGCTATCTGCCGCCCTCAGGTCGAGCTTCACCGCCAAGAAAGTGGTATCATCGCTCAAGGATCTGGGCATCCAACCCATCCAGCACA
This sequence comes from Chlamydomonas sp. ICE-L, assembly GCA_013435795.1. Lineage (NCBI taxonomy): Eukaryota > Viridiplantae > Chlorophyta > Chlorophyceae > Chlamydomonadales > Chlamydomonadaceae > Chlamydomonas > Chlamydomonas sp. ICE-L. The sequence continues at coordinate 7,772,313 of JACBWV010000338.1, read as the reverse complement.
TTTTCGACGGCCTGCTGCTTCCCCGTCGTGCCCTGCGGTTCCCCGACTTCACTCGCCACAAGAATATCCTCCGCTTTCTGGATGAGCGGTGCATTGCCACCACCCCCGGCGATCTGCGACCGCATATCGCCACGACCCCGGGCATGTACAACGCTTACGTCACGTTCTGCGAGGAGGAGGGGCTACATGCGACTGTTGCTGACGTTGTCGAGCTGGCGCAGGTCGTCCAGGAGTGCGGCCTGGACACGAGGTACACCCTGCAAAAAGCTACCCCCGAAGACATCTCCTGCTGATTGAGTCCCAATTCCTCTTGCACCTGATGCAAGAGCAGAGCGTCTCGCATCCCCGTATCGATGATTCTGTGAGCTTCACGGCGGCCACCTTGTTCTCCATGTTCAATGACTGGCTATCCCCGATCCCTGGTTCTCCTAAACATGAAACCACCTTGATCAAGTTTGGTCTCAAGATGTCCAAGCTTGGCTTGAGGGGCGTCTCCAAGCGACGCTGCAACACGGGTGCTGTTTACTCTTTCTGCATTACGGATGTCATCAATGACATGCGTGAGAAGATGTGGCCTGTATTGGATTGAGCTCTGTTATCCATTGCTGCACGCACGCACGCACACACAGATAAAGGACGCGTATGATGCGGTCGTGAGACTGAATGGACGAGGCTGCGAAAGCTGCCGTGGCGTGTGTGTGTGTGAGAATGAATGTACGGACACTACTCTTCGAAAGCCGCCGTGGCCCGTGTGAGAATGAATGGACGAACGGGGGGCCCGCACAGTTTTTTAGCTATTGTGTTCTGTCAAGTGCAAGTGCGTCCGTAGTTCCTCTGGCAGCGGCACGCCTCTCTCCGAGAGGACCCTGACGCAGGTCCGGCTGTGCAGGGCCATGCCCTGCATGGCCCTGAAGGTGACGGAGCCAGCGCCTCCCTGGAGGAAGGCGGCGTCGTCCTCGTACTTGCTTGCTTCTGCCGGGTTCACCCTGCTCATTCGCTGCACGATGCTCCTGAGCACCGGCAGCAGCGAGTCTTGCAGGTCCGCCTTCGCCCAGCGGCAGTCCCGTCCGTACACGTACGTCTGCTGGTAGCAGTCGGGGTCCATGATGATGTTCATGTACTGCGGGTTGCGCGGGGTTGAAGGTGCGATAGCTGCAGCAGCTTCACCAGGTTGTACCCGCACTCATTGAATTGAGCGACCGAGAGGAACTCTGACTCGGGCGTGACCTCCTCCCCGAAGGGGTGCAGGTCCTCCACCGGTGTCGTCGCAGCTGGAGATAGCGCCGCTGCATCTGGAGCAGTATTGTTTGTTGTTGGTGGTGGTGGTGTTGGTGAAATTTTTGCATGTACCGAATATAGTTGTTGGTGGCCGACCCGAAGCTGTTGTTGATTGTGAAAGTGTGTTTTTTCCGCAACGCCTCCAGTTCCGCTTGCATTTCATCGATCCGATTCTCGAGGTACTCCATGCGCTTCTCCATGAAGTCAACATCAACAGCTCCCTTAGGGTGAGACCTCCGCTTGTGTGAAGACTTCGAATACCGTTACTGAACTGCTTGTCACACAACTCGCATGCGAACAAACAGGAGGGGGGTGTTTTTCTCGATGGTGCATTCTCCATGGTGCATTTCTCCATGAGGGAGAACCCCCTTATGTTTGTTAGCATTGTTAGTTTGTCATACATGTGTTCTCCACAAGGGGGGTCACAACGCAACCTCCCCCCTCCCTCCCCCCCCCTACTCGCTCGCAGGTGCAAGGCATCCGATCACAAAATCCGAATCCGCTTAAGGGGGCCCACCCCCTGGCAATGCTCCGGCCAAAACAACAACATCGGGTGCCAATGGAACATGTTTGATTTGAACCGAAAATTACCTGAAGAAAATGCCGGAGGCTCACAATCAAGTCCCTATTTTTTAAAAAACTGTTTTTTTCAAATGAACAACTCTCAAAAAGGACCTTCTCCATCCCGCCGTAACAACAAATGATTTCAGTTTCCAAAACAAAAATAAAATACTGCAGAATCCGGTGGCTCACATCAAGCCCTATTTTAAACGTTGTTCCCACATGGAACACCTCTGAAAAGAACTCTCCATCTGCGGTAACAAAAACAATTATTTCAACAAAAATAATACTGAGAATGCCGGAGGCTCACATCAATAATCCCGATTTTAAGAACGTTGTTCATCAATAATACACACGCTCTGGAAAAGACTCTCATGCGGTAACAACCCAATATTTTTCAATGTCAAAAAAAAAATTAATACTGAAAGAATACCGGAGGCTCAACAATCAATCCCTTTTTTAAACGGTTCACATGAACACCTCTGAAAGACTCTTCCATTTTTTGTCTCGGTAAACAACAATTATATTTTCAACAAACAAAATAATACTGAAGAATTGCCGGCGGGACGCAATCAGCCCAATCCCTATTTAAAAATTAAAACGTGTTCACATGAACACCTCGAAAAGACTCTCCAGCTCGTAACAACAATTATTTCAAACAAAAAATAGAGACTTGAAGAATGCCGGAGGGCTCACATCCAAATCCCCCTATTAAAAACTGTTTCACATGAAACACCTCGGAAAAGACCTATTCCATTCTCGGTAAACACAAGTTTAGTTTCAAACAAAAAATTAAATACTGAGAATGCCGGAGGCTCACATCATCCCCCCTATTTGGAACGTGTTTCACATGAACACCCTCTGAAAAGACTCTCCCATCGGGCGGGAACAACAATATTTCAACCAAAAAATAATAACTGAAATGTGCCCGGAAGGCTCACATCAATCCCTATTTTAAACGTGTTCACATGAACAACCTCTGAAAAAGAAAGACTCTTCCATCTCGGGTAACAACAATATGTTCAACAAAAATAATACTGAAGAATGCGGAGGGCTCACATCAATCCTAAGTTAAAAAAAAAAAACAGTGTTCACATGGAACACCTCTGAAGAATCTCCATAGCGGAACAACAATATTTTTCAACAAAAAATAAATACTGAGAAAATGGCCGGAGGCGCACTTCATCAATAAGCATTTCAATCCATATTTTAAAAAAAAAACACGTTCACAAGACATGAACACCTCCTGAAAAAGACTCTCCAGCTCCGGTTAAACAACAAATTTATTTCAACAAAAAAAATAAATACTGAAGAATGCCCCGGAGGCTCACATTCAATCCCCAATTTTAAAACGTGTTACATGAAACAAAACCTCTGAAAGCTCTCCCCCTCTCGGTAACAAGCAATTATGTTCAACAAAAAATAGTACTGAAGATGCCCGGAGCCCTTCACGAATCAATCCCCTATGTTGTAAAAAAAGTTGTTCAACATGAACCCTCCCTGAAAGACTCTCCATACTCCCGCGACGTCAACCAGGTGGCTGTACTGGACAAGCTCCCGTGTTCCAGAAAGGCAGCGGCCCGGCGTGCGCGTTTGAGCGGCCGTGAGGTTCCAAAGTGCGCAGAAACCGAAGTTTCACGAGCCCTCGAGCATACGCAAACACTCTCAAGGCAACAGGTGGGTAAGTTCCCCGTCTTCCCTCCTGAAAAGTTCTCTTGCCCTTGACCTGCATGCCCTGTTCGTCACGCCTTCACCATATCCAGACCCCGTCGTTCAAGAATAATCTTAACCGCCTGGACAACTTGCGCAGGTTCCCCCAACACGTCGCGAACACAACGAACCGCACGATGCCTGGCTGAACCAGCCGAGCGGTGTTTGGCGTTATCGCTGAACATCGGTGTTCCCTTCAAAAAGTTTTTGGTGTCGAATGCACGTCATCAGTTCGGATGAACGGGGCGAGGGTTACACGACGGGGACGAAAACCCCAGAGCCAGCGAGTGTCTCCTCGGTCACACGATCCTTCCAGCAAACGAGTGCTCAGTCCGTGTGCCACGTTCGGCGAGCCGCGCCACACCGGGCGCAGGATCCCGGGCCACAGCCAGGCGCCGACAGGAGCCGCGCCTTCCACGGAGACCGACAGCACCAGGCCCTTTGTTTCTCACAAGCAGGAACGCTGCCGTCGACGCGGTCCGAGCCCCCCAATGCAGAGCAGTACGGCTTCAGGTACAGAATGAACCTTGTTCCGTCCCGTCCGCTCGCGTCCGTTGGCATCACCCGCTGCCCTCGATAGAATCATGAGGAAATGACTTGCCGGCCCGCAAATGGCCACTGGCACATCGCTGAGGATGTCGTTGGCGGTCGACAGGGGACAGGGCAAGCGACAGGGACATTTGTTCAAGGGGCAGCGAGGCCGACAGGGACAGCCTCAGCCTTCCGGTGAAGCGCATCCCAAGCTGCTCCCCGAGCCTTGAAGGACGCGCAACAGGAACTCGCTCGTCGCCCCCTTCCACGTCGCCCTCACCGGCGCGTGCCCAACGCGGGCGGCCACTGACCGCAGCGTAGCTGGTGCCCCGAGGTCACACTCGTGACCTGCAGCTCAAGAAGGTCCGGCGAAAAGCAGGACAAACGTAAGGTCCGAAAGCGGCGTTGTAATAATCGTCAGCTAGAAAGTACTTTCGACAGTCTCTGCAAGTGGCGGTGGAGCCAACGGTCGCAAACAAATCGGGGCAAGATTCACGCCACCCCCGAGAGCTTCCCTTGCAGGTGTGGTCCATCTCCCACCGGTGCAATCGCGGGTACTGCTTGACCTCTAAGCAGGGTGGCGAAACCTTGCCATTTCCACCTGCTCAGTTTTTTAAAAAGCAGTGGTGGGGTAAAATCATACTTAAAACTTAATATATAGCAAAGAGTGTTTAATAATTGTGACTTTAACCCCCGCCAACCATCTTCTAATCACGCGGTACGTGCTTGACCTCTAAGCAGGTTTGCGAAACCTTCCATCCCACCTGCGTCAGTTTAAGCAGGTGGGTTAAAATACATAAACTTAAATTATAATATAAAGCAAGAGTGGTTTTTTAAGAATTGTGACATTTTAAACAAAAACCCGCACACTCTCTACTCTCACATGAAGCCACTGGTAAGAGGTGACGTTGCCGTAAAGTGGTTGTCGGGTTTCATCGCGTGCCCACCTTCGCAAGGGTTCTTTGCTACGAGCGCCTGAACGTCGGTGTCGACCAGTGACGCAACCTCGTCCCGGTCCCATCTGCAACGCCAACACCATCACGCCCCCCCCGCCGGCGGACCCGGGGCCACAGGTACAGGTACATCCCTGTAAAAAAAGTGCTGAGTGCCTGAAAAATCGATCCCCGCCGATATGGTCGGCGTGTACACGACCGATCCGTTTTTTGCGCTCCCAGAAGTGCCGTCTACGTCCCTATGAAGCGTCCGCCCTTGACTACTATTTTTGCCGTCCCTGCTGTCTGGAAGGGTGCAGCCAGGCAGAGGCTGGCCGCGTCCTTCGGTTCGTCGAATGTGTCAAGTGCGGCCCTTGGTGCACCTGCAAGCGCTCGCTCCGTGGCGGAGCGAGAACGACGACGACGTTCCTTTTCCCGGCCTGCGATGATGTCATCTCGTTATCTGCGCGCTCCATGTCACCCTCGTCCCTTCGATATGGGCCGAATGTGTTGCGCCGTTTTCTGTTGCGCCGGTAGTAGTTGACAGGACGAGCAGGTTTGCGCAGCCCGGCCCTGCCTTGAGAATTCCTTTTCGTGACGCTGGGGGCCCAATGTCCGCGTCCCAATGTGTGACTAACGCCGGTTTTGGGGCCGTCGCGTTGAGCTGTCCGCCAGACCCCTGTATCTCAAGCAATGGGGTTTGACGACGTTGGCGACAATGAAGTGTCGACAAGCAACGACTCCACCATCCGGGCCGAGCACAACTAATGTCCAAAGCCCGGTGTGGTAGCGCATGCCAGTGTTCACTCTGCGAGCCTGTGTAGCGACTCGATCTGGCAAGATTGACCCTATGACCGCGCGTGTTCTTGTTCCCTTCGCCTGAGTCCTGTTTGGGGTGACGGTCCCGGCGGGCCCCCTAGGTATGATACAAAAATCCCCTTGCGCGCCCCAGTGTTTTGCTTCTCTTGTGCTCTAGCCGGCGAGCCGACTGTCGGTATGTGACAACGAGCACGGTTCCTTGTCCTTTGCCTCCCCCACGCCGTTTTCTAAAGGAGTGCTCCTAGCAATGGGTGGACTTTCCTGAACCACCATCGGGCCCGGCGCACTGAGAGCGTGTTTTGACGGTCCTTGGGCCCCGCTCCGTGGTCTAACCCCACGGGTGAACCGCCTGCCCCTTGCATCTCTAGGACATGACGTCGATGTCTATGTGACCTACTGTTGACGTGCACGGGCTCACCCCCCGCGTCCCAACGCGTCCGCCTGCGGGTTCCGCCGAGTCTTCCCGATGCACGCGGGCCGCGTGGGTTTTTGTTCCAGGTGGCCGGAGAAAGCACTTACGGGCAAGTTCCCTGCTGTGTCATACGAAGAAGCGCATGTTTCTTGTCTCCTTGTGTTAAAGTTTTCCTGTGTAGAGCAAAAAACGGTTTCACACCTCCTGGTCACTGAGTTTGACCTGACCGCCTACGCTCGAGCCCGAATGCGTCCCCTCCCTGCCGGGTCGTCTTTTCGTGGAATGCTGACGGGGTGGCATGTCCCCCTCGGTTCTGAGTAGGTCGAGCATGCGCACGATTAAATGTCGGCGCGTCGGACGTGCGGTTGTTTCCTTCTCCACGGCCTTTGTGGCGATGATGGTTTCCCTTTCCCGCCGCTCCCTGACTGCGTCTGCGACTGTTTGCGCCCGGGCCGCGGTTCGTGCTGGCCATTCCGATCCATCCCTCCCCCCGTTCTCCTGACGTATCTTGGTATGTGCTTCCTGGCACCTGTATGAACTGCGGCGCCATGTCCTTCCTGGCCACGTTTGAGATGACTGTCCTGAGTGCTGTGTCCTGGGGTCATCCGTTGGTGTGTGGTACTGCTGTGAGCGAAAACGGGACCGAAGTTCCGCCCGTTTCCTTGTTTTGAACTTCACGACCCTATCATGCGCATCTCCCTGTCCCTTGTTGGTACACGCCTATGTTCCTACGAACTTCCCGACTGAATTTCCGTTTGGGTCCTAAAGCTCCCTGCAGTCTCATTGGAGAGGTGTGGCTGCCGCCTGTGGTGTCTGACTGGTGGTTGCCCTGCCTGTTACAACGTGGAGCGGCCGTTCCTGTTGCGGGCCGGTAGTCGATGAGAGGGCAGGGCCCTGACTTCTTTGGCGTTTTGGGCTGACGAGCCATATTGAGGTCCGTTGTCGACGTCGATCCTGGATTCCGTAGTTCCGTTGCTGAAAGACTCATCATTGAGTTTGCGTCCTCCTCTGTGTTGAGACCAACGCCGGCACGTCTGGGAAGGGCAACCTGGGTTGTTCGTAAAGTGGCGGACCGGCGATGTCCAAGGGTACGGCTTGCAATGGCCCCTTTTTACCGAACGGTAATGATCCCTCGAGCCGCGTTTGTCCCCTTCGCGTGTTCCCTTGAGTCCTTTGTGCGCGCCTCGTTTGCGTTTCTGGTCCCATTCCTTGTAGCATCCGAACTGTCTGCCATCCACGGAACGGGTCCCTTGTAGCTGCATCCTGCGCCGCGTAGCCCGTTTCTCATCGTCGCATCCTGCCTGCATGCTCCGCCTTTGCCGCCCTATGCGCCCCTGTTGCCAGTTTTGCTCCCAATCCCAGCCCCCCATGAATGGGTGGGGCCATGGCCCGCTAAGGTTAGCCGTGGGTTTGTTTTGTTGCTCACGTCGGCAAAAATCGGTTCAAAACCGTGTGTCAATCGAATTAATCCAATTTGCGTGGTTGAAAATGGTGATTTCGTGTTGGATAACCCTTGGTCCTGATACATCTACATTTTTGCTTACTCTATCCGGGTTGTTACTACACCATAAAACATGTCAGCTCCCTGCACACCAGTCCGCATTTAAAATTCCCGTGAATTGACACCCTCCAGCAAGAGAAATAGTAAAGCGTGTTTTTTAGAAGGGTGACTTGGGGGTAAACCACCTTTTAAATTTTCTTTTCAAACAATTCACCTGTGTGTTCAAGCAAACGGTACTGCTTGAAGACTACATACACGTGTTTCCCCCAATGAGCGTCTCGAAAGCGCGCGTGTAAGAAGGTCCAGATCTCCTACAAAAACTGTTTCCCCTCCCGCGAGTCAATCAGCCTGAATTCCCTGGCCATTTTTCCCCTAGTTGCGGACCTGGCTTTTTGAAATGGGGCCCTGACACAAGGTTGTGTCGGCAATCCGCGTCGATTGAAGACTCTTTTCTTTCGCGCATACCGTTGGATTGGCCAAGAATGACTCCAATCCGTCAAAAAGAAGGCTTACATAACAATCCGCCCCTGGGTGGCGTGTGGAAAGAGAGAGAGAGAGAAATTAGAAAAGAGAGAGAGAGAGAAAGAGAGAGAGAGAAGAGAGGGATAGATTATCGCGGGTGTAATTATTTTTGCCTTTAATTTGTAGATGGAAGAAGGAAAGAGAGGTGGTGTGCGAAAAGGAAGCGCCTAGGGAATAGGAATGTATGATTGAGAAGAAAAAAGAAAAAGAATGCAGTCTACGTGCGAGGAGGGTCCCTTGTTATGCATGCCCGGGCTTAATTCCGTAAACCTTTCCACAATAACACCAGGATTGGGCAATGCCTGTGTTCCCGCAAACCAGAAGCCCGCCGGTCCCGTTAATCCCCGAGTGAGTGAGTGGATTGAAGTGATGTCCGATGAAGACTGCGTCGTTCTACCTTGTTCCGCCGTTTGCGTGTGTCAATGGAGGGGTCCCTCCGATACAATGCGACCGTGTTCCGCCATCTGTGTCCTCCGAGTACAATTCGACAGTTGTTCCCCGCATCTTGTGTCTCCAATACATGCGCCGTGTTCCGCCTCTTGTGTCCTCCGCTACCTTCGACCAGTGTTTCCGCTCTTTTGTGTCCCCATACATTTCGACAAGTGTGTCCGCATCCGTGTGTTGTGTCCAATGAGGGTCCCTGCGTGTGGGGTGCCATTCGGTGTCCGATACATTCGACAGTTGTTCTGCCGTTTGCGTGTGTCCCGCCGATACATTCGACAGTGTTTCTGCCGTTTTGCGTGTGTTGTCCTCCTCCCGTACATTCCGACAGTGTGCGGGCATCTTGTTCCTCCGATAAATTCGCAGTGGTTCCGCCCGTTTGTGCCGAGTGTCCTCCGATGGACCAGTCAGATTCCTAGACACCGTGTTTCCCCCGCCGAGTCGCCAGCCCTGAATTCCCTGCCCCACTTCCGTGGGTCCCGCGATTTTGTCACTCTTTTTCCATGATCCCGGAATACTTGGTTAAGCAGACGTCCTGCTTGAGAAACGACAACGTGTCCCCAAATGCCCGCTCCCAATTGAAGAGAATCGCGGAAAATCGAGGCATGACTTCCCTGAATGTTTGGGGAAGGGATTCGTATGGTTTGCCAGAAGATCCTCATTGAGACGGCCTGTCATGAGCCGAAGAGGGATTCCATTGCTCGGCAAGTCATGCTTACAGTGCGTTCGACCTTTCGTTAACTACCTCAGTTGTGCTTCTCAAGTGCTTCTTCCTCTCTTCCTGCGCGCTCAGTGCCTCATCTTCAGGCCTAGCAACATAATGCGTATTTTTTCGAGCGCGCTCCAGTCCTCAACTTCAATCCTCCCAGACTATCACTCGAGAAAGCATCTCTGGCCTTCTTTTAGAGAGTGCTCAGGTCTTCAGCTCCGTCTTCAAAGCTTTCAGCCGTTCAGTCGACAGCCATCTGCCTTAATTTTTTCCGAGCCGAGCCCTCCAGTCTTCAATCTAAAATCTTCAGTCGAGCTATGTAAATAAAAGCGAAAGGTAAGCGATGCAGATGGTATCAGTAGAGAAAACACTTGTCAATCATATTGATTGATTTTTTATAAAGTTAATAGCTTTTCCCACGTGTTGTCCAGAATAAGCGCAAGATTACAGTCCTGCTTAATGCCGACCTGTTGCATACTATCCTATATATCTATCTAATTGCGTCTGTTCGCTTTGTTCGTATATCAAAGGATGACCCGTTGAACAATTTACACCATCCCTTATTTTTCAAGTAGTAACGGAAGTGAGTCCGGCAAGCTGGTGATTTGTCGTCCACGTCTGATTGTTCGAAAAGTCCAGGGTAAACCACCGAAGTGAGTCCTGTCAGCGGTGATTATGTCGTCACCGGTCGGTGCCCTCATGTTCAGGTGAATCACGAAGTGAGCCTGCCAGCGGGTGATATGTCGAGCCAACTGCGTCCGGCGGACCAAAAACGAAATGAAGCCGGCCAGCGATAATCGGTCTTCGACCTTCAGAGGTGCCCATTGAGGACCAGCCCGCCGACTGACGCGATCGCCTCTCTTCCTGGACACGCCGACTTAGCTGTTTGTTTGGTTCTTCTATGCTCAAATTAAATCCCTAGTCATGTGCAGTAAATTGAGCATCCCAGACAACTTGTAAGCACAATAATGTACATTTTAGGGGCAGGGAAGTGGGAGAGAGTCACGCTATCACTCAACTTAGTGCTTCAAACATTCACCACCCACTATATATTGGTCATGACGAGCAGAACATAACAAGGAGTACCATGCTTTACAGTTACACCAGAGGCAAACGTTGTTGTAAACTGTCTGGACATCTGATAGAATCAGGAATCACCCTTCACTTGAGGGTTTCAATGTGCTAGCATTGATGACATCAATCTTTTTAATGTACACGGCCGCATTGTTACAACAATTGCCATTGCGTCGAAAAGCTTCGTACCGTCATCGGTCTGTCCTTCACCGTGCACATTCCCCTAGACGGTCGAAGAGGCACATCTTACAACTCAGTCAGTATACCCATGACCATCCGGATCTGACGGGTGGTAAGATGTTGAAGGCCAAGTATGCATTCAAATTCTTACACTTGACGGACGATACTATTAAATTGAAACCGCTTTCTGGAAGTGTACGGCACGCATGTAGATGAAAATTGCCTGGTTCTGGAATACATCCACGACACAGCGCCCCACGCGTTGTTGCTGCACTGCCAAGCAGTAGTTTAGTCCATTCACCAAATACTCAAGGAATTCCCATGCACCATCGACAGATGGCGTATATCCCCATCATGGAGGACCCTCCAATCTTGGACTTTCTGATATCATTGAAAATGCCTACCAGCAAGCAAATATTGGATGACAGGGGGCGCTCTGTAGATGGAAGGATCCGACACGTGTTTCCCGAGTCCGCAGCTGAATTTCCTGCCCCACTCCGTGGGTCCCGCGATTCCTCTTTATGATATCAAATAGTTGTTAAGCAGAAGTCTGCTTGAACGACACGTTCCTCATGCGCTCATGAAAGATGAATCCGGAATCGAGGAATGACTCCTGAATGTTGGGAAAGGATTCCGTATGTTTGCAATCCTCATTGAGACGCCTGTCATGATCGTAGGGATTCCATTGCTCGGCAGTCATGCTTGACAGGTCGTACCTCAGTTGCTTCTCAAGTGCTTCTGCGCGTCAGTCTCAATCTTCAGTCTAGCAACATATGCTTATTTCCGAGCGCGCTCAGTCTCAAGCTCAATCTCCAGACTATTCACTCGAGAAGCATCTGCCTTCTTTAGAGAGTGCTCAGTCTCAAGCTCAAGCTTCAGTGGCAGCATGACTTATTTCGAGTGCGCTCAGTCTCAAGTCATCTTCAGTCGAGCTATGTAAATAATAAGCGAATCGGTGTAGCGATGCAGAAAGGTTTAGTAGAGAATAAAAAACAATGTCCATCATATTATTGATGTTTATTAAAAGTATAGATTTCCACTTGTTGTCCAGAAATAGCGAAATGATAGCGTTTCAACTTCCATTACATTAATTGATTGCCGGAGCGGAGATACAATATAAACTTGTAACTACTTACTTTGGCCTTACTACGGCCAGTAAGACCTTGCCCCCTAACCTGCTCCCGGTCATGGCGTTAGAACACGAATGACAACCCTTGTGAGAATAGGTGCGCTCCTCCCAAACGGTGCTCATCATCATGCGAGTCGAGGACGTGTGTGACCTGCAGCACCGGGTGTGGTGACACAAGAATGTGACTGCCTCATTCAGCATCTCAAAGACCGACGCTGTATAATTGATCCGTTTTGGAAATGTAGGCAATGCAAACCATACTGCGTTGCACTCCCACATATCGTCATCGAATGTAACAGGGTCACGTACTTGAAGCGAAGTCTTGGCTCGATACTAGAGATGTTGCACCAAACGCTATCGGCTCCCGGCCTCAACCAACCTCTTAGACGCGGCTTTGCTTGCGCTCACCACGGAATTCGATCATAAGGCGGGCCTTGTGCCATGTCCTGTGGTGTATCAGTCATTCCATGACAGCGACGGTATTGTGTTGTGTTGTTGATGTGTGATGTTGATGTTGATGTTGACACATTATTTACAGTAGTTCTCAAATAAAGTGGGACACACCTTATAAATCATCCAGCCGTGTGTGCGAGCATGGAGTAGTGGGGACACCTTGTATTTCATGATAAAGTGTGCTTAAGGAAATGTGGTGCATGATTTTTATCACCAAAAGAATAAGAAATCATAATAATAATGCAAACATAGAATGGTGTGATGCAAATATCCTTACCTGTTCTACAAAATATAGTTGAGTACCCCAATGACAGTAACCACATCGTCAATATGTGCTCAATTATGTAAACAAATGCACAAAGTAAGGTATCAATCATTGTATTTCCAGAGTGTGGCAGCGGATTCATGAGTGGAATGTTTTAATAGCCCTCAATCAAACCGGTTTATAACATCAAATACAGCGATTTATGGATAGCCATATCGAGCCCCATTCGGTGGACGAGTGGCTTAGGCTTGTCTCAAGTGCACCATGTCGCGACAAAAGTCGTTGACTCGTACTAGCGCTGGAGCATTGGGACGAAGGAGCCAAACCTCCCCAAACAAGTGTTTGTAATTTACATCAATGGTGGGCTGAAGTTCGGTGAGTCGTATTGTGCCAAAACATGGATCCTCTGCATGTCTCACTGCGGCGGCACAATTCTGGGAAGTGGCTGTGTGACCAGAACGCAGCTAAACCAACTCACAATTAATTTCATGGACGAGACATGCGACACCCTGCCGATTGCACGTCATGGACTGAATTGGCTAACACGTTCCTTAAACTTGTATACAGTTTGATCTGGTCGTTGACAGGTTGATCCTATCCGGCTTGATACACACGAACTTTCTCTTGAGTAGTGATAATTTAATTTGCGATTTTTTATCGACTTTTTAGGTAAGCACAAACTACCTGTTTTCAAAAGAGGGGTCTGAGCATCTTCCTCATCCGGTGATACAAGAGAGGCAAGTAGTAGTACCATTCCCCTATTAATCCAAATTACATGTACAACTCCATGACGCAATGGATCAACCCCATGCCCGCCTTCCAATCCCTCCCTGCACCAGAGCGACAGGCCACTGGTTGAATGACGATATTGCACCAAGTCGATATCGTGTCACAGCATTGCTCTCCTCTCTGTTGAAGTCTGTCATGCAATGCGTGTGAAGGACTTGCAGGGCAGTCTGAAGCCACCGATTTCTCCGTTGAGTTGATGACCCACCTTTGTGCAATCACAAGCGCAAATCAAATCATACCTTGTTGTTGTTGTTCGCAGCATGGCTACGGCAGCTTCAAACAGCCGCATGCGCACCCGCACTGCCTCATAGCTCGCTCAGCAGTTTGGACAAGTGCAGCCAATGCAGCATTCGTGTGTGGCCCTCCGTCACGATGATGATGCCTAGCTGAGCTGGTGATGTATAGTGAGTCCATGCTTATTATCTGTGTGCATGAAAAAAATGAAGCAGTTGACAAATAACGACGACTGTGTACCACAATTATAGGCTTTAAGTCATACCGCGATAAAATAGGTTGTCAAGAGCTAACAAACCAGAATTCGCCCCCGTACAGACAGTTTGGAGTATATATCCGAAGTAGATTTGTTGTTAGATGTAATCGGAATTGTGTTAGTAAGTGTGCGTCCGGTATCACACCGCGGCGCGACACTCGATGCGGTGAGATGAGAAAACCCGAATTCAGGCCAAATTCCATGAACACGGCGTCCCCTTTTGTTGTGAGGATCCGCCAACCTTGGTAGCTGTATGTGGACAAGACGACCTCGCGTCGCTTAGCGGATTCAGCTAAATCCAGCCCCTGCATCAACAATCACCGAATATCGCATCTCTTCGATATTGCGTTCATTTTTTGGTCGCCTTGCCATATTTCACGCCTTCATTCGAGCAATGGACGGCACCGCATCGCGCGGTGCTGCGTGTTTATCGACCGAGCTCATGGCGGTTTTGGAATTATGGTCAGCCTCGCCATGAGTTCATAACGACTATGACATTTGCTTCGATACAAGATTTGAGGGGGTTTTTCAGTTTTTCAATGACTTCACCTGCAGCCGTAGTTTTCTTGCATTTGTTACTTTTCTGCACTTTGATGCTTTCATGCGGAGCGCGCCTGCCCACTCTAACCATTCATCAAGCGTCCGTTTTTTTTGTTCAGAGGCCTCATGCTTCATAAACGCGGACGAAACTATTCGGACGTGTACGAGTCGTCCTTCTTTCCGCGTGGACGGGGACCTGTGTAGCACAGACATCAGATCGACGTCTTCGTTTCTTTTTACGCTTGAGGTAGTTTTGCCACTCGTGGCATTCAATGAATGAATGAAAGTGTATATATTTTTAAAAAAAAAAATTATCTAAGACTTGTTGGTTGCGTTGTAACGTTGGGTCTTCACGAAGTTCCTTATCATGTTGAGTCCTTGAGTTCCTCCATTCACCTCCACACAGGCCAAGGGAGGGCGGCTTGCGCACCACCCGTACGTACAACTTTCATTATTCATTCTCATTGTGGATGCACACCGCGAGCCTGGCAGGGCATGTCCACCCTTGCATGTGTTTTTTCAAGATTTTGTCAAAAAAAAACTTCACGAATTACATATTACACAGTCAGATTCCTCCTTGTCATCGAGAATGGTTACGGTGGTTTTATATAGGCTGTACATAAGGTTTTATATCAAAATCCAAATTCATCATGACGCCATTATGGTGCATCAAGTACATATTTTCCAATATCAAATGTGCCAGGGGTGTCACCAAAAAAAATGAATGGGTTTGAGGCAAATTACTTTGCACACTATAAATGACCCAATTACTCTAGTATCACAAGAGGGTGCCATGCTTGTGCAAGAGCTCACAATGGCAAACAAAACAACTATTGAACAGGGTTTGGGAAAACTGCATGAGTTATTCATTCATCATGGGACCGAAACATACGTAGGCAATTATCCACCATGTCGAGATCTTGTTCATTTCAAATCGACAACGTGGCATACAAAAAATTACGCTAATCGGTACCATAACTGTTCTCTTTGTCCCCAAAAATCCTCCCACCATCAGGGGAAAATTCGGCAAAATTCGCAATCATCGGACTCATCAAAAAGGCCCCACTGCTGTTTTCACAATTTGCAAGGGGAAGTTGAAGACCTAACAATACGTACATACAGGGCTGTGTTGCTGCCGATTTGCCACCGGTCCGCTTGAATCACACCCTACTTTAAAATATCATGGACTGTTTCAAGTGAGGTTTTGCATTTCGCATCTTAGCGGCCCATAGAACATGGCTCTTTAAAACCCAATGCTTAAACAATGTCATGAACACCACGTACATCAATTCCACTACCCAGGGGATTGAATGGTATAAAGTGGATGGAGAAATCCACGGGAAAAAAACCCTGGAAACAAACGGTAACCAAACAAAGAACTTGAAAAGCAGTACACTTCGACGGAATACTCAAAATTGAAAACTGGAGTGTACGGGTACAACCTATTACTGTTCCGCACGACTGTTTGTAGTAGGAACAGGTTCGAAAAGCAAACAATCGACACATGACTACGAATGTTATTTATTTTTTATTTTTTTGTTCTGTTTCCCTAGAAGCTTCCAGAGGGCGATTCTGAGGTTCAATTAGTCACGTGTGTGTATAAAGTTTTCGGGGTTCTATTTCCAATTACGCATACCTGTAAAAAAATTTGTTTTTTTCACAAGATCAGAATCAGAGAGCCTTCCAAGAACCGAGTTCAGCAGGTTCGTAACAACTTTACATTACAAGATGCAGAAGACGTATTCCAGCTGTTTCAACAAATAAAAAAACACCGACCCTGTGGGATAAAGCAATCATGTACAACTTCCTGGATCGTATTGAAGAACTCCCAGAAATAATTAGATATAAGCAACAACATCCTTACTGGGAAACAACACCTTTTCATCTCATTAGACGCCATGTGCATTCGAAGCAGCAGCCAGCCCAACTTGAAACCATTGCGATAATCGTATCGACACAACCTGCTACGACGGTTGACGATACCTGCCGTACGATTCTGACCAACCAGTTTAGGATATGCGATCACCATTGCGACTACTTACCGTGTCGATCTGTGGTGTGCATCTTATTCCTATTCAACACATTTGCGGCCAGCTGGAATTCATACTTGGCTTTTAAATTGTTTAGGCATTGCAAGCCACATGAGTCTTTGTATTCACTAAGTTGTATAATTATCCCATCGCCCATCAGATGGGATACTGAATGGATGTGAAACTGCTACAATTAACCGTGTTCCAGTTTTTTGACATGCAGTTATATAGCATCTTGTAGTAGACTGTCTGTCGGAATCGAAAATGACGTTGTCCAAACTATAATCTTAAACCCGATTAGGCTATCCAGGGTGTCTCGCATGCTTACAATTGCAATTGGGGAATGCCAGTTTATGATGATTTACGTCCATGGTCTGTCTCACAAACCACCAAAGTGGATTCACCATCCCCTATTTCGTTTGTGATCATGAAGCTCTTTCCAGCCTGCCTACGGCCCAACAATATACATCACATGTAGTAAGCACACACACTGTCTGCTGCGACAATACGGATGCCTCATTTACAGAAGCGTTGGTTGCATTCTGCAAATTTCATTATACACTGTTAGGTTTACATATTTTCGGAAAGCAAACAAGTCAATTGTTGCAACCCTTTGACACCATGGAACCTACATCGCGAATGGAATTGAATTAGTAATGTGTGTGGGTCAGCACAGAGAGATGTTATTGTATTGCATGCATTGTGGGGCACAACGCGCACCGCGTCTATTCATGAGTGCACGAGCAAGAATCACGCACTTGAGGTTCTCGATCCTCTTCGTCCTGCTTGGAAACCAAGCTCAGCGCCTGGTTCAGTAGACGATGTTGCTCATGCGCAGACTCCTCCGTCTGAGCCAGTAGCGTTTTGTAAGCTCGCTGAACAGCGTCAGTACGACACGCGCTCTGCAGCAACGGCATCAGCCACGGCAAACAGCCACGGCAAGAGCCACGGCATCATCGAGTTGGGCTGTCGTGTACATTTCGGCCATGCTCAGTCACTGCACAATGCATTGCCTTGTCTGAGGCTGGGTCTCTATATTACTATTCTACAGTCGGCAGAACAGTAAAATGAAACATCAAAAAACCGGTATAATGCGGTGACAATCATATATTGTATGAGTGGATTGCACCCCACTGCGGATTGAATTGGAGCTGGCTGGATTGCCCCTCCTTTTAGCTGGACTGCTTTGTTGTGCTGGACTGCACAGCCCCCCTCCTCTTCAGCTCCTAGTACTGTGCTGGACTGCATAGTTGTCTGAAGCTTCCCTGGCGAGCCTCTCTGTCTCTGTGCTCCTCCCTCGTAGCCCTCCTCAGATCAGAAGCACTTCCGTCAGCGCGAGCAATGTCCAAGGCAAGCATCGTCCGCGAGTGGACCCGCCCGGATGGCTCCAAATGCGTAGTCGGCCAGCGAGGACAATGCCAAAGCACCCCCAGGATCGCTCATGCTTTACAAACATCTTACTGGATGAGAAAGTTCCATTCGTCCCAGCTTCGGGGCCGGGTAGCAAGAGTCTCTCCTGGTACACTTGCAGGGCCACTGTTTACGATGTTTCGCACATGGGGCATGCTAGGAACTACGTCACGTTTGATATTATCCGCCGAGTGCTGGAGGACTACTTTGGGTACAACATTCTCTACGTCATGAATGTTACAGATGTTGACGACAAGATCATCCTCCGCGCTCGCCGCAACTACCTACTGGCAAAGTACAAGGAAGGAAAGCACACGGACGCTGAGGTAAAAGCTTTCGCGTGAGAAGGCTGTCCAGAACAGCTTTGCAAAGCAGAGAGCAAAGCTCGCAGAAGCGGAGGCCTTGGTGGTCGCAGCCAAGGAAGAGCAGGAGGCTGCTGCAGCTGACAAAAAGGGGGGTCCTTCAGCGACAACTGAATGAGCTGGAGGGTGCTATTAAAAACGAGGCCCACAAGCTAAGTCAGATTCAGACAGCCCTGAGCGCGTTAGGACAGGCTGCGATTCAGCTACTATCTACGCGGTTGCCTCGGATTTTGTAGCTGAGGAGCTGGACAGAGAGCAAGGCAAGAGCGTGACGGATTCATCAATCTTTAGGGCGCATGCTGCCAAGTATGAGGCGGAGTTCACTCAAGATATGGATTCCTTGGGTGTGCGCCGCCCAGATGTGCTCACGCCGTGTCAGCGAGTACATGGACGAGATTGTGGACTACGTCAAGAAAATTGTAAGACCAATGGCATGGCCTATGAGAGCAATGGAAGTGTCTACTTCGATACAACGAATTTCAGGGCGTGTGGCCACACCTACGGCAAGCTCAAGCCTTGGGCTGTGGGATCTTCTGCACTAGCAGCCGAGGGGGAGTCCAACTTCGAGACATCAGAGAAGCGCTCTAACACTGACTTTGCCTTGTGGAAGGCGTCGAAGACTGGGGAGCCCTTCTGGGAGTCTCCTTGGGGCCAGGGGCGGCCTGGCTGGCATATCGAGTGCAGTGCCATGGCTAGCACCCTGATCGGATCCCGCATGGACATCCACACCGGTGGGGATGACATGAGGTTCCCACACCATGACAACGAACTGGCACAAGCTGAGGCATTCTACCATAACGAGGGCTGCCACCAGTGGGTCAACTACTTCCTCCACTCTGGCCACTTGGAGATTGAAGGGCTGAAGATGTCCAATTCACTGAAGAACTCCATCACCATCAGGGAGGCTCTGAAGTCATTCTCTGCTCGCCAGTTGCGTCTCTTGCTTGTGCTGCAGTCTTGGAACAAGTCCATGGTGTATGGAGAGGCCTCCAGGGCCGAAATGAAGGCTCGGGAAGCGCAGCTGAAAAACTTTTTCCAGAACATTGAGGTTGCTGTGCGCGGGGTGGACGAAATCACCTCCTGTGCTAAATGGCAGGCAGAGGAAGAGGGACCTGTCTCAAAAGCTGCAGGCAGTACAGAATCAGGTGCATGAGCACTTGCTTGACAACCTGAACACCGCAGCTGTGATGGACAACCCTCAGCGAGCTCATCAAGAGCACCAACATCTACCTTTCCAAGAAGCGAGGAGTCTGCGTCTGCAGCTGCCCCGGTCCAGCCCTTGCTCCTACGCAAGGTGGCCACCTATGTGACCAGGATGCTGTCCATGTTTGGTATTGTCGATGGCATCCTGGGACAAGCCTGGCTTTGCTGACGCCGCAGGCGGGGCTGGGATGCCAAGGGTGCAGGCTACCTGGATGCCTTTGCTGCATTCCGTGATGAGGTGCGATCACTTGCCCGCACCAAGGTTGATCCCAAGGAGACCATGACAGCTTGCGACCGTGTGCGTGATGTGGCCCTTGTGGAGCTTGGTGTTCGATTGGAAGAGCCGACCAGATGGCAAGGCCATTTGGAAGCTAGACGACCCAGCAGTTATAAAGGCTGAGCGGCAGGGAGCGAGCTAAGACAGCATCTGAGGCCGCTCGTAAAAAGATGGAGAATGCACTCAACCTCAAGCAGATCGCGGTCCCCCGTGATGGTTGTGGGAAGCACCTGAGTCCAGCATCCAAGTCACTTCACCAATCAAAGGGGGCAAGTCCTCATCAGTGAGAGCAGCAGTGCCACCCGAGCAGGTGAAGGAAGTGGCGACTGTGGCCGTTGTTACCCCGACTGGTCTTGTATACTTCCCGGAGGCTCGGGATGGAAAGGTAGTTCTATTGGATGCTGGAGGAATGCAGTTCGCTCCACCTCTCTCAGGACAAGCGGCACTTCGAGTTGTGGGTACCCGTCTCTCCAGTTGCCCCACATCGAATGCCAGCCGGGCAGCCCATGATGACATGTATACATGCTGTCCTTCTTCGATCACTAGGTCGTTCATCCATGGGGGCGTAGTACGGATGGGAAAGTATTGCGGAATACTCACAAAGTTGATGTAACCATGCTTAAGAAACCCTTGGTGATGAAGTGCATGACAGGTTGCAAAGTAATTGCAAATATCAAGAATTTCCTGACTTGTGTACGACACATGCATTTGGTGAATGTCGGGTACCAGCACTTCCTTCGGTGCTCCGGATGAAGTCATGGACATAATGGATCACAAAGCGATTGTCAACTCATTGTAACCATGAAATGTTTCTACAGTGCAGCGTCCAGACAAACGCATAATTGTCGATGGCAATGTATCGCGAGTCATCAACCAAACTTTCGTCACATTCAATCCCATGTCAAGCAACGCTTCGGCTACTTCTAACTCTTTCACCGCATTGCCTGCATCAGGGAACACACAAACGCAACTCGTTTTATGTGTCGGTCCTCCACACAACAAAGTTTGTACGTGTTTCGCTATTGACCCTGCAGTGCCACTGTAGTAAGGCATGAGTCCTCTATATTTTTTTTAATGGAGGGGGCGTAATGTACTTACAGATCACGGATCTCTTCTATGCGTACATCGATCGAGTGTAATGTGTACTGTACTGTACTGTACTGTACTGTATTGTCCTGTACCGTACCCCCTGTGAATTCCCCCCTCCGTTTGCGTGCGTGCGTGTTCCATGCGTGCGTGCGTGTCTCTTGTTCTCCTGACGTCGTCGGCGTCTTGCTCCCTCCCCCCCATACATCATCCGCGTGTTCCATGCGTCGCGTGTGTGTGTGTGTAAATCAGTAGTGTGTCTGCTGGTTGATGTGACCTGTGGGCTCCCCTCCGGTCGCCCACCCGCTCGGTTCCTCGCGGACTCCTTTGTGGGGGCTCCCCTCCGGTCGCCCCCGGTCGCTCCGCTGTGGGGAATAGGTGAAAGGGGACATATATCACTTGACAAGCAGTTTTGAGGTTGGTTGCTTGAGGATGAGAACAAAGTAAGGCAAATCAAACTGCAACATAAACAAAAGATGATGCATTAGCTAACGCAAATCAAACTGTGGTTTATTTATTTTATTCTCTGCACGATTCTCCTGAGCACCAGCACAGCCGAACTCCTCAGAATGGCTAAACCGAGTCTGTACTCGGTGTTGGAAGACGCAATCTAGAGATCCGCGCTTCGCTCCCTTCGTGCATCAGGACGCATACGGGGTATGGGGACTGAAGCCACAGCCATTGCCCGAGATAATCTTGAAGCTGGTGTTGGGGATCCTCGTCGCGCCTCTCAAGGCCACCTTGACGGTCTTAGGCTTGGTTTTAGCTTGCAATACTTGCCGCGTTGAAAAATACTTAATGCCGGTGCTATCGATTTCTAAAGAGTACAGGGCCGCATGGACACTGTAATGGGGCAAGATCTGGATCCGCCTCGCCTTGTTTGGTTTAGGCTTTCTCTCAGTATCATGGATCAAGTTGGACCACCTGGACATCAGAAAGCAGGCTGAGACAGAAAACAGAGGCCCCTGTCATTGTGTCTAACCACATGGGTTGGTCAGATATCTTGGTGCACATGTCAAGAAGCTGGCCTGCTTTTGTGGCCAAGGAAGGCATTGATAAGGTTCCCATTGTAGGGTATATCAGCCAACACATTGGATGCATCTATGCCATGCGAGCCATCAAGGAGACTAGCAAGAGTGCGGCTGTCCAGCTGAAGGATCGTATTGCTGCAAAAGCCATTGACCCTACCAGCTCTGTACGCCCCATGCTTGTGTTTCCTGAGGGCACCACCACCAACGGGCGCTACCTCTGCAAGTTCAAGACCGGAGCTTTCCTGGCAGGGGCACCTGTACGACCCGTGGTCATGCACTAAGTGAAGTCTTCCTGAACCAAGACTACGTCTCCCCGTCGTGGGAGAGTATCAACATCAAGCGGACACATCTTCATCATGATGGCCACACTCTTCCACAAAGTGATTTGCTACGAGCTGCCAATCTACTACCCATCTGATGCAGAGAAACAAGACCCGGTTCTATTTGCAGAAAATGTGCGACAGAACATGTTAAGCTACTGCGGGAATCAGGGAGTCCCCAAACCTCATTCCATGTGACTCCACCCTGGATAACAAGTTGGAGTACCACAAGCTGAGCAAGGAAACCATTGCAGAGCACTCCGGCAAGTTTCGAAAGAGCATCAAGAATGAGTGATATTGGATTGGATTACAGTCAACGGAATACTAAAATGAAACCGCTTCGTGTACGGTGTAACCTAACTTAGTCAATTTCCTGGCTGCGGATATCTTGACTGAAGACGCGGTCCACCGCGATCCACAGCTGTCACGATCATACGACGAATTGTCACAGATCCAAGTGTTGTTCCGTCTGTCATGTCAATGTTGATGAGATGCGGTATCCAGGGCGACAGTCTACTCGCGCACATAGTGGCCTGCTGTATGGCTTTCAACACCTTGGCATTTCCAGTCTTGGCAGGGGCTTTGAGGATTTTCGTCTCCACCACGAAAAGTGTGTTGATAGCATGTGAGAATACAAGGGCGTCCCCGTTGGCGCGCTTGAAGCAACCGTCATCGAAGACGTACTCCACAGCGACTAGGAACAACCGTGACGATGGGGATGTGTGGTGGTTTTTGTTTAATCAGGTGGTGCAATGCGTTATACTCCAATACGCGTGGATCGCTGGAAGTAGCCGATGACGTCCGCAGTGCATTGAGACGGCTGACATTCCGGCAGTGGAGGCGATCAAGAAACTTGGATGTGTCGAGACTGTCCATGTCCAGCGCCCTTCCTAGTTGGCGGACTGGCTTTGAAATGGGCTGACAAGGTTGTGTCGGCATCGCGTCGATGAAGACTCTTTTCTTCTCGCAAAAGTGGATGTGCAATGACTCCAATCTCAAAAGAAGGCTTTAAATAGCTACACTCGACGGAATACTAAAATGAAACCGCTTCGTGTACGGCACACCTTACGGTGTAAACCTAGTGGTGTAGCAACCCACGGGGCAGTGGAACACCAATACGATTTTGAATCAACAAATTGCAGGATGTTAACGAGAATATCGTGGTTCTTTTTTAGATCACGGCTCTCCATCCTGCAGACTCCGTATCGTTCTTTTGTCGGTACTTTCGAGAGTGTCCATTGAAGGACCAGCCGCACTTAAGCGATCGCCTCTTCCCCGGTACCGTGGCCCAAAAGAACACGGGGTCTTTGTTGATGTGCAATGCGTCATGAAAGGAGGTTTCTCTGCTGGACGGGCCATTTTGTAGGACCATCCACTCGTACACTATAACGTCTGTCGACGCCTTATACCGTTTATTGGGATGTTTCATTTTACTGTTCCGCCGACTGCAGGGAAGAGAAAGAAAATATGCAGTCTCGGGGCGAGGAGGTCCTTTTAATTCCCGGCTATCGTACCTCCAGCAATACACAAGGATTGGGCATGCCTGTGTGTGCCATTCGACAGTGTTCCGCCGTTTGCGTGAGAATTAGTGAGAGTGGTTGGTGGGCATCATCTCGACAGCAGCCGCCGCTACCCGTGTGTGAGGATCATCTTCTGTGTCAAGTTTAAGTTGTCGTCGACTGTGATGTAGTGTTTGGCTGTCTTCACAATACTGTATCAGATAAGACGATCTTCCTGAGCACACACACCTGATTCCCCCCTTTTCCCACAATATAGTTGTTTAGCAGAAGTCTGAGACATCCCCCATGCTCCTCGAACCACGAGTGTAAAACAGGTCAGATATGACACGTGTTTTCGCGCGCCCTCTAAACACGTGTGTAACCAAGTCAGACCTGATGATGGCCATTCGGAGGTACGGAATGGCAGACCAGGTTTAGAAAAATTGTCACAATCTAGAACAAAAACGCAAATTGCATTCTCTCCAAATCCAGCCGTAGCAAATCATTGCAATGGGGTACAACAACATCGCAACTTGTTGATGCGCATATGACGTGGCTCACGCACGACCTATGATTGGGAGTAAGGTCTGTAAACCTGTCACACAACACAAACACACGATGTTTTAGACCAAGGCATTCAATAACATAAAATCTGGCTCAATGCGCACCTCCTCAATGTCATCAAATGCATATGCTAAATGCCCATTCTGCACACATAGTATGACAAATGGAATGTGTTTGTGAGGGACAACCTTAAATGCGTCTTGGACAGTATTGAACCCTGTAAGCACACACACTGTCGGCTTCGACAATACGGATTCCTCATTTAAAAAATCCCATCTGTACCAGGTATCCTTATACCCAATCAATAAAAGTCCTGAATTAAAACCCATGTCCTCCCCCGGTGGTGCAATGAGAAAATGATGGTCGCATAAAAAAGATCCCTATATAATTCCCTATTAGAAATCCTCGAAGCTTCACACGAGTCATCAGCTCAATTTCAGACAAACATGGCATCTCAGGAAGATCCCCTTACCGACATCCTCACATCGGCAATCGCCCACATCAAGCGAATGCTTCCAGATTGGTCACCACCAGACCTCGGGCACCCATATGCTACCCTGACGCCGTACAAGAGCGGCTATGCTATGCTCGGCAAGCTTAAGCCTGGCGCCCAGATCATGGTCAAAGACGCATCCGGTTACAGGCACCATGGCATCTTTGTCGGGCAGCAAGTGGTGGCACCAGGGGATATCGAAGTCCCGACAGTCGTTGATGTGTGGGGAATTTCGAAGGAGCAGGCCAACGTCTCCTTGCGATCCTACGAAGACTTCGTTGCCAACGGCTCTATCTTGCGGAGGCTTTGTACCCCGAAGGGGGCTGCTCCGGATCAGACCCTCTCGGCAAGCCTTGCCCTCGCTCTGGTCAAAGATGCTGAGCAAACCCCATTTGTCTACAACGCCGCATTCAACAACTGCGAGCACTTTGCAACGATGTGTCGCTGCCTCAGGTGTGCATGGAATTTATCCGATGCAAGGGCATGCCATCTCATCATTGACGCACAGTTTGCTGAACTGAATACATTCCCTGCATCACATCTGCCTCCCCGCGGTTTTGTAGGTATCTGAATGAATCATCAACACAACTGACATGGATACTACCGGATTATATTAACAAGCCCATAACCGTTTGGCCTAATAATCGCAGTAGACGGCTCAGTTTATGGCCCTTACCACATGAACACCTCTGAAAAGACTCTCCATCTCTGGAACAACAATTATTTCAACAAAAAATAAAGGCTCACATCAATCCCTATTTTAAACAAACGTGTTCACATGAACACCTCTGAAAAGACTCTCCATCTCTGGAACAACAATTATTTCAACACAAAATAAATACTGAAGAATGCCGGAGGCTCACATCAATAATCCCTATTTTAAACGTGTTCACATGAAACACCTCTGAAAGACTCTCCATCTCGGGAACAACAATTATTTGAACAAAAATAAATACTGAAGAATGCCGGAGGCTCACATCAATCCCTATTTTAAACGTGTTCCGCCGTTTGCGTGTGTCAATGAGGGTCCTGCGTGTGCCATTCGACCGTGTTCGGCCTCTTGTGTCCTCCTATACATTCGACAGTGTTCCGCCGTTTGCGTGTGCCATTCGGTGTCCGATACATTCGACAGTGTTCCGCCGTTTGCGTGTGTCCTCCGATGGACAAGTCAGATCCTGTGTCACAGAAGACTGGGGGCAAACTGTCACAGGGGCGCAGGAGCAAAGGCGAGCTATGGGAAGTAGATTTTACATATAATGGGCGTTCCTGCCTCCCGGCCGATTTTGACTGGTTGCTAAACATTGTATGGAGCGGAATTGTGATTCCTTGGTGCTTATGTCTCAAGCTAGCGAGTCGTTCAAGAGGCTCTAAATCCTGATTATAAATTTTAAAAAATCGGCCGGGAGGCAGGAACGCCCATTATAAGTTGTAGTAATATACAGAATATATATAAGGAGCTTTTTGCATCTACGTCTGGGTTTTTCTTCTTTCCCGTCAATCTCATGGTGTCCGATACCAACAGAGCCGGGTTCGATTCTCGGCAACTCCACAATTTTGCCAAAGTTCCACACTAAATGGGTCTTCCTCCTCCAATTCTTAGTAAATTTCCTGGCTGTGGATATCTTGACAGA
Organism: Chlamydomonas sp. ICE-L; assembly: GCA_013435795.1. Taxonomy (NCBI): domain Eukaryota; kingdom Viridiplantae; phylum Chlorophyta; class Chlorophyceae; order Chlamydomonadales; family Chlamydomonadaceae; genus Chlamydomonas; species Chlamydomonas sp. ICE-L. The sequence continues at coordinate 7,746,071 of JACBWV010000338.1, read as the reverse complement.
AGACGCGTCCACCGCGATTCACAGCTGTCACGATCATACGAGAATTTTTCACATATCCAAGTGAGGTTCCGTCTTTCAGGTCCATGTTTATGAGATGCGGTAGCCATGACAAAAGTCTAGTCGCGCACATAGTGGCCTGCTGTATGGCTTTCAACACCTTGTCATGTCCATACTGGGTAGGGGGGTCTTTGAGGATTTTCGCCTCCACGACGAAAAGGGTGTTGATAGCATGTGAGAATACAAGGGCGCTTCCGTTGGCGATCTTGCAGCAGCCGTCATCGAAGAAGTACTCCACAGCGACGAGGAACAAACGTGACGGTGGGGATGTGTGGTGTCTTTGTTTAATAAGGTGAAGCAATGCGTTATACTTCAAGATGCGTGGATCACCGGAAACATCCGATGACGCCCGCAGTGCATGGAGACGGCTGACATTCTGGCAGTGGAGGCGATTAAGAAACTTGGTTGTGCCGATACTGTCCATGTCCAGCGACAACGCCTTTCCTAGTTTGCGGACTGGTTTTGAAATGGGCTGACAAGGCGGGATATATATATCGGTCGGCATCGCGTCGATGAATACTCTTTTTCTTCTCGCAATCGCGCAATGGTTTTTATAAGGTCATGTATATGGTATGTATGTTGCGTTGTTTACACTCGTTTTATAGAAGCGCACACGAAACACTTGTCGTCGATTAAAGCCGCATTGAGTCTTACGCAACCGCATTCACTGTGGTTGCTACTGCTGTTCTTTGAGTACCCCATTGCTATTTGGGGCCATTGGCTGCCATGCAAAACATGCGATGTCCCGTATGATTCAGAGAGCATCAGAATCACCATAAATCGTCTTCCCACACCACTTGTACCGAACTACAAGTGGTGTGGGTATTTAGAGTGACCAGTACTTTATGTTCATATGTCCCAAGTCCGTGATACTTCGTAGCAAGAATAATGACGTTAGTCTGCTTATACTTCCTAGCACAGACTTTGTCAAATCCCCACCAGAATCCATCTTCATCCATCCATGTTCTCTTGTTGTGCAACTGGCACTGGAGCTCGTTAGGAATGTATCATTCGATGTAATCACTACCCCATTCAGGCACGAGGCCTCTCATGAGGCGGGCCAATTCCAATGTTTTTTGCTTTTCAATTGTATCAAGATGAACATCTTGGACCCCAGTGCAAATCAAGTCGGACGTACCCGACACAGTGATGTCCGAAGCGTAATCTGTCATTCTATAGTTATTCTCAAATAAAGTGGGACACCCTTTATAATGATGGACGAGGCCGTCACATCCAATCCACCAAGGAGACACCAACACCACCTCTAGACGACGTTCACCGTCATCGAATCACATCCAATAAGTGCTCCCCCAAGAGTATCGACATCGTTCCGCCGTTTAGATGATTTTGTGCGCGGTGATCGTCTGAAGACGTCTTGGTCAGTCAGTCGTCGTCTTGTGGTCTGCCATGTCAAAATAATTGTCCAACTCTCTCAGAATGCAGCCAAGTACTTGAAGCATGAACAAAGGGTGCTTGATTGAGGCCTCTGCCTGATGTAAGGTGAGAAGCCCAAGTGTTACAGTGAGAAGCCCAAGCGTTACAGTGAATGATGTACGCGAGTCATCAAAATGAATCCAATCTGCCCGAGCTCCCCCTTCAGAAACCAATAGAGTCTGCTTGTGATCGTGCGGTTTCTTTGGATGACCCCAGTACCACAGTGAATGCGGTTGCGTAAGATGCGGTGGCCTTGTCTGGGACTGGGTCCCTATATTGAAAACGATTCCCATGTAAATACCCACATATTGTCATGCAGAATCGCCACTCACCTGTGAACCATTAGCCGGCCATCCGAAGATCCCTTTCAACCTTGCAGGATACAGCAGTGCCCTCCCACTGCCACCAGGCAAGTGCCTCTGCAAGAGCTCATCAAGGCGCTCGTAGGTTAAGATCGACTCTGCGTCAAACATTCTGCCCAGGGCAGCGATGAAGGGTGTGCCTGCCTTGCCACCTGCCGTTTCTTCAAAAGGCCCAGTTGCCAACAACATCACGTCCTTGTGTGCAACGCGATGGAACTGTGCATCATGATCTGCTCTTGCTGCGTCACGCAGAGATCTTCCGTGCTGGAACGGCAGACCAGTGCCGGGGGTATAATGGCATCTGCTTCGCACATGTTGAGCACGCGGATGAGTGTGCCGCAAAAACGTTGCGCTGCCACCACCGCATCGATGGCCTCAGCTGACACCAGCTGTTTGTAAGAACATACCAATGTACCGTGACGTGGCGACCCCTCATTCATGCCATGCCCACAGAATAACAAAAGAGCAACGTCCACGGAGGGCTCCAACAACCAAGCCAATTGGTCCATGACGGTCCTCCGGTACACGGTGCCTTCGAGAACACTGATCTCCATACCAGAACCCAAAACCTTGTTGACAAAAACATCATGGTCCTTCATGGCTCCGCCACATCGGTACCCCTTCAAGTCCCTTGGCAGCGTACCACACTCTTGCAATGTGTGCATAAGCACGGGTCCCAACCCGTCTACGTAGTAACTTGGAAAAATTAACAAGGAGAGACGAGTCTTCACGGACGCCATCATGTGCTCCTACTCTCAAATAAAGTGGGACACGCTGTAATTTCCTTTTCTGCTAATCCGGTACCGCGAATTAATAATAAGAAGTGTCTGTGATGTGTGCTGGCAGTGATAAGAGTCCGCCGTGTTGTTGTTATGCTGCAATCAATGACGATCGATTTCCAGTGTTGCCTTCTCAAGCCGCCGCGTGGCATGATGTGTGATAAGGATGGACGAGACGCTGCCTCTGCCGTGCGTGATGGGGCTGGGCGATAAGCCGCCGCCGCCGCATCAGTTCCGTGCGTGTGCGTGATGAGTCTGGACGAGGAGCCGCCGGCGTGCATGGATTCTTTGGATTGCTTTGACTTGCATGGACTTGAGTTATCTCATGAGTTCTTCTTGCAGAGCTATCTACTTGCTTGATACTGTATTGGACCGTACTTGTTTGTGGATGCATTGAGATGAGATGCATTGAGGTGAGATGCATGAGATTGCGTTCAAGCGTCAGCACTTTGTCTCTGTACGTTTATATATAGCGTTTTCTTGTCTGCTGCGCCTTTAGGGACATGAACATGGAGCCGGCCCCCCTGCAAAACCAACTACCCTTCTACGTCACCCAAGAGCAGCTCGTTGCATTAGAGCTCCGCATCATGCAACGCATGCAGCAACAGTTGAACGACATTAATGATGCGCGCACTGAGCTCATCACAGCCAACATGCACATGCAACAACAGATCAACCACGTGCGCGAATAAATAATGTCGGAGCACAGGTGCGGTGGTGGGACATTGACCTGTGCGGCGGTTGCGCTAAATTCGAGATTTTAACCGGGCACTTTTTGACACATGCCTGCAGGTGGGATGCCGGTGCCCAGGATGCGCCACTGGCAGAGAACAAGAAGCGCTCCGCAAAAAGCTCCTGCACGAAACACGAATTTGCGTAAGTTTTACCCTATAGTGCATCCCGGTGTCTCACATGCAGAAGCAGGGGCACAAGCCAAGCTCACCTCTCTCTGTTTGACTGATGACGGTCGAAACAAAGAACCTCGCATCTCGTTGTTCGCCCCCACCAGATGCAAGGCGGATCCGTTGAACACACGCATGTGGTTGCGAATGGCGTCCTCAATCCCAGAGTAACAACATTCACCGGTATCCATGATGCTGCCGATCGCTTTCACAAATGCATTCAGTGTTTGCGAGTTCAAGACAGCGTCATCGGTTGCAAAGATGAACATGCACCGTCGAAATTGGTAGTTGTTCTTGATCCCTCTCAGTGGGTTGAGGGCCTCAGAAGGCCGCGCACCGCAAAACAACATGAAAGACAACACTGTTCCTCTGTGATGCATTGTCGCATGTGACACCTCCTCCAGTGACACCTTCGCCCCGTTGGTCAGGACGAGTTGGCCGGAGGATCCATGACCACACAAGACGATCACGAGCACCGAGTCATAGTGTGAGTGTATCACGTGATCATCCAACAGATCCATCAGCTCTGCCTTATTCAAGTGCCCCCGCAGCGCATCGACATGAAAGTCGAGCGGGCTCAACAAGCTAACCCACGTGTTGTGGTGACCCGGTATGTCCAACCCATCCACATTCTTGCCCAACATGGTTCCTGCTTCACGGTTGTGCACCCATAAAGTCCTCTGAATGTGATCAGTAGGAACATAAGTATAATCCACATACAACAGAAGTGCCTTGTTGCGGGATGCTGAAGAGGGCGAGTAGGTTGGCAGCTCATGTTCATGGTGGCAAAATTGATGATGATCTGTCTCTTCATCATCATCATCATACTGCGGGAGACGCCAACGCATTTCGTCAGATATTTTGACCCTGAGTACAGTAAACACACGATTCCCCCCTTATATACATTCACCTGAGTACACCAGAAACTCCTGATGATGGCCCCTGTAGAGATAATGACCATGGCCAGGCATGCAGCAACGACTCCCGCATGTCCAGGGTCGATCCGGTTCAATGGCATGCTGCATGAGCACGCAGGAAAGGTACGATGACTTAACACTCTTTACTCAGCTAATTGAATCGCCTGGGATTGCTTATTGAAGATCCTGAAAAGTACATTACCCCCCCTTACAGTCAACGGAATACTAAAATGAAACCGCTTTCTGGAGTGTACGGCACACCTTACGGTGTAACCTAATGGTGTAGCAACCCACGGGGCAGTGGAACACCAATACGATTTTGAATCAACAAATTGCAGGATGTTAACGAGAATATCGTGGTTCTTTTTTAGATCACGGCTCTCCATCCTGCAGACTCCGTATCGTTCTTTTGTCGGTACTTTCGAGAGTGTCCATTGAAGGACCAGCCGCACTTAAGCGATCGACTCTTCCCCGGTACCGTGGCCCAAAAGAACACGGGGTCTTTGTTGATGTGCAATGCGTCATGAAAGGAGGTTTCTCTGCTGGACGGGCCATTTTGTAGGACCATCCACTCATACAATATATGATTGTCACCGCCTTATACAGTTTTTTGGATGTTTCATTTTACTGTTCCGCCGACTGTAGTATTGTTATATAATTATTATAAAACGCTTCCCCATATACATTCGACAGTGTTCTGCCGTTTGCGTGCGTCCTCCGATACATTCGGCAGTGTTCCGCCGTTTGCGTGTGTCCTCCTCTGATGGACAAGTCAGATCCTCGGACACGTGTTTCCGCGAGTCCGCATCTGAATTCCCCTGCCCCACTCCGTGGGTCCCGCGATTCCTCTTTCATGATACCGGAATAGTTTGTTAAGCAGACGCCTGCTTGAGACGGCAGTTCATGAAAGATGAATCGCGGATTCGAGGAATGACTCCTGTATGTTGGGTAAGGGGATTCCGTATTGTTTGCAAAGATCCTCATTGAGACGCCTGTCATGATCGTTCAGGGAATTCCATTGCTCGGCAGTCATGCTTGACAGTTCGTACCTCATTTGCTTCTCAAGTGCTTCTGCGCGCTCAGTCTCAATCTTCAGTCAAGCAGCATCTGCCTTATTTCGAGCGCGCTCAGTCTCAAGCTCAATCTCCAGTTGAGCTATGTAAATAAAAGCGAAGGTAGCGATGCAGATACACTCGACGGAATACTAAAATGAAACCGCTTTCTGGAGTGTACGGCACACCTTACGGTGTAACCTAATGGTGTAGCAACCCACGGGGCAGTGGAACACCAATACGATTTTGAATCAACAAATTGCAGGATGTTAACGAGAATATCGTGGTTCTTTTTTAGATCACGGCTCTCCATCCTGCAGACTCCGTATCGTTCTTTTGTCGGTACTTTCGAGAGTGTCCATTGAAGGACCAGCCGCACTTAAGCGATCGACTCTTCCCCGGTACCGTGGCCCAAAAGAACACGGGGTCTTTGTTGATGTGCAATGCGTCATGAAAGGAGGTTTCTCTGCTGGACGGGCCATTTTGTAGGACCATCCACTCATACAATATATGATTGTCACCGCCTTATACAGTTTTTTGGATGTTTCATTTTACTGTTCCGCCGACTGTAGTATTATTATATAATTATTATAAAACGCTTCCCCATATACATTCGACAGTGTTCTGCCGTTTGCGTGCGTCCTCCGATACATTCGGCAGTGTTCCGCCGTTTGCGTGTGTCCTCCTCTGATGGACAAGTCAGATCCTCGGACACGTGTTTCCGCGAGTCCGCATCTGAATTCCCCTGCCCCACTCCGTGGGTCCCGCGATTCCTCTTCCATGATACCGGAATAGTTTGTTAAGCAGACGCCTGCTTGAGACGGCAGTTCATGAAAGATGAATCGCGGATTCGAGGAATGACTCCTGTATGTTGGGTAAGGGGATTCCGTATTGTTTGCAAAGATCCTCATTGAGACGCCTGTCATGATCGTTCAGGGAATTCCATTGCTCGGCAGTCATGCTTGACAGTTCGTACCTCATTTGCTTCTCAAGTGCTTCTGCGCGCTCAGTCTCAATCTTCAGTCAAGCAGCATCTGCCTTATTTCGAGCGCGCTCAGTCTCAAGCTCAATCTCCAGTTGAGCTATGTAAATAAAAGCGAAGGTAGCGATGCAGATACACTCGACGGAATACTAAAATGAAACCGCTTTCTGGAGTGTACGGCACACCTTACGGTGTAACCTAATGGTGTAGCAACCCACGGGGCAGTGGAACACCAATACGATTTTGAATCAACAAATTGCAGGATGTTAACGAGAATATCGTGGTTCTTTTTTAGATCACGGCTCTCCATCCTGCAGACTCCGTATCGTTCTTTTGTCGGTACTTTCGAGAGTGTCCATTGAAGGACCAGCCGCACTTAAGCGATCGACTCTTCCCCGGTACCGTGGCCCAAAAGAACACGGGGCCTTTGTTGATGTGCAATGCGTCATGAAAGGAGGTTTCTTTGCTGGACGGGCCATTTTGTAGGACCATCCACTCGTACACTATAACGTCTGTCGACGCCTTATACCGTTTATTGGGATGTTTCATTTTACTGTTCCGCCGACTGTAGGTATGAGTAGAGAAAAACACTTGTCAATCATATTGATTGATTGTTTATAAAGTATAGCTTTCCACTTGTTGTCCAGAATAAGCGCAAGATACAGTCGACGGAATACTAAAATGAAAACGCCTCGTGTACGGCACACCTTACGGCATTCACTCTCCCCCGAATGTCAACATGTCGAACAGAAGCCGACTATTCTCGAAGTCTTCGCCAAGAGTCGATCCCATACAGTTGTTGGTACTGACTGCTCAACATAAGGAGTAAAAAGCTGTGCATATATAATCAAGTATGCCTTTCAAGGTGGGTTTTAAACCGTTGAACATTGGAGTGCAATGTGCAAGGTATGCCGATGTGCGTCAATTGTTTGAATTTCCTGACCGTTTGCAGGTTTTGTTTCTACAACGCAATGCGTTCGAGGCGTACGTCAAGGACGATAGCATACCCTTAGACCCTCAAGAAGTGTGGCATGAGAATATTCATATCCGCAATTGCAATCTCAACGGACTCGTCTGTGCGCTTATGAGGAGACTGACACTGTTGGAGCACATGCGAGCATGGGAGAACAATAAGGATGGACCTAGACGGGGGGCATGCATTGTTGAGATTTATGTGGAGTGGAATGTATTAGAAAGGAGACTAACCCGCCTCATTGCATCCGACGCTGTTGTGGGCGATTCCGTGATCCGCTTCTGCCCAAACGAAAGCACATGTCTTGACAGACAGTTGGACCCAACCCTATTCTCATCAATTCCACCTAACGTGATAGAGAACATAATAAATATGGTAGGGGAGCCAGACGCGAATGCGCTACGCGCAGCATCTCCTACCATCGACGCTCAGTATGTGCCGACGAAGATTAGGAAGATGTTCGTCGTTCTGGACCAGATTGCTGTTTAGTTTTGTAAGCGTATCTGAAGAGTCAGGAGAGTGGGTCATGAAACATTTGAAACAATTATTAAACCGCTAAAATGAAATCCCTATTTCTGCACCGCTACACGGTGCCCGCGATTACCCTATCGATATACGAGAGCGCTTGTCTAGCAGACCCATGCTTGACATGTGATCACAGGTTGCGATTACTTTACCGTGTTTTACGTCATCTGTGAGTGATAATATCTTAGAGAGTATCGACTTCTTAGCGATGCGAGCGATCGTCCCCCGTAAGTCGACATCGTTCCGCCGACTGTAGTGGTCGCCGTGGGAGTCACTCGACACAGGTGCCGCCGTGATGCGAGAGGTCGCTCTGTGATGTGACTCGACTCGACTCGACAGGTGCCGCCGTGTGTCCCGCAATTCCTCTTTCATACTCCCGACATAGTTGTCAAGCAGAAGTCTGCTAGAGACGACACAACGGAAACGCCCAAGCGTTCCAGTGAGAAAGAAGCTAAAGTATTACAGTGCTAATAAACCCAAGTGTTACAAACAAGTGAATCTTTTACAAACAACATACACATTGTGTAAGACTTGACAGTTACACTCGACGGAATACTAAAATGAAACGGTTTTACAAAATCGGCCTCATACCAAAAAAACGAGCTTGAGCTGCGCATGAAAAGAGAGTGCGAGCAACAATTGCCGTCGGATGTTCAGGCTGAGGAGGCACAGCAGCAGCTGCCTTGGTTACCTCAGCCCGGCGGCAGAGTTCTTCGATAGCATCATCAGCTTCGATAGCATCATTAGCGAGCATCATCGCCCTAAGCTCCGATACGGTCTTTGTGTCCATCCTGTATACAACTATTTAAGCTATATTTTTGGATGTTTCATTTTACTGTTCCGCCGACTGTAGTTACACAGTAGTGTGTCTAATGCTTGATGTGAACTGTGGGCTCCCCTCCGGTCGCCCACCCGCTCGGTTCCTCGCGGAATCCTTTGTGGGGGCTCCCCTCCGGTCGCCCCCGGTCGCTCCGCTGGGGGGAAGAGGTGAAAGGGGCTCCGCCGCTTGTTGAATAATAGTACGTTGTTTGCCGATGGGCTGCCATGGATGATGTCATGTGTAGCGTTTTTCACGGACCCAACGTCGTGCGCATCGTGGCAGACAACATGGGTTTCGAATACCTCTCCCGTGCTCCTCAGCATCAGTACCCTGATGAGATAGAGGGGATGTTTTATGGTCTCCTGGACCGCATCGTGCTTCCTGTGCTTGTTGAGGAGTTCATGTTGCTGAAGGCAGGGACAGCCTAGCACCCTCCTCCGCTGGTTCAGATTGTGATGATGTATGACACCGGGTCATCGCTGACATACCTTACCGAGGAGGTGCTAGAGACTTTGGGGTATGAGCCAAGCTACGACATCCTCAAGAGGGACGATATGTTCGACGTCAAGCTCAACGGGCGGGCCATGCAAGTGGGGCTCTGCCCGAAAGAGCGTTGCGAGCACGTGTGTCTGTTGGGTCAGAACTTTTTCAGAACGCACGGTCTTACTGTGGCCATCAACTACAAGCAACAAACGGTGAAGGTTGCCAAGGCAAACGAATAATGTCGGACGGTGCGATGAGAAAAAATAAATTCAGGTCAAAAGAGCTTAAGGGGGAGCTGAATGAGATAATGGATCGGAAGAATGCAGTGGGAGAACCAAGTGCTAGTGCTGTCGGAGGGTCAGCGTGAGGTGAGCTGTCCTGCACTAGACTGGGATGCGGTGGCGAGCGAGGTTAGGGGTGCGCTAGTGCCCGGAAAGGCGGTGTCATGTATAGCGTTCATAGGGGCTGGGAGCGCAGAGAACGAGGTGGCGCTGCTGCACGCTATGGGGAATGTGGGCGGGTGTTTATGCACTGACGGGGTGCGGCGGCAACTGTTACAGGTAGCTTTTCTGGACACATGCTTTACCACGCGATCGTTACATAATGTGAAGTGCTATGCGGACGGGCTGAGTGATCAGCAGCCCCGACCAGCGTTGTTGTTTTCATTCAAGGACCTGACAACATTCTAGCAGCGACAGAATGCGCTGCGGCCTGCGGAGCAGTTCATAGTGCTCGGCATCAACGCGGGGATGAACATGAGCAGCGCGGAGGAGCTGTACAAATGTCACCGGTTCCTGTGCCAGTGCGCGGAATGGGCGGCAGGTGGCGCGATGCACCAGCAGTACATGAATTTCATGGGGGACGCCAACCACTGGAGGGTTCCGGGCCGGTCGGTGCATCTGGGCACCAGGCTGTGGTGCTACCAGAGTCCCTGGTGGGAGCTGGCCAAGGACCTCATGACAGATACAAGCGCAGAACTGCTCCTGTTGGGACGGAGAACTGCCTGATGCTGAGGTCAACATACACTCTCTCGATGGACACACACATTGATCGAGTGCATTGTTTCTGTTCCTGCTTGACCCTGACATCCGGATCATTTTTTAAGACCTAAAATATTCCCTACTGAGAACAAGAATGCCATTATTTTGGAATTGATAAAGAATATAAGAATCTCTACAACTAAATGGATATCATCCCCAGAATGCAACACCCGCGTGGGAGGACAAGAATGCAACATCCCGAGTTCAAACTCAGAGAAGACCTAAACCGCAATAGGGGCAAACACATTTGGAAATGTGGTCTGCTAGAAATGGCAGAATTACAACCATACCGATGCATGAAATGCAACCTGACAATTGCAGAGCTGCAGCAACTTGGCAACACTGGAGTTTGCTCATCGGACCTTCATACAGCTAGGGACATTTGATATTGGGACACCTTCTATTTTGGGGATTCTGATTCGCCATGTGATGTGACTCGACTCGACTCGACAGGTGCCGCCGTGTGTCCCGCGATTCCTCTTTCATACTCCCTAGAAGTCTGCTTGAGACGGCACATCGGAAACGCCCAAGCGTTCCAGTGAGAAAGAAGCTCAAGTGTTACAGTGAATCTTTTACAAACAACATACACATTGTGTAAGACTTGACAGTTAGTTACACAGTAGTGTGTAGTAGTGTGTAGTAGTGTGTAGTAGTGTGTAGTGTGTATAATAATGGGCGTTCCTGCCTCCCGGCCGATTTTGACTGGTTGCTAAACATGGTATGGAGCGGAATTGTGATTCCTTGGTGCTTATGTCTCAAGCTAGCGAGTCGTTCAAGAGGCTCTAAATCCTGATTAGAAATTTAAAAAAATCGGCCGGGAGGCAGGAACGCCCATTTAATGCTTGATGTGAACTGTGAACTGTGGGCTCCCCTCCGGTCGCCCACCCGCTCGGTTCCTCGCGGAATCCTTTGTGGGGGCTCCCCTCCGGTCGCCCCCAGTCGCTCCGCTGGGGGAAGAGGTGAAAGGGGCTCCGCCGCTTGTTGAATAATAGTCCGTTGTTTGCCGATGGACTATGGCTGTACATGGACAGCTCGTGACCCGAAAGGGCAGCGGCGGCGGCGGTGTGAGGTCCGTGCGCAGAAGACGACGAAGCTTCGCGAGCTCCAGCATCCGTGGAGGTATTGCGCCTCAAGACGTTTGCTCCTTCTCTTGCTCAACAACGGCAAAGATGGATATATCTATCCTGTCCTATCTATCTAATGCCCGACATGTTTCCTCAGTTCCGTTTGCTTCGATCCTATATGTATGTATGTATCCATTCAGCTTGACGTGTGTACGTGTATATCTCTGTGGTAGCACTATCATTGTGCGCTCCAGCGACCGCACAGTGCGGTACTTGTCATCAAGAAACAACGTGCCTTGAGTTTTCTTGAGCTTGGTTCGACGCATTAATCGTCGAAGGCCACGTTTAGTCGTGGATCTGTTTGTGATAATGTTTGGTACTGCCACTTTCCCCCCATGATAAACCGTCTTTTCAAGGCAAATTCATTTAATGTACCTATCATCTCTTCTTCATACAGATCTTGAACCACATGTCCAGAAGCACAAGACCACACAGAAGTAGGGAAATGAGTCCATATCGCATTCAGAACATCGATGTCATTTTGCAAGGCCACCATTCTAAAAGCCTCAAAGATATCCGCATCTCTCTTGCCGCATCTCTCTTGTCGCATCTCTCTTTCCAATATGGAAAACCTGTCTATGATTTCTTTATGTGGATGTGTAGCTTCTACAGACATTTTAAAAATATATATGCGTTTTTTTCTTATATCGGAAAATATGCGTTTTTTTCTTATATCGTTTTATTATGCGCCCACTCCAAGCATTAAGTGCACGATAAAGTATCGACTTGTGCCTTAAGTTCATTTATCGCATTCACAAGTAAAGACACTACATTCCCGTAAGCGACAGTTAGCATTCCAGATTCCGGATGTGCATGCACAGCTTCAGGCAAGACATCCAATAGTTCCTGTGCAATGAGACCACACCACAACTACGACGTGTCTCGTCACCATTCTTTATGAACGTATACCCTCGAAGGCGTCCCACACGTTCCAATGCATCCGGAATCGGGAGCGTTCCTAATTGTGAGACATTGTCGTTGAGAGGCACGATATTTGAAGATGTTGTGATTTGCGTATTGGCTTGTAAATTGGAAGATGATGCAATGAGCGTAGTATATATGCTCCTGCAGCAAATCCTATGACATTAATTGATGCATTGAACATTCCTGTGTCTGTATCTTGTTCAAATGACATCGATGGTGCTTCTTTAACACCTGGTCGCGATCGCACTCCTTTAATGGGTGCATTATCGCTATGTAACTCTTTCTGCATTACGGATGTCATCAATGACATGCGGAGAAGATGTGGCCTGTATTTGATTGAGCTCTGTTATCCATTGCTGCACGCACGCACACACACACAGATAAAGCACATGCGGTCGTGAGACTGAGACTGAATGGACGAGGCTGCGAAAGCTGCCGCGGCGTGTGTGTGAGAATGAATGAATGAATGAATGAATGAATGTACGGACACTACTCTTCGAAAGCCGCCGTGGCCCGTGTGAGAATGAATGGACGAACGGGGGGCCCGCACAGTTTTTTAGCTATTGTGTTCTGTCAAGTGCAAGTGCGTCCGTAGTTCCTCTGGCAGCGGCACGCCCCTCTCCGAGAGGACCCTGACACAGGTCCGGCTGTGCAGGGCCATGCCCTGCATGGCTCTGAAGGTGACGGAGCCGGCGCCTCCCTGGAGGAAGGCGGCGTCGTCCTCGTACTTGCTTGCTTCTGCCGGGTTCACCCTGCTCATTCGCTGCACGATGCTCCTGAGCACCGGCAGCAGCGAGTCTTGCAGGTCCGCCTTGGCCCAGCGGCAGTCCCGTCGGTACACGTACGTCTGCTGGTTGCAGTCGGGGTCCATGATGATGTTCATGTACTGCGGGTGCGCGGGGTTGAAGTGCGATAGCTGCAGCAGCTTGACCAGGTTGTACCCGCACTCATTGAATTGAGCGACCGAGAGGAACTCTGACTCGGGCGTGACCTCCTCCCCGAAGGGGTGCATGTCCTCCACGGGTGTCGTCGCAGCTGGAGATAGCGCCGCCGCATCTGGAGTAGTATTGTTGTTGTTGTTGGTGGTGGTGGTGTTGGTGAAATTTTCGCATGTAACGACATAGTTGTTGGTGGCCGACCCGAAGCTGTTGTTGATTGTGAAAGTGTGTTTTTTTCCGCAAACGCCTCCAGTTCCGCTTGCATTTCATCGATCCGATTCTCGAGGTACTCCATGCGCTTCTCCATGAAGTCAACATCAACAGCTCCCTTGGGGTGAGACCTCCGCTTGTGTGAAGACTTCGAATACCGGTTACTGAACTGCTTGTCACACAACTCGCACGCGAACAAACAGGAGGGGGGGTGTTTTTTTCTCCCATGGCGCATTTCTCCATGGTGCATTTTCTCCATGAGGAGAGAACCCCTTATGTTTGTTACATTGTAGTTGTCATACATGTGTTCTTCCACAAGGGGGTCACGCAACCTCCCCCCTAGCTCGCTCGCGGTGCAGGCATCGATCCGCTAGGGATGGGCAATGCTCAGCCAAACACATCGGGTCGCCATGGAATCATTTGATTGACCGAAAAATTGTATGAGAATGCGGAGGCTCACATCAATCCCTATTAAAACGTGTTCACATGAACACCTCTGAAAGACTCTCCATCTCTGGAACAACAATTATTTCAACAAAAAATAAATACTGAAGAATGCCGGAGGCTCACATCAATCCCTATTTTAAACGTGTTCACATGAACACCTCTGAAAAGACTCTCCATCTCTGGAACAACAATTATTTCAACAAAAAATAAATACTGAAGAATGCCGGAGGCTCACATCAATCCCTATTTTAAACGTGTTCACATGAACACCTCTGAAAAGACTCTCCATCTCTGGAACAACAATTATTTCAACAAAAAATAAATACTGAAGAATGCCGGAGGCTCACATCAATCCCTATTTTAAACGTGTTCACATGAACACCTCTGAAAAGACTCTCCATCTCTGGAACAACAATTATTTCAACAAAAAATAAATACTGAAGAATGCCGGAGGCTCACATCAATCCCTATTTTAAACGTGTTCACATGAACACCTCTGAAAAGACTCTCCATCTCTGGAACAACAATTATTTCAACAAAAAATAAATACTGAAGAATGCCGGAGGCTCACATCAATCCCTATTTTAAACGTGTTCACATGAACACCTCTGAAAAGACTCTCCATCTCTGGAACAACAATTATTTCAACAAAAAATAAATACTGAAGAATGCCGGAGGCTCACATCAATCCCTATTTTAAACGTGTTCACATGAACACCTCTGAAAAGACTCTCCATCTCTGGAACAACAATTATTTCAACAAAAAATAAATACTGAAGAATGCCGGAGGCTCACATCAATCCCTATTTTAAACGTGTTCACATGAACACCTCTGAAAAGACTCTCCATCTCTGGAACAACAATTATTTCAACAAAAAATAAATACTGAAGAATGCCGGAGGCTCACATCAATCCCTATTTTAAACGTGTTCACATGAACACCTCTGAAAAGACTCTCCATCTCTGGAACAACAATTATTTCAACAAAAAATAAATACTGAAGAATGCCGGAGGCTCACATCAATCCCTATTTTAAACGTGTTCACATGAACACCTCTGAAAAGACTCTCCATCTCTGGAACAACAATTATTTCAACAAAAAATAAATACTGAAGAATGCCGGAGGCTCACATCAATCCCTATTTTAAACGTGTTCACATGAACACCTCTGAAAAGACTCTCCATCTCTGGAACAACAATTATTTCAACAAAAAAATAAATACTGAAGAATGCCGGAGGCTCACATCAATCCCTATTTTAAACGTGTTCACATGAACACCTCTGAAAAGACTCTCCATCTCTGGAACAACAATTATTTCAACAAAAAATAAATACTGAAGAATGCCGGAGGCTCACATCAATCCCTATTTTAAACGTGTTCACATGAACACCTCTGAAAAGACTCTCCATCTCTGGAACAACAATTATTTCAACAAAAAATAAATACTGAAGAATGCCGGAGGCTCACATCAATCCCTATTTTAAACGTGTTCACATGAACACCTCTGAAAAGACTCTCCATCTCTGGAACAACAATTATTTCAACAAAAAATAAATACTGAAGAATGCCGGAGGCTCACATCAATCCCTATTTTAAACGTGTTCACATGAACACCTCTGAAAAGACTCTCCATCTCTGGAACAACAATTATTTCAACAAAAAATAAATACTGAAGAATGCCGGAGGCTCACATCAATCCCTATTTTAAACGTGTTCACATGAACACCTCTGAAAAGACTCTCCATCTCTGGAACAACAATTATTTCAACAAAAAATAAATACTGAAGAATGCCGGAGGCTCACATCAATCCCTATTTTAAACGTGTTCACATGAACACCTCTGAAAAGACTCTCCATCTCTGGAACAACAATTATTTCAACAAAAATAAATACTGAAGAATGCCGGAGGCTCACATCAATCCCTATTTTAAACGTGTTCACATGAACACCTCTGA
This sequence comes from Chlamydomonas sp. ICE-L, assembly GCA_013435795.1. NCBI lineage: Eukaryota > Viridiplantae > Chlorophyta > Chlorophyceae > Chlamydomonadales > Chlamydomonadaceae > Chlamydomonas > Chlamydomonas sp. ICE-L. The sequence goes on along the minus strand of JACBWV010000338.1, from coordinate 7,730,146 downwards.
AAAGACTCTCCATCTCTGGAACAACAATTATTTCAACAAAAAATAAATACTGAAGAATGCCGGAGGCTCACATCAATCCCTATTTTAAACGTGTTCACATGAACACCTCTGAAAAGACTCTCCATCTCTGGAACAACAATTATTTCAACAAAAAATAAATACTGAAGAATGCCGGAGGCTCACATCAATCCCTATTTTAAACGTGTTCACATGAACACCTCTGAAAAGACTCTCCATCTCTGGAACAACAATTATTTCAACAAAAAATAAATACTGAAGAATGCCGGAGGCTCACATCAATCCCTATTTTAAACGTGTTCACATGAACACCTCTGAAAAGACTCTCCATCTCTGGAACAACAATTATTTCAACAAAAAATAAATACTGAAGAATGCCGGAGGCTCACATCAATCCCTATTTTAAACGTGTTCACATGAACACCTCTGAAAAGACTCTCCATCTCTGGAACAACAATTATTTCAACAAAAATAAATACTGAAGAATGCCGGAGGCTCACATCAATCCCTATTTTAAACGTGTTCACATGAACACCTCTGAAAAGACTCTCCATCTCTGGAACAACAATTATTTCAACAAAAATAAATACTGAAGAATGCCGGAGGCTCACATCAATCCCTATTTTAAACGTGTTCACATGAACACCTCTGAAAAGACTCTCCATCTCGGGAACAACAATTATTTCAACAAAAAATAAATACTGAAGAATGCCGGAGGCTCACATCAATCCCTATTTTAAACGTGTTCACATGAACACCTCTGAAAAGACTCTCCATCTCTGGAACAACAATTATTTCAACAAAAAATAAATACTGAAGAATGCCGGAGGCTCACATCAATCCCTATTTTAAACGTGTTCACATGAACACCTCTGAAAAGACTCTCCATCTCTGGAACAACAATTATTTCAACAAAAAATAAATACTGAAGAATGCCGGAGGCTCACATCAATCCCTATTTTAAACGTGTTCACATGAACACCTCTGAAAAGACTCTCCATCTCTGGAACAACAATTATTTCAACAAAAAATAAATACTGAAGAATGCCGGAGGCTCACATCAATCCCTATTTTAAACGTGTTCACATGAACACCTCTGAAAAGACTCTCCATCTCTGGAACAACAATTATTTCAACAAAAAATAAATACTGAAGAATGCCGGAGGCTCACATCAATCCCTATTTTAAACGTGTTCACATGAACACCTCTGAAAAGACTCTCCATCTCTGGAACAACAATTATTTCAACAAAAAATAAATACTGAAGAATGCCGGAGGCTCACATCAATCCCTATTTTAAACGTGTTCACATGAACACCTCTGAAAAGACTCTCCATCTCTGGAACAACAATTATTTCAACAAAAAATAAATACTGAAGAATGCCGGAGGCTCACATCAATCCCTATTTTAAACGTGTTCACATGAACACCTCTGAAAAGACTCTCCATCTCTGGAACAACAATTATTTCAACAAAAAATAAATACTGAAGAATGCCGGAGGCTCACATCAATCCCTATTTTAAACGTGTTCACATGAACACCTCTGAAAAGACTCTCCATCTCTGGAACAACAATTATTTCAACAAAAAATAAATACTGAAGAATGCCGGAGGCTCACATCAATCCCTATTTTAAACGTGTTCACATGAACACCTCTGAAAGACTCTCCATCTCTGGAACAACAATTATTTCAACAAAAAATAAATACTGAAGAATGCCGGAGGCTCACATCAATCCCTATTTTAAACGTGTTCACATGAACACCTCTGAAAAGACTCTCCATCTCTGGAACAACAATTATTTCAACAAAAAATAAATACTGAAGAATGCCGGAGGCTCACATCAATCCCTATTTTAAACGTGTTCACATGAACACCTCTGAAAAGACTCTCCATCTCTGGAACAACAATTATTTCAACAAAAAATAAATACTGAAGAATGCCGGAGGCTCACATCAATCCCTATTTTAAACGTGTTCACATGAACACCTCTGAAAAGACTCTCCATCTCTGGAACAACAATTATTTCAACAAAAAATAAATACTGAAGAATGCCGGAGGCTCACATCAATCCCTATTTTAAACGTGTTCACATGAACACCTCTGAAAAGACTCTCCATCTCTGGAACAACAATTATTTCAACAAAAAATAAATACTGAAGAATGCCGGAGGCTCACATCAATCCCTATTTTAAACGTGTTCACATGAACACCTCTGAAAAGACTCTCCATCTCTGGAACAACAATTATTTCAACAAAAAATAAATACTGAAGAATGCCGGAGGCTCACATCAATCCCTATTTTAAACGTGTTCACATGAACACCTCTGAAAAGACTCTCCATCTCTGGAACAACAATTATTTCAACAAAAAATAAATACTGAAGAATGCCGGAGGCTCACATCAATCCCTATTTTAAACGTGTTCACATGAACACCTCTGAAAAGACTCTCCATCTCTGGAACAACAATTATTTCAACAAAAAATAAATACTGAAGAATGCCGGAGGCTCACATCAATCCCTATTTTAAACGTGTTCACATGAACACCTCTGAAAAGACTCTCCATCTCTGGAACAACAATTATTTCAACAAAAAATAAATACTGAAGAATGCCGGAGGCTCACATCAATCCCTATTTTAAACGTGTTCACATGAACACCTCTGAAAAGACTCTCCATCTCTGGAACAACAATTATTTCAACAAAAAATAAATACTGAAGAATGCCGGAGGCTCACATCAATCCCTATTTTAAACGTGTTCACATGAACACCTCTGAAAAGACTCTCCATCTCTGGAACAACAATTATTTCAACAAAAATAAATACTGAAGAATGCCGGAGGCTCACATCAATCCCTATTTTAAACGTGTTCACATGAACACCTCTGAAAAGACTCTCCATCTCTGGAACAACAATTATTTCAACAAAAAATAAATACTGAAGAATGCCGGAGGCTCACATCAATCCCTATTTTAAACGTGTTCACATGAACACCTCTGAAAAGACTCTCCATCTCTGGAACAACAATTATTTCAACAAAAAATAAATACTGAAGAATGCCGGAGGCTCACATCAATCCCTATTTTAAACGTGTTCACATGAACACCTCTGAAAAGACTCTCCATCTCTGGAACAACAATTATTTCAACAAAAATAAATACTGAAGAATGCCGGAGGCTCACATCAATCCCTATTTTAAACGTGTTCACATGAACACCTCTGAAAAGACTCTCCATCTCTGGAACAACAATTATTTCAACAAAAAATAAATACTGAAGAATGCCGGAGGCTCACATCAATCCCTATTTTAAACGTGTTCACATGAACACCTCTGAAAAGACTCTCCATCTCTGGAACAACAATTATTTCAACAAAAAATAAATACTGAAGAATGCCGGATGCTCACATCAATCCCTATTTTAAACGTGTTCACATGAACACCTCTGAAAAGACTCTCCATCTCTGGAACAACAATTATTTCAACAAAAAATAAATACTGAAGAATGCCGGAGGCTCACATCAATCCCTATTTTAAACGTGTTCACATGAACACCTCTGAAAAGACTCTCCATCTCTGGAACAACAATTATTTCAACAAAAAATAAATACTGAAGAATGCCGGAGGCTCACATCAATCCCTATTTTAAACGTGTTCACATGAACACCTCTGAAAAGACTCTCCATCTCTGGAACAACAATTATTTCAACAAAAAATAAATACTGAAGAATGCCGGAGGCTCACATCAATCCCTATTTTAAACGTGTTCACATGAACACCTCTGAAAAGACTCTCCATCTCTGGAACAACAATTATTTCAACAAAAATAAATACTGAAGAATGCCGGAGGCTCACATCAATCCCTATTTTAAACGTGTTCACATGAACACCTCTGAAAGACTCTCCATCTCTGGAACAACAATTATTTCAACAAAAATAAATACTGAAGAATGCCGGAGGCTCACATCAATCCCTATTTTAAACGTGTTCACATGAACACCTCTGAAAAGACTCTCCATCTCTGGAACAACAATTATTTCAACAAAAAATAAATACTGAAGAATGCCGGAGGCTCACATCAATCCCTATTTTAAACGTGTTCACATGAACACCTCTGAAAAGACTCTCCATCTCTGGAACAACAATTATTTCAACAAAAAATAAATACTGAAGAATGCCGGAGGCTCACATCAATCCCTATTTTAAACGTGTTCACATGAACACCTCTGAAAAGACTCTCCATCTCTGGAACAACAATTATTTCAACAAAAAATAAATACTGAAGAATGCCGGAGGCTCACATCAATCCCTATTTTAAACGTGTTCACATGAACACCTCTGAAAAGACTCTCCATCTCTGGAACAACAATTATTTCAACAAAAAATAAATACTGAAGAATGCCGGAGGCTCACATCAATCCCTATTTTAACGTGTTCACATGAACACCTCTGAAAAGACTCTCCATCTCTGGAACAACAATTATTTCAACAAAAAATAAATACTGAAGAATGCCGGAGGCTCACATCAATCCCTATTTTAAACGTGTTCACATGAACACCTCTGAAAAGACTCTCCATCTCTGGAACAACAATTATTTCAACAAAAAATAAATACTGAAGAATGCCGGAGGCTCACATCAATCCCTATTTTAAACGTGTTCACATGAACACCTCTGAAAAGACTCTCCATCTCTGGAACAACAATTATTTCAACAAAAAATAAATACTGAAGAATGCCGGAGGCTCACATCAATCCCTATTTTAAACGTGTTCACATGAACACCTCTGAAAAGACTCTCCATCTCTGGAACAACAATTATTTCAACAAAAAATAAATACTGAAGAATGCCGGAGGCTCACATCAATCCCTATTTAAACGTGTTCACATGAACACCTCTGAAAAGACTCTCCATCTCTGGAACAACAATTATTTCAACAAAAAATAAATACTGAAGAATGCCGGAGGCTCACATCAATCCCTATTTTAAACGTGTTCACATGAACACCTCTGAAAAGACTCTCCATCTCTGGAACAACAATTATTTCAACAAAAAATAATACTGAAGAATGCCGGAGGCTCACATCAATCCCTATTTTAAACGTGTTCACATGAACACCTCTGAAAAGACTCTCCATCTCTGGAACAACAATTATTTCAACAAAAAATAAATACTGAAGAATGCCGGAGGCTCACATCAATCCCCTATTTTAAACGTGTTCACATGAACACCTCTGAAAAGACTCTCCATCTCTGGAACAACAATTATTTCAACAAAAAATAAATACTGAAGAATGCCGGAGGCTCACATCAATCCCTATTTTAAACGTGTTCACATGAACACCTCTGAAAAGACTCTCCATCTCTGGAACAACAATTATTTCACAAAAAATAAATACTGAAGAATGCCGGAGGCTCACATCAATCCCTATTTTAAACGTGTTCACATGAACACCTCTGAAAAGACCTCTCCATCTCTGGAACAACAATTATTTCAACAAAAAATAAATACTGAAGAATGCCGGAGGCTCACATCAATCCCTATTTTAAACGTGTTCACATGAACACCTCTGAAAGACTCTCCATCTCTGGAACAACAATTATTTCAACAAAAATAAATATGAAGAATGCCGGAGGCTCAACATCAATCCCTATTTTAAACGTGTTCACATGAACACCTCTGAAAAGACTCTCCATCTCTGGAACAACAATTATTTCAACAAAAAATAAATACTGAAGAATGCGGAGGCTCACATCACATCCCTATTTTAACGTGTTCACATGAACACCTCTGAAAAGACTCTCCATCTCTGGAACAACAATTATTTTCAACAAAAAATAAATACTGAAGAATGCCGGAGGCTCACATCAATCCCTATTTTAAACGTGTTCACATGAACACCTCTGAAAAGAATTCTCCATCTCTGGAACAACAATTATTTCAACAAAAATAAATACTGAAGAATGCCGGAGGCTCACATCAATCCCTATTTTAAAGTGTTACATGAACACCTCTGAAAGACTCTCCATCTCTGGAACAACAATTATTTCAACAAAAAATAAATTACTGAAGAATGCCGGAGGCTCACATCAATCCCTATTTTAAACGTGTTCACATGAAACACCTCTGAAAAGACTCTCCATCTCTGGAACAACAATTATTTCAACAAAAAATAAATACTGAAGAATGCGGAGGCTCACATCAATCCCTATTTTAAACGTGTTTCACATGAACACCTCTGAAAAGACTCTCCATCTCTGGAACAACAATTATTTCAACAAAAATAAATACTGAAGAATGCCGGAGGCTCACATCAATCCCTATTTTAAACGTGTTCACATGAACACCTCTGAAAAGACTCTCCATCTCTGGAACAACAATTATTTCAACAAAAAATAAATACTGAAGAATGCCGGAGGCTCACATCAATCCCTATTTTAAACGTGTTCACATGAACACCTCTGAAAAGACTCTCCATCTCTGGAACAACAATTATTTCAACAAAAAATAAATACTGAAGAATGCCGGAGGCTCACATCAATCCCTATTTAAACGAACACTCGTTCACATGAACACCTCTGAAAAGACTCTCCATCTCTGGAACAACAATTATTTCAACAAAAAATAAATACTGAAGAATGCCGGAGGCTACATCAATCCCTATTTTAACAGTGTTCACATGAAACACCTCTGAAAAGACTCTCCATCTCTGGAACAACAATTATTTCAACAACAAATAAATACTGAAGAATGCAGGAGGCTCACATCAATCCCTATTTTAAACGTGTTCACATGAACACCTCTGAAAAGACCTCTCCATCTCTGGAACAACAATTATTTTCAACAAAAAATAAATACTGAAGATATGCCGGAGGCTCACATCAATCCCTATTTTTAACGTGTTCACATGAAAACCTCTGAAAGACTCTCCATCTCTGGAACACAATTATTTCAACAAAAAATAATAATACTGAAGATGCCGGATGCTCACATCCAATCCCTATTTAAAACGTGTTCACATGAACACCTCTGAAAAGACTCTCCATCTCTGTAACAACAATTATTTCAACAAAAAATAAATACTGAAGAATGCCGGAGGCTCACATCAATCCCTATTTTAAAACGTGTTCACATGAACACCTCTGAAAAGACTCTCCATCTCTGGAACAACAATTATTTCACAAAAATAAATACTGAAGAGAATGCCGGAGGCTCAATCAATCCCTATTTTAAACGTGTTCACATGAACCTCTGAAAAGACTCTCATCTCTGGAACAACAATATTTCAACAAAAAATAAATACTGAAGAATGCCGGAGGCTCACATCAATCCCTATTTTAACGTGTTACACAGAACACCTCTGAAAAGACTCTCATCTCGGTAACAACAATTATTTCAACAAAAATAAATATGAAGAATGCGGAGGTCACATCATCCCTATTTTAAACGTGTTCACATGAACACCTCTGAAAAGACTCTCCATCTCTGTAACAACAATTATTCAAACAAAAAATAAATATGAAGAAGAATGCCGGAGGCTCACCTCAATCCCTATTTAAAACGTGTTCACATGAACAATAATATGCTGACCTCAATAAGATGCATATCGATAACTTGTTCAAGGTGGTGCGACAATCTTTACTTATCAGGCCAAGAAGCAGCTCTCAACAATCAACTTTGTAAAACGTTGCAATTCAAGATTGTTGTGAACTGCAAAACCACACACCGTACATAAACCAAGGAAACCCCAACACAACATACATTAAGGTTGCTGTTGAAGACAACTGCAGGCAAAAAGAGGTCACGAAACTCACATCCCATGACTGATTTGAACTGCAAAATAAACACTCCAGTGTGACCGTACACAACACGTTTCACGACGAGTGTAAAGATTGATCGATTCCCTGTACTTTAACAGCCTCAGAGACCCCCCTATTCTCCTCTTTTGGAAAACCGCTAGTCATCGGTGGTGGCTCAGCAACCACCACCGCGAACGAGAAAATGTCTTCGTCTTCGTCGGTGTCTTCTTCATCTTTCCACGTTGAGATGTTACCGTTCCCGTTGATCCGTTCCATCGCGACGCTCTGCGGCGAGACCGCAATTTTGTGCACCAACAAAGCCATCCGCGGCGGGTTCGCATGGTCGGATCGGCTGGAGCTTGCCATGCGAGAGGCCAAAACCCTCAACAAGAACACACTGTTCCGCATGCAATGCGACCTCGGTGCCATGGGGACTTGCGAACGGATGCTGGATAACGAGGCCGATGCAGTTTCGATGGCGGCGATGCTTCTTGCGAAGCCTCCGAACTACTCTGGGGAGACGGCATTGATTGGGGGCTGTAAACAGGGCAACGTCTCCCTGGTCGAGATTCTCATTAGGAACTCTCCGAACGAGCAAGTGCTTGCGACGAATAATCATGGGATGTCGGCACTGATGCGTGCTTGTGGCATTCAGGGGGGGCATGCGAATGCAGCATGTGTCAAGATTCTTCTTAGATACTCCCCGAACGAACAAGTGCTGGCGACAGACAATCATGGGATGTCGGCATTGATGTGGGCATGTATCCATGGTCACGCGGCCTGTGTCAAGATTCTGCTTCGACATTCCCCCGACACACAAGTGCTGGCGACCGATCATTTCGGATTGTCGGCATTGATGATGGCGTGTTTCCATGGTCACGCGGCCTGTGTCAAGATTCTTCTTCGGCATTCCCCCTACACACAAGTGTTGGCGACCGAATGTCATGGGAGGTCGGCACTGATGTATGCGAATGCGTCCTGTGTCAAGATTCTTCTTAGATACTCTCCGAATTCCATCATGATTTGAATTTGTGACGTGACAGTATTGATGAGCTCCTCGACATCTGATGAAGGCAACACTTTGTAAGCTTGCTTTCCCCATTCTCGAGCCTGGTTTGCTGCATCTTTGTTAAACTCGGGTTGAATAATCACAGCTCATTTTTTGTGTGTCGAAAGCCTGCTAGATAAAAAAGGCGATTTGAATCAACATCTCAAATTTCACCAAGGTATTAAGGAACACAATTGTTATTATGAAAGAGGGTGTGGTATTTCATCCGTGACCAAAGGCGAATTGAATCAACATCTCAAAGGTCACGAGGTATTATGGTTCACCATTGTGATTACGAAGGAGGATGTGGTAAATCATTCGTGACCAAAGGCGAATTGGAACAACATCTCAACTGTCACCGAGGTATTCACCATTGTGATTACGAAGGAGGATGTGGTAAATCATTCGGGACGAAAGGCGGATTGAATCGACATCTCAAAGGTCACCAAGGTATTAAGGATCACCATTGCGATTACGAAGGATGTGGTAAATCATTCGTGACCAAAGGCGAATTGGAACAACATCTCAACTGTCACCGAGGTATTCACCATTGTGATTACGAAGGAGGATGTGGTAAATCATTCGGGACGAAAGGCGGATTGAATCGACATCTCATAGGTCACCAAGGTATTAAGGATCACCATTGCGATTACGAAGGATGTGGTAAATCATTCGTGACCAAAGGCGAATTGGATAGACATCTCAATTTCACCAAGGTATTATGGTTCACCATTGTGACTACGAAGGAGGGTGTGGTAAATCATTCGTGACCAAAGGCGGATTGACTCGACATCTCAACTGTCACCGAGGTATTCACCATTGTGATTACGAAGGAGGATGTGGTAAATCATTCGGGACGAAAGGCGGATTGAATCGACATCTCAAAGGTCACCAAGGTATTAAGGATCACCATTGCGATTACGAAGGAGGATGTGGTAAATCATTCGTGACCAAAGGCGAATTGGAACAACATCTCAAATTTCACCAAGGTATTATGGTTCACCATTGTGACTACGAAGGAGGGTGTGGTAAATCATTCGTGACCAAAGGCGGATTGACTCGACATCTCAACTGTCACCGAGGTATTCACCATTGTGATTACGAAGGAGGATGTGGTAAATAATTCGGGACGAAAGGCGGATTGAATCGACATCTCAAGGTCACCAAGGTATTAAGGATCACCATTGCGATTACGAAGGAGGATGTGGTAAATCATTCGTGACCAAAGGCGAATTGGAACAACATCTCAACTGTCACCAAGGTATTATGGTTCACCATTGACTACGAAGAAAAAATAAGAATCATCCATCAATCAATCCCTATTTTAAACGTGTTCACATGAACACCTCTGAAAAGAAGACTCTCCATCTCTGTAACAACAATTATTTCAACAACAAATAAATACTGAAGAATGCCGGAGGCTCGATAGCGGATTTTTTGATGGCTTTGACTGCATGGGGGTATAAAAAAGTCTCCATTCATGTTCTTTATTGCAGTTCATGGATGGCGACGCTGAACTAGATGCTTTGCTTTCACAACACCCGGCTGCAAGAGCGGCATATGATCGTCGCATCAAGAGGCTAAGGTTTGTACATGCTTGCTTGATGATAGCCGAACGATATGTGTTACGCCACACTACTTGCCGTAGAACATGCTAGCAAATGACACACAACATTCGTTTATCTCTTGCTGTTGCAGTCCGACGCGCACTTGGACGGATGTTGTCATTCGAGCTCTTGCCACTCTTGTGAACTCTCCCATGGATGAGCAGCAATTTGCCAAGGCGCTCCTGGAAGAGTTTGTAATCGGTGCCACCACCCAAAATATTGATGCCATGAATGGTCTTGTGCGTGGGATGTTCACTGGTGTGAGGAGAAATTGCAGCACGACCATGCTGGAGGTGGATGATGCAACTGCAGTCACGTTGAAGAGTGGTGCAGTACCGAACTCCTCCGCTCGCTCTTTGTGGACTCAGCTCACCTCATGGAGGTAGCAATTGTGGGATGGTCTCCATATAGAAAATTTGGCCTGAATTTATTTTTTCTCATTGCGGTGTGATACCGAAGCGTATTGCCGCCGTGTGTCCCGCGATTCCTCTTTCATACTCCCGACATAGTTGTCGAGCAGAAGTCTGCTTGAGACGAAACATCGGAAAACGCCCAAGTGTTACAGTGAATCTTTTACAAACAACATACACATTGTGTAAAACTTGACAGTTAGTTACACAGTAGTGTGTAGTAGTGTGTAGTGTGTAGTAGTGTGTAGTGTGTAGTGTGTAGTGTGTAGTGTGTCTGCTGGTTGATGTGAACTGTGGGCTCCCCTCCGGTCGCCCACCCGCTCGGTTCCTCGCGGACTCCTTTGTGGGGGCTCCCCTCCGGTCGCCCCCGGTCGCTCCTCTGGGGGAAGAGGTGAAAGGGGCTCCGCCGCTTGTTGAATAATACAATCCGTTGTTTGCCGATGGACTATGGCTGTACATGGACAGCTCGTGACCCGAAAGGGCAGCGGCGTCTGCGTGAGGTCCGTGCGCAGAAGACGAAGTTTCAAGAGCTCCAGCATCCGGGAGACACTCTCCGGGCCCAGGCGGTAGTTCCTCTCCTCCTTGGTGCGCTTGCCCTTGACCTGCGCGCGCGTGGTATCGACATGGTGAGCGTGACGAAGCGGGTGCAGGTCAAGGGAAAGAGAACTCAGGAGGAGAGGAACTACCGCCTGTGCCCGGAGAGCTGTACATGGACAGCTCGTGGCCAGAAAGGGCAGCTGCGGCGTGAGGTCCGTGCTCAGAAGACGAAGTTTCACGAGCTCGAGCATACGGCAGACACTCTCCGGGTACAGGCGGTAGTTCCTCTCCTCCTGAGTTCTCTTTCCCTTGACCTGCACCCGCTTTGTCACGCTCACCATATCCAGACCCACGGCGTTCAGGATCATCTTCACAGCCTTGGACACCTTGCGCAGGTCCCACCCGTCGCGAACGCCGCACGATGCATGGCTGAACAGCCTAGCGGTGTTTGCGTAGTCGCTGAACATCTGTGTTCCCTTGAGCTTGGCGTCGAACACCGTCATCATGTTCGGGATGATTGTCTCAGTGTCGAACGGGGACGAAAACCCCAGATCAGCGAGTGTCTCCTCTATCAACACGATCTTCAGAAGATCGGGGTGCAACGGCACGCCACGAAAGGGGCGCTGCAGCTCAGGGCACAGAAGAGATGCAAGTACCTCCACGGAACGTGGGGTATTGCTCCTCAAGACGTTCTCGAATATCTTGGCGACCATTCGAGAGACAGTCTTCTCTCTCTCCTTCTCTCGCTCAACAACGGCAAAGATGGGTGGCACGTCCTCGGTGCAGCAATCAAGGTTGTCGACGCCACCTGTCCACACGTACTGGAATACGACATCGGCCATCTCCCGAAAGACGGCACCTGCATCACCCGATCAAGTTGGTAGTACTCGTATCCAACGTCTAGACGGTGCTTGACTCGAGGGTAATCTCCGCTAAGGTACCGGAGCAGGGCAGTCTCAGCCTCCACACAAGCACGCGGATTAAGTACGTGGATTGCGAATATCATCTTTGAGTTCTTCGGGTACTGAGAAAGTCGCTGCCCAAAGGGCTTCGACGTCCTGCCCACCTTGACGACGATCTCATCTTTCTGAATGAACTTGTGCTCAACCAACGCGTACACGACATTGGTTGTCATGTGCGCCATGATCACTGTCGAGCTGCTCCTATGCTCCTATATATATCCCAATGCGCGCCGTTTACACCATTATTATGTGCATAATAACGCGGTAGTGAAGAGGATGATGAGGAGAATAAAAGAAAAATATGCATGCTCGGGGCGAGGAGGTCCTTTATGATGCCCGGCGATCGTACCTCCAGCAATACACAAGGATCGGGCATGCCTGATACATTCGACAGTGTTCCGCCGTTTGCGTGTGATAGAGTGCGTGCGTGAGAATGAGTGAGAGTGGGCATCATCATCTCGACAGCAGCCGCCGCGACGCGTGTGTGAGGATGCGGCATGTGTCGTGATAAAGTGCGTTATCCTATCTATCTATCTATCTATCCTATCGGACAGCATAACCAGAGTGCATCTCTTGCACACATAATGCACCGTTCACCAGATGCCAACTTTGAGGAATGACGGTATGCATCCACATCATGCACATTACCTTACGTCCTGGGGTAGAAATCGAAACCTGTCTGATGAGAATGATACCATGTTTATTTTTCACAAGCATAAAAAATCAAGACTATGTCTAGTATATTGCTTTGCGCACCCTATCTCTTCTGTGTAAAACAGAAACAATGGATAACTTCAAGAAGTTGGATACAAGCATGTATGTGTGTTTCACAGTTTCAGGCAGTACGTGGAATGACAAGTGCAACAAGTTTATTTTACATGGAACGGTGGTATTCGATAATGAGGATGACACCAAGAAATGTTTAGAAATACTCGACCTGTACAAAGAGACATTCTACTTCAGGCGTACATCGAACGTGATGAATAAGACTATGTTCACGTTTGACGGCACGACAATCCACCTATTATCTGGTGCCAAAATTGAGTACGACCAGAATGCTGCTCGATTGAAGAAGATTGTAGAGATAGAAAAGACGTACACGGCAAACACGTGGGGATACATGGACGATTACGTAAGGCTATTCGGGTATCGTCCGCTCAGGAAAAGGGCATTCTGGAGCTGCTTGCTGTTATGTTTTTCGTGCAGTTGTATATTCTGTATCGATCCATGCTATTACGAAGCTAAATCTCCTCGCACGTAGGTGAGCTCATGCACCCCCCAACGTTTTTTCCATTTCCAAGCCTGCTTGATACACACGGCTTTCGTTTGAGTACATGCGGTTGCGTAAGACCCTGCCTCAACAATCACCGGCACATCCCTTTCGGGGAATATCGCATCGCTTCGATATTGCGTCCCATGCTTTGGTAGCCTTGCCATATTTCACGCCTTCATTCTCTCGCTCAACAACGGCAAAGATGGGGGGGGTCTGGCGGCACGTCCTCGGTGCCGCAATCAAGGGCTGTCGACGCCACCTGTCCCCACGTACTGGAATACGACATTGGTTGTCATGTGCGCCATGATCTCTGTCGAGCTGCTCCTAAGCTATATATATCCCAATGCGCGCGTTTACACCACTTCCACGAGACAGACGATGAGTGACAATGGCGATGATCCGCCACCGTGTGTCATGAATGGATGGACGGACAGACGGACGGTGTGGATGCGACAGTTTTCCACAGTTTTGCGTGTGATGATTGATTGATGCCTTGACACACTTGGTTTCTGCATCTCAATTCCCCTACCCCACTCCGTGGGGCCCGAGATTCCCCTATCGATATACGAGATCTATTGTCTAGCAGACCTCTGCTTGACATGTGATCATCGTTTGCGATTACTTTACCGTGTTTTCCGTCATCTGTGAGTGATATCTTACAGCTGCTCATGGATCCAGCGGTGGCTGGACTTGAGTTCAGAGCCCGGGCGAACTATAGCGACAGCTGGGCCTTGCGTGAGGCTGCAAATGCAGGTCACGCAGATGTATGCAAGCTGCTCATGGATCCAGCGGTGGCTGGAATTGAATTCAATTGAATTCCAGGCAAGTGCCGCTTGCCGCTTACCGCTTGCATGCCAGGCAAGTGCAACCAAGGGTTTATAGGGTTTATTCCAATTCATTATTTATTTATATCATCTTGTGCGCTTGCATGCATGTACACACATGTTCATAGAACATGCATTCGCACACGCGATCATCGGTATTCCTAACGTTTCCCCATGACATTCTTGATCGTATTGCCCTATTATCTTCCAACCCAAAGATTGTATTAGTGTGTAAAACTCTGCACAACAGATTTTCTGGATGGCCCCTTACCGGACTGATCCAACCACCACAGCGAGTTGGAGAGATGATGGCGAAAGGGGGGCGCGCCGACCTTCTAGCAGTATGCTTGGTGTCCAATCCTCTTGTACACCTTAAGGGCGTACAATTGAGGGCGAACCAAAATGAAAACAAGCTTCTCTATGTGGCTGCCAAGGCCGGTCACGCCGATGTCTGCAAGCTGCTCATGGATCCAGCGGTGGCTGGAGTTGAGTTCAGGGCCCGGGCGAACTATAGCTACAGCTTGGCCTTGTTGGAGGCTGCCAAGGAAGGTCACGCAGATGTCTGCAAGTTGCTGATGGATCCAGAGGTTGCTGGACTTGAGTTCAGGGCCAGGGCGAACTCTAGCTACAGCTGTGCCTTGCGTGAGGCTGCCAAGGAAGGTCACGCAGATGTCTGCAAGCTGCTGATGGATCCAGAGGTGGCTGGAATTGAGTACAGGGCCCTGGCGAACTCTACCGCCAGCAGTGCCTTGTGGGCTACTGCCAAGGCAGGTCACGCAGATGTCTGCAAGCTGCTCATGGATCCAGAGGTGGCTGGAATTGAGTTCAGGGCTAGGGCGAACTCTACCGCCAGCAGGGCCTTGTGGCTGGCTGCGAAGGAAGGTCACGCAGATGTCTGCAAGATGCTGATGGATCCAGAGGTGGCTGGACTTGAGTTCAGGGCCCTGGCGAACACCAGCGACAGCTGGGCATTGTGGGCCGCTGCCAAGGCAGGTCACGCAGATGTCTGCAAGCTGCTGATGGATCCAGATGTGGCTGGACTTGAGTTCCGGGCCCTGGCGAACTCTAGAGACAGCTGGGCATTGTGGCTGGCTGCCCATGCAGGTCACGCAGATGTCTGCAAGCTGCTGATGGATCCAGCGGTGGCTGGAATTGAGTTCAGGGCCAGGGCGTACACTTTCGACAGCAGGGCATTGTGGGCGGCTGCCAAGGCAGGTCACGCAGATGTCTGCAAGCTGCTGATGGATCCGAAGGTGGCTGGAATTTAGTTCAGGGCCCGGGCGAACTCTGTCAACAGCTGGGCCTTGAGGCTGGCTGCGAAGGCTGGTCACGCCGATGTCTGCTTGCTTTTGATGGATCCAGATGTGGCTGGCCCCGAGTACAGGGCCATTGTGAATCTTGACAGTGCGTCCGTAGTTCCTCTGGCAGCGGCACGCCCCTCTTCGAGAGGACCCTGACGCAGGTCCGGCTATGCAGGGCCATGCCCTGCATGGCTCTGAAGGTGACGGAGCCGGCGCCTCCCTGGAGGAAGGCGTCGTCGTCCTCGTACTTGCTTGCTTCTGCCGGGTTCACCCTGCTCATTCGCTGCACGATGCTCCTGAGCACCGGCAGCAGCGAGTCTTGCAGGTCCGCCTTCGCCCAGCGGCAGTCCCGTCCGTACACGTACGTCTGCTGGTAGCAGTCGGGGTCCATGATGATGTTCATGTACTGCGGGTGCGCGGGGTTGAAGTGCGATAGCTGCAGCAGCTTGACCAGGTTGTACCCGCACTCATTGAATTGAGCGACCGAGAGGAACTCTGACTCGGGCGTGACCTCCTCCCCGAAGGGGTGCATGTCCTCCACCGGTGTTGTAGCAGCTGGAGATAGCGCCGCCGCATTTGGAGCAGTATTGTTGTTGTTGTTGTTGGTGGTGGTGTTGGTGAAATTTTCGCATGTAACGACATAGTTGTTGGTGGCCGACCCGAAGCTGTTGTTGATTGTGAAAGTGTGTTTTTTCCGCAACGCCTCCAGTTCCGCTTGCATTTCATCGATCCGATTCTCGAGGTACTCCATGCGCTTCTCCATGAAGTCAACATCAACAGCTCCCTTGGGGTGAGACCTCCGCTTGTGTGAAGACTTCGAATACCGGTTACTGAACTGCTTGTCACACAACTCGCACGCGAACAAACAGGAGGGGGGTGTTTTTTCCTCCATGGTGCATTTCTCCATGAGGAGAGAACCCCCTTATGTTTGTTACATCATTTGATTGACCGAAAAATTGTATGAAGAATGCCGGAGGCTCACATCAATCCCTATTTTAAACGTGTTCACATGAACACCTCTGAAAAGACTCTCCATCTCTGTAACAACAATTATTTCAACAAAAAATAAATACTGAAGAATGCCGGAGGCTCACACCAATCCATATTTTAAACGTGTTCACATGAACACCTCTGAAAAGACTCTCCATCTCTGTAACAACAATTATTTCAACAAAAAATAAATACTGAAGAATGCCGGAGACCTCACATCAATCCCTATTTTAAACGTGTTCACATGAACACCTCTGAAAAGACTCTCATCTCTGTACAACAATTATTTCAACAAAATAAATACTGAAGAAAATGACGGAGGCTCACATAAATCCCTATGTTAAAGTGTTCACATGAACACCTCTGAAAAGACTCTCCATCTCTGTAACACAATTATTTTCAACAAGGAAATAATACTGAAAATGCCTGATACCTCAAGTCAATCCTATTTTGAACGTTTTCACATGAACACCTCTGAAAGACGTCTTCATCTCTGTAACAACAATATTTCAACAAAAAATAAATACTGAAGATGCCGGAGCCTCACACATCAATCCCTATTTTAAACGTGTTCACAGAACACACTCTGAAAAGACTCTCCATCTCTGTACCAAAAATTAGTTCAACAAAATAATACTGTAATTCCGGGACCTGCACATCAATCCCATTTTAAAAACGTGTTCACATGAACACCTCTAAAAGACTCTCCATCTCTGTACAACAATTATTTAACAAAAATAAGACTGAAGAATGCCGGGACCTCACATCAATCCCTATTTTAAACGTGTTCACATGAACACCTCTGAAAGACTATCCATCTCTGTAACACACAATTATTTCAGCAAAAAATAAATACTGAAGAATGCCGGAGACCTCACATCAATCCCTATTTTTAAACGTGTTCCACATGAACACCTCTGAAAAGACTCTCCATCTCTGTAACAACAATTATTTCAACAAAAAATAATACTGAAGAAGAATGCCGGAGACTCACATCAATCCCTATTTTAAACGTGTTCACATGAACCACCTCTGAAAGACTCTCCATCTCTGTAACAACAATTATTTCCACAAAAATAAATACTGAAGAATGCCGGAGACCTCACATCAATCCCTATTTTAAACGTGTTCACATGAACACCTCTGAAAAGACTCCCCATCTCTGTAACAACAATTATTTCAACAAAAAATAAATACTGAAGAATGCCGGAGACTCACATCAATCCCTATTTTAAACGTGTTCACATGTTTATCACGCTCACATCAATTCCTATTTTAAACCTGTTCACATGTTTATCACGCTCACATCAATTCCTATTTTAAACGTGTTCACATGTTCCTCTCGCTCCATTTTTCAGTTCCATTTTTTGCTGTAACTTTTTAGATTTCGCGTAGCGTGGGGTCGATGCCGGTCTTGCCTTAGGGAGAGAGAGGGGTGATGGTCTCAAGCAGCCATCTGCTTGACATCACTCTGGAATTCTGAAGGGGGGTGCGGGGAGTTCATGAATTTGCTTGGTGTGTTGACACGTGTTTGCCTTGCCATCAAAATAATAAGCGGCAATGTATATAGAAATATGCCTGAAAAATGCATATGTATTACGTTCATGCGATATGCACGTTGCGATGTGATCGATTCATGGATTGGTTTCGATCGCATCCTAAAAACATATGCTGGCCTCTGCAGATAATGGACTGGGGTGACGTGTTTCCAGATCTGTACGACGCTCTGGACATCGATGAGGGTGCTTCTGACCAGGAAATTTTGAGGGCATCTCGCATTCAAGTGGTCAGGGTTCATCCGGACAAGCTAGGTCCGTTGGCATATGAAGGTGAACGAACAGCAGCCGCCACCCGCACACGAGTTATCCTGCAAGCGAAGATTGTGTTGCTGAACCCCGACAGCCGCAAGGAATATGACAGTGAGCGGCGAAGGAGAATGCAAGGGGAGCAGCAATCCAGGTCTGGTTTTAGTGCGCCGGAAGAGGCGTCTGCTAGCATGGCGCATGTTTGGGAGGTCTGGGCCAATGTTGTTGTAGAGGGGTTTGCCAAGCAGTTTGATGCAGGAGCTCGAGGCGAGCGCTTGGTGCAGCTGTTGGGAACGATTCTGCCGCCAGCCATAGGGGTGGGCTTGGGTGGGGATAGAGGCCTCAAGCTGGGGATGACACTGGCTACTGTCTTCAATACCGGAGGCATTTCGGTGGTCGTGAAGGCGCTCTCTGCCGAGGACCAGAAGTTGTTTTTCCAGGCCATGGAAGTGTTGTGTACAAAAATACCTTGAGTTCAGTTTGCTCAAGCTGACCAATAATTCCCGATGTAGCAGAAATATTTTGATTACAGTAAAGCTTTGAAAATGAGGGAGGGAGGCACGTCAAGCTGAACCACAGGGCTTGTTCGTAAACACAGAAGTTTGTAACACACCCAAGTCAGCGACCATTCTTAACGCCAATTTTCTAACGGCGATGTCGTACATTTATTTCCATCTGATATATGTTTCATTTTACTGTTCCGCCGACTGTAGTAGTAATGCCGTATACCCGGGTTGTGCGGAAACCTAGCGGCCTCCAGATAGTTGGTCTTGGCTGCATCCTGTACAGCTTGGGCTGACATGACATTGGAGTGAGATGCCAGATGGTCTATCCTGGCTGCATCCTGTACAGCTTGGGCTGACATGACATTGGAGTGAGATGCCAGATGGTCTATCCTGGCTGCATCCTGTACA
Organism: Chlamydomonas sp. ICE-L; assembly: GCA_013435795.1. Lineage (NCBI taxonomy): Eukaryota > Viridiplantae > Chlorophyta > Chlorophyceae > Chlamydomonadales > Chlamydomonadaceae > Chlamydomonas > Chlamydomonas sp. ICE-L. Next base: position 7,710,659 of record JACBWV010000338.1, on the reverse strand, counting down.
GCTTGGGCTGACATGACATTGGAGTGAGATGCCAGATGGTCTATCCTGGCTGCATCCTGTACAGCTTGGGCTGACATGACATTGGAGTGAGATGCCAGATGGTCTATCCTGGCTGCATCCTGTACAGCTTGGGCTGACATGACAACGACCTGGGCCTCCACTTCTTTTTTCGCCTTATCCAGTCTTTCCAAGTAAGCGATGCTGCCACCTGCACAGGTTGGAATGTGAGCAAGATGGCGGGGACATTTATTGGAATATGGTTGGCAAGGGATTCCGTATTTACGTCGAGTGCAGGCCATGTAATTCGCTCACAATTTATGTACACTCAATCACAATTTATGAGTTTTCAATTGAACTCACCCAACACTTGCATGAATAGAAGTCGCCCGCTCTTACAGTTGTTCTCAAATAAAGTGGGACACACCTTATACTCATCCAGACTGCAGATCGTTGCTTTTGGGCAACGTTGGGGGGTGCAGCAGGTTGAAGAGGTTCTCGAAGATATTCCGAGTAGCCTCTTTGGTAAACCGTTCAACCGTCTGTGTCCCCATATCAGTATCAGGGGGTGGGGGTGGGGTTGTCGAGGAACTTCTCGGCGCGTCTCGGCGAAACGCGAGAGGACGCTCTCTCCCAAAGACTTGGTGAAGTGTAAGCATCAGGATGTTCCTGGAAGCGTTCACATCGCGGTCCCAAGTCTTCCCGCAGTGAAGCATACCACCGCTCTGTTGGCGTGGCGCTCCGCTTTGACTGCTTTTGCAGTGGAGAATCTTATGAATCCGCTTGCGTCCTTCTGTACATTCCCAACCTGTACCGTCTAGTCAAACTACATCTTAGAGCAAATGCAGCACCGCATCCCTCAAAATCGCATGTAAATGGTTTCTCTCCTGTATGCGTCCTTTTGTGTTTAATCAAATCGCCATTTTGAGCAAATGCAGCACCACATCCATTAAAATCGCATGTAAATGGTTTCTCTCCTGTATGCGTCCTTTTGTGTGTCTTAAAATTTCCAGAATTAGAAAATGCAGCACCACATCCCTTAAAATCGCATGTAAAAGGTTTCTCTCCTGTATGCGTCCTTTTGTGTTTAATCAAATCGCCATTTTGAGCAAATGCAGCACCACATCCATCAAAATCGCATGTAAATGGTTTCTCTCCTGTATGCGTCCTCTTGTGTTTGGTTAAAGTATCACAACGAGCAAATGCAGCACCACATCCCTCAAAATTGCATGTAAATGGTTTCTCTCCTGTATGCGTCCTTTTGTGTGTGGTCAAAGCACATCTACGAGCAAAGGCAGCACCACATCCATCAAAATTGCATGTAAATGGTTTTTCTCCTGTATGCGTCCTTTTGTGTGTGGTCAAATTACCAGCAGCAGCAAATGCTGCGTTACATCCCTCAACTTCACAAACGAATTTCCTTGATGACATCTGTATCCGGTACCGCGAATGAATAATAAGAAGTGTCTGTGAGGTGTGCTGGCATTGATAAGAGTCCGCTGTGTTGTTGTTATGCTGCAATCAATGACGATCGATTTCCAGTGTGGCCTTCTCAAGCCGCCGCGTGTCATGAATTGACGGACGGACGGACGGACGGACGGACGGTGTGGATGCGACAATTTTCCACAGTTTTGCGTGTGATGATTGATTGATGCCTTGACACACTTGGTTTCTGCAGCTCAATTCCCCTACCCCACTCCGTGGGGCCCGAGATTCCCCTATCGATATACGAGATCTATTGTCTAGCAGACCTCTGCTTGACATGTGATCACCGTTTGCGATTACTTTACCGGGTTTTCCGTCATCTGTGAGTGATATCTTACAGTATCGAGGTATTGACACAGGTGCCGCCGCCTGATGCGAGAGGTCGCCATGTGATGTGACTCGACTCGACAGGTGCCGCCGTGATGCGAAAGTCGCTCTGTGATGTGACTCGACACAGGTGCTCGACATTCATTCTCACTCATTCTCTGAACTCATGGTTTGGGCGACTCGTGATAATTGTTCGGCACATCTAGCGAAATGTTTTTCAATCTTCTTCGCACGGATTGTTGGGCGATTGCCCTTTCGCTGCAGCCGTGCATTTGTATGGATGATGTACCTGTCGAAGACTTCTCCAAACATCTTCATGTTGTTGACCACAGTTTCCCTAATCAAAGCTTGAAAGCGATACATCGTTGTTTCAGGTGCACCCATGACGAAATAATCACATTCGTGTAACATCTTATCTGTGTAGGTGAATGTTATCATCGAATTCGCGCTCGATATGGAACTGGCAAGTGTATTTATGACTCCAACACAATACCCAGCTTGTAATAGTGACCAACAAGCCTCCTTCAATCGCTCCCGTAGTATTGGTATCAAAGTCTCAAGACTTGCCAAACTCATAATGGAATGGTTAAGAGATTTCGAGCATGATGCCAACCGGACACTGTCTGCAGGACCCAGTGCACGTAATACTCCGTGCAACACACTATATTGCAAAATGTCGATCATTGGACTTTTTCTTCCGTTTGGTCGATATGTCTCTACACTCGGTGGACGAACAAAATGACATCAACAAAGACCCCGTGTTCTTTTGGGCCACGGTACCGGGGAAGAGGCGATCGCTTAAGTGCGGCTGGTCCTTCAATGGACACTCTCGCAAGTACCGACAAAATAACGATACGGAGTCTGCAGGATGGAGAGCCGTGATCTAAAAAAGAACCACAATATTCTCGTTAACATCCTGCAATTTGTTGATTCAAAATCGTATTGGTGTTCCACTGCCCCGTGGGTTGCTACACCATTAGGTTACACCGGTTTCATTTTAGTATTCCGTTGACTGTAACCAACTCAAAATTAATTTCATTGGACGAGACATGCGACACCCTGCCGATTGCAAGTCATGGACTGAATTGGCTAACACGTTCACTAAACTGTGATATACAGTTTGATCTGGTCGTTGACAGTGTTGATCCTATCCGGTATGAAAGGAACACCCGGAAATTTGTAAATTTAATCTTACTCACTACTATTTTGCTTAATGGGTTTAAGTAAATCAGGTCAAAAAGCATAAGGCGATGATAATTATAAAAAGAAAACTAATATGAACGCTTGTCGCTTGGTTATTCAGGCATCCACTCACCCCGTGTCTGATATAGATAGAGTTGTTTCTCGTCAAGACTGCTACATACATGTCGATCTGAACAGGGAGATATGTGAAGACTTCAACGAAATACAAGTTGATTTACCTTACATGCAAACAACTAGAGAACCAGGGAGATTGCTGGTGTTCAAAGAAAATGATTTCTTGCATGCAATTAATAACATGAGTCAAACGCGTCCACATAGTATCGAAACAGCCCTCCGATTTGCTAACCTATTCGGACTACATTCAACTGAGCTGCACTTTCTTAGAATTTGCAGTAAACATAAACTGCACTTGAACAAGTATCTATTTACCGATTAATAATCCGGTGATACCAGGAGGCAAAGTAGTACCATTCCCTATTAATCCAATTATCATGTACAACTCCATGACGCAATGGATCAACCCCATGCCTGCCTTCCAATCCCTCCCTGCACCAGAGCGGCATGGCCACTTGGTTGAAGTTTTTATCTGCATACCGTTTGCAATTATATGTTTCTTTGCAATTATCGTCAAGTAGGCCTTGTTTGAATAAGTCTCTAATATACAGTCAACGGAATACTTAAATGAAACCGCTTCGTGTACGGCACACCTTGCGGTGTAACCTAATGTTGTCGCGACCACCGGAGGGGGACCGAGTGGTGTCTACAACAATACGAGTTTTTATTCATCAACAACAACAGAGCTGCTGTGGGCAAATGGAAGAGGTCGTCCTAGACCCATCAATTCCATGCAGTGCAGCCTTGCGATTGTGAGAGCAGAAGAGCGATCCCGGTCCGAGTAAATGCATGTTTCTGGAGAGAATCGCAGTCCTCGTACCTCTGGGTACCGCTCGATCGATTTTTGAGAATCGACAAGGGAAGTGGCGAAGCCACCCCTCCTGTGCTTCTCTTGTGCGCCTTTACGTTTATTGTACAACCTTACCCCTAAGTGGTCGCAATCAACGACCTTTGGCATCGTTTTCGATTTCGTGTGACCAAAACGTTCACCACCCAACCTAAGCTTCACGTCTGCTGAACAAACGCTTGGGATCTTGTAAACACGTTCTTTTTCTTTACCCGTCTCCCACGACATAAGAGTCGTTTTGAACTCATCTGTCACAGAAACGTCCTCTTTGAAAATTCTTTTACACGATGCGAACATGGCCCCAGTGGGAACTGCAACTTCTCCCGGTCCAGTAGGCTTCAGTTTCGTGATGGCAGATCCGTAGGCCACGCAAACCTTCATATCAGGAAGTTCTTTCATCATGCACCGCTTGATACCCGCCCAGAAAGAGTCTTTGACCTTTCGTTTTCCGATGTAACGCTGCAAGTTGTCACGGGATTCTCGGCGTCGCAAAGCCAATCTCCACCACTCTTCAGAAAACTTAGCGTAATTTGACAAGTACGCCGAGATCTTATCCGTCCTCGATGTACTCAAAGCTGCTCCATTTTCACGCAGAGACTCCCACATAGGAATCATGTCAGCAAAACGCAGTTCCTTCTGCCTTGTCTGCTTCTTGATACCCGACTTGTGGTAAAATGCACCACGTGTCAGCGTCCATGTCTTATTTTTATCGTCTGCCAAATACGTTACCGTAGCGATGTTGCTCCGTCCTGGGTCCACACCCAGGACGACGATACCCATATCGGGCAATATCGTTTTAAGTGAGCCGTCGTATTTTTCTGCGATCTTGATACCTTCTTCTTTACGAAGGTTCTTACAGGTCTTCTTCAGATCTGAGACAAGGACCTGTACTGTCTTGCTGTACTGCATGCTCAAGGAGACTCCGTCAGTACAGATGCTGCAGTCGAAAACCCACCCATTCTTGACAGGTGGTTTTCTGAAGAAGGAACCTGCGACTGTTTTTCGGGCGTTCACAAGCGTGTCATACAAACCCTTTGCATGTCTGTACTCGTCAGTAGCCTTGATATCCTTAACATCATCATCGTACTGCTTCAGGACCGACTTGTATGCCTCCCATTCACCAGGTCCACATGATTTTTTCTTCTTCTGTGCAGGCCTCTGGGGCAACATGAAGCTGTCGGGATTCTTTACATGTTCCCACTTGGAAAGCTCAACGATGTTCTGGTCATTGGGGAACATGTGCCTGAACAGGTTCACGAGGGTCTTCAGGTCAAGGCGAACATGCACCCGTTGGACATTGAAGATGGGCATCAATCGGATACGACGTGCATCCATATCCTCCAACCGTGTCTGTATCCAATAATTAAACCGGACCATGGTCGGAAAGTCCATGTCTTTGCCATAGTTATCATAAACTCGACTTCCATCTGGAACACTCAGCATCTCCCTAACTTCATTGACGTACTCTTAAACAGACTCTGGCCATCCCTCCATGTTTTGGACTTCTTGCTGAATAGCCTGCATCACGTCGTATCCCCGAATGATCTTCGATGTGTCCAGCGTCTTCGGGGCATTTAATTTATTTAAAGTGGTGGAAGTGAGTCTGGCCAGACGTGGTATCAAAGGAACCCATGCGTTGTTTGACACGACAGTGCTCAATGTGTGACCTGCATAGTTCAATACCTGATCGAAATAGATCGGATAAGACTTGATGTAGTCAGCGTCGTCATTACCAATTACATCGCTGATGGAGTCCTTCACAGCTTCATACGATATCTTGCTTTCCTCATCAGGGAAGATTCTGTCTACCCCGATACGGAGCCAATCCTTCCAGTAGGTATCTTTCATGTTGTACAGGTCTGGAATCTCCAGACCTTTCTCTAAGAGACTCGTGATGTGGAAAGTCAGCACCAGACTGGACTGCCGTAACATGCGGCTCACCACATTGACGAGCTGGTCCACATGCTCCCTAAACTTACCGAATTCTTCATCGTCAAGACTCATTGCCTTCTTCAGGGCGCATTTCACGACACACATCTTTTCCACCGTCTTGTATTCTGGAGGGGGTCTGGCGATGAGACCATTGTCTTCGCATAAACGGACAAGATCGTCCTTGTTGGACTTCGACGAGTATGGTACTGCAGCCAATTTCAGTAGCTCCTTCAATTTCGCGACCGTCGGAGGTTTCGTCGCCATCTTCCATAATCAATACGTCACAGACCGCTTTATACATATAAGTGTTCCAAACGTGTTCAAAACAACCCATAATAATTTTATCAGTGAGGTTGCCGAATGCTAAGGAAATCATATCAGACACGTGCGTCTTTGTTTCATTCGGTATGTAGTTCAAACGACGAAAGTCTCTCTTCACCTTAGCGAAGCATAGCTCAATAGCATTGAATTCTGGACTGTAAGGAGGTGTGTAACAAATATTGACGGGGTGACTGAGGACCAATTTCTTATGGATACTGGCATTGTCCATTATTACTACTGAGTTATTGCACAAACTCAATGATTCAATAAATGCAACGAAGTCCGTCTTCTTCACAGATCCTTTCTTCACAACGAACTCTTTCCTACCATCTGAAAAAACTGCCATCAACAAACTGTGGTGTACCCACCCACCAGTAGTTTTAACGATAACAGGTTTTCCTACAGGGGAATACCCATAATGTGGCTTGAGACGCTCACTAAACCCACATTCGTCAACGGATACTACAATTTTCCCAGCATTGATTGTCTCCTTGTACCTACTACAAAATTCATTGACAAGTGGAACTAAGTCCCCTTTACACTGTCCACGGAGTTTGCTCCTTTTTCTTGTAAAACCAATGAGTTTTATGAAACGATACACTGTTTTAGTTGATAATCGTACATTGTGAGTACTTTTGAAAAAAGCAACGACGCCTCTTGCGGTTGTGCATTGAGTTGACAATAAAAACGATTTTAACAAATCCTTATTCGTCTCAAAAAGGTTGCTTACAAATTCACGTCGTTTTCGATTTACACCAAAGCGTTTCCACCTCCACAGAGTAGAACGACTGATGTTCGTAAACACAGAAGTTTTTAACACACCCAAGTCAGCGACCATTCTTAACGCCAATTTTCTAACGGCGATGTCGTACATTTATTTCCATCTGATATATGTTTCATTTTACTGTTCCGCCGACTGTAGCGGTCTCCCCATTACCAAGGACAGACCATTGAACCTTTTCAGCATTAGACTTCTTTAACGGAATTCGCTCAATATTCCGTTAAAGAAGGTTATCAAGTCATATGCATGTATGTTATCTGTCAACCAAGGCGACACGACCACATTATTACGTATGGTGGAAGGACTTACTATAGATTCTGATATTCGCATTACCTTGTTAAAAACTAGATTGTCGTCATCTTTAGCTCCTGTAATTTTCATAATGTCGCCAGTCAAATTTGCATGGGTGGATAACAAAGGATATGTACCGAATCCGGGTTTTTGAGGCCATTAGAAGTCTGATCAAAAAGACACAGACGTTGGTTGTCTCAACTCAGCTGTACTAGGGGCCAGCCGCATCTGGATCCATCAGCAGCTTGCAGACATCTGCGTGACCTACCTTCGCAGCCAGCCGCAAGGCCCAGCTGTTGACAGAGTTTGCGCGGGCCCTGAACTCAATTCCAGCCACCGCTGGATCCATCAGCAGCTTGCAGACATCTGCGTGACCTGCCTTGGCAGCCTCACGCAATGCCCTGCTGTTGACAGAGTTCGCGCGGGCCCTGAACTCAATTCCAGCCACCGCTGGATCCATCAGCAGCTTGCAGACATCTGCGTGACCTGCCTTGGCAGCCTCACGCAATGCCCTGCTGTCGCTAGAGTTCGCCAGGGCCCTGAACTCAATTCCAGCCACCGCTGGATCCATCAGCAGCTTGCAGAGATATGCGTGACCTACCTTCGCAGCCAGCCGCAAGGCCCAGCTGTTGACAGAGTTCGCGAGGGCCCTGAACTCAATTCCAGCCACCGCTGGATCCATCAGCAGCTTGCAGACATCTGCGTGACCTGCCTTGGCAGCCTCACGCAAGGCCCTGCTGTCGCTAGAGTTTGCCCGGGCCCTATACTCAAGTCCAGCCACCTCTGGATCCATGAGCAGCTTGCAGACATCGGCGTGACCGTCCTTCGCAGCCGCCCACAAGGCCATGCTGTCGCTAGAGTTCGCCCGGGCCCTGAACTCAAGTCCAGCCACCACTGGATCCATCAGCAGCTTGCAGACATCTGCGTGACCGTCCTTCGCAGCGGCCCACAATGCCCAGCTGTCGCTGGTGTTCGCCAGGGCCCTGAACTCAAGTCCAGCCACCGCTGGATCCATGAGCAGCTTGCAGACATCTGCGTGACCTTCCTTCGCAGCCGCACACAAGGCCCAGCTGACGCTAGAGTTCGCCCTGGCCCTGAACTCAAGTCCAGCCACCTCTGGATCCATCAGCAGCTTGCAGACATCTGTGTGACCTGCCTTGGAAGCCGCCCACAAGGCACTGCTGTCGCTAGAGTTCGCCCGGGCCCTATACTCAAGTCCAGCCACCGCTGGATCCATGAGCAGCTTGCAGACATCTGCGTGACCGTCCTTCGCAGCGGCCCACAATGCCCAGCTGTCGCTGGTGTTCGCCAGGGCCCTGAACTCAAGTCCAGCAACCTCTGGATCCATGAGCATCTTGCAGACATCTGTGTGACCTGCCTTGGAAGCCGCCCACAAGGCACTGCTGTCGCTAGAGTTCGCCCTGGCCCTGAACTCAATTCCAGCCACCGCGGATCCAATCAGCAGCCTGCAGACATCTGCGTGACCTTCATTGGCAGCCTCCAACAGGCCAAGCTGTAGCTATAGTTCGCCAGGGCCCTGAACTCAAGTCCAGCAACCTCTGGATCCATAAGCAGCTTGCAGAAATCGGCGTGACCGGCCTTGGCAGCCACATAGAGAAGCTGTTTTCATTTTGGTTCGCCCTCAATTGTACGCCCTAACCTGTACAAGGGATTGGACACCAAGACTCTGCTAGAAGGTCGGCGCGCCCCCCTTTCGCCATAATCTCTCCAACTCGTCGTGGTGGTGTGATCAGTCCGGTAAGGGCCATCCAGAAAATCTTTTGCACAGAGTTTTACACACTATACAATCTTGGGGTTGGAAGAGAATAGGGCAATACGATCAAGAATGTCATGGGGAAGCGTTTAGGATTAACGATGATACGCGTGTGCGAATGCATGTTCTATAAACATGTGTGTACAATGCATGCAAGCGCACAGGATGGTCTATAGCCTTTTATTTCAAGGATGGTCTATAGCCTTTTATAAATCCAACTCATTATTTATTTATACTCTCAATCATTTCATACATCGGGGGACAGTAAAACAAGGAGCAGCCGTAGCTTAACTCTATGGCTATAGAGACAAAAAAGCAATCATACGGTTGTTGTTCTCAGCAGGGCTACGGCAGCTTCAACAGACGCATGCGCCACCCGCACTGCTCATCAGCTCTCTCAGCAGTTTGGACAAGTGCAGCCAATGCGCATTCTTGTGTGGCCCTCCGTCAGCGATGATGATGCCTAGCCGAGCGGTGAAGTCCATGCTTATTATGAAAAATGAAAGCAGTGACAAACAAGATACTGTGTACACAATTATAGGCTTTAAGTAATATCGCGATCTCTA
>JACBWV010000338.1:7568741-7700521 GCA_013435795.1 Chlamydomonas sp. ICE-L | reverse complement strand
GTCGAACGTTAGGGACGATCTGCGCCAGCAGAAAAAGCCGTTGCTTGCAAAAAACGTGAAATCAGTGCCCAACAAAATCAAAAGCTTGTTTGGGGGGGGGGGGGAAAAACACACAGGGGGACGTCGGTCCGTCATCTGAGAAAACACGAGCGCACGAGTCGTCAGTATTGGGAGGGGAATAACACCGACGCACGGCAAGAGTCGTCGTTGGGGAAAACACCGAGCGCACGCAGTCGTCAGTAGCTGGGAAAACACGCGCGCACGCAGTCGTCAGTAGCTGGGAAAACACGCGCGCACGCAATCGTCAGTAGCTGGGAAAACACGCGCGCACGCACACTCACTCACCACCTGCATAGTAGTTTCCATCTCGATGTAGTAGTAGTAGTAGTAGTAGTAGTAGTATAGTATTAGCATAGTTGTTTCCATCTAGATGTAGTAGTAGTAGTAGACGAAGGACGAAGTAAAAAGGACGAAAAGGACGAAAGGGACGAAAAGGACGAAAAGGACGAAGGACGGGTTCGTCGGAATGCTGGCTGACCGCAAACGTTGCAAGCTTCAGCTGAAAGATAAGGGTTTGGAGGTTCATATGCTCGGTTCAGCAGATTGCACCACATCTTTAGCTGGTTACCACTCAATTTCCTGGAAATTGGAAAAGCCCAAGGTTGAGGGGTATTTGAAATAGATTCCAGGATGTCGCGACGCAGTTGCATCGCCTGTTCGCTAATTTGAATTTGCCTTTTGCCGAATGGAATTGCTCTAGAATTTGCTTTTGCCTCGCTTCGCTCAATGCCGTTTGTTCACACCAACCAGGTAAGTTGGTCGGCTTCTAGCCTGCCTGCATGTCGGACTGTTCGATAACTGACAGGATGCTAGATCGAGTTGAAGCTGGTCGATTATAGGCTTGCAGGATAGTCAACATTGCTGTGCCTGCACTGCCTGACTGCCTGCCTGCCTATCGCGATTGTTCTAAGCTATAGGATGTAGATCGCGTTGAGCTGGTCGGATATAGATTACAGGATAGTCAAATGCTGCTGCTGCACTGCCTGCCTGCCTGCCTGCACTGTCGCGATTGTTCGATAGCTACAAGATTGCTATATGTGTTGAGTGGTCGGATATAGCTATTAGATTAAAGGATAGTCAAATGCTGCGCTGCACGCCTGGGGGGAACTTGCACTGTCGCATGTTCGATAGCTCAACATGAGTGATAGATCGAGTTGGGAGTTGGTCGGACCTAGCTCTACACGATAGCAAATGCTCGCTTGACTGCATGCCTGACTGCCTGCCTGCCTGCACTGTCGCAATGGTTCGATAGCTTACAGGATGCTAGATCGAGTTGAGCTGGTCGGACCTAGCTTACAGGATAGTCAAATGCTGCTGCTGCTTCTGCAATGATGCCTGCCTGCACTGTCGCATGTTCGATAACTTACAGGATGCTAGATCGAGTTGAGCTGGTAGGATCTAGATTACAGGATAGTCAAATGCTGTTGCTGCACTGCCTGCCTGACTGATTTTTCCTGCTCCATTTTTCGTAAACACAGGAAAACATGCCCAAGTAACCCGGACCCCAGAATTAATAACGGGACCCTAGATACGTCTCGGATGTGGGAGGAAAGTGAAAAGCTAAAGGCTGCAGCCATCGAGTCAATGCGTAGTCCTTCATTGTTCGGGAGACAGAAGCGAGGGGGGCAGGGACATGATGCTTACCTTAAAGAAGACACATCCAATCGTTGGTGAGTAATTTTGAAATGATACCATGAATTATTAGTACCAGATTGTGTGGATGGTGTGTGCAACAGTGCGGTGTGGCAGTGCATGGATATAATTTGTAATGTGCTTGCATATCCGTGTATTGAGTGTGTTTTGTGTTTGCATGGGGTCATCTTGTAGTGACATTGCCATCCATATGTTTGGTGTATTAACTTGCCTTATAATACCTGTGCGACAGTGTTTTGTAGCCGTTGGTTTTGGTGTGCACTTCTTTTGGAGTGGCTGAATGTGTTGTGTTTTTGCATGCGGTTGGCGTGTGGGCTGCTAGCCAGAGTTGTGTTCTATGTGCTTGCACAGTGCTGGTGTTGCATTGCGTTGGGGGGATAAGCCAGTTGGGTTGTGTATGGTGCGTGCCAAGTGAATGTGTGGCAGTGTAAGGATGGACATTATTTTGTATCGTGGCGTGCGTGTGTATTTTGAGGGTGTTTGTGTTTGCATTGGTTTTCTTGTAGTGCATGGATAGCCAGATGGTGTGGCGTAGTACTAGCACATGCTGTGGCGACAACGTAGTGTACCAGTTGTCTTTGGTCAGTCTTGATTGCTGAATGTGTTTGTGTTCTTTTGCAATTGTTGTTCCCCCTTGTGCATGGTTTGCCAGATTGTTGTATGTGCGTTTCACAGTGCTGTGGTGGAATGCAGGATAGACAATTGTGGTGTGTAGTACTTACGCAGTGCTGTGTGGGTGTGCCGGTATAGCCACATGTGTGTGCATGTGCATGCACAGTGCTCTGTTTGCGTGCTGGAGAGCCAGGAGTGTATGTTTGGTGCCACAACCCTGCACACCTGCAGTCCCCATGAAACCCCATTCACAGGGATGTGCCGTGAAGTCCATCATGAGTCCTCTCGAAGAGGAAGTTTTTGATTGCCATAATGACCAGCTCGATTCGCTGGGAACACCGTCATTGAGGTTAACACCAAGAACCCTGCACTCTACAGTTCAACCCTAAGCAATTTCTTTAACGCACCCTAGTGAGTTTGGTTTTTTTTTTTGAAGTACTTTCCACTTTCCTTGTCAATTCATAGTTTTCTTGATTGTAATGTTACTGTCTGTCACACTTGGTGTATGGTCGACAATCAATTAATGGATGGCTGCCATGGCATAAACTGATTTTGAATGACCGAAGCATTGGCAATTGTCAGCCCTACCTTTTAGGATGACAAGGTGGCAGGAGATGGTCTTCAACAGGTAGTGCCCCTTGTAAATTCATAGGTTGTGCCTGTCAATCCATAGTTGGTTCGTGATTAATGTTAACTGTAATGTCAAGCACTTGTGTATGGTCCATACTGAACAATTAATGGATGATGCCTTGGCTCAACTTATGTTTTGACGTTGACGAATTCATTGGTGCAATTATCAGCCCTACTGTAGGAGAAACTGGTGCTGAGATGTGTCTTTCAAACATGTTTTGCCCTTGTCAATTCATAGGTTGTCTTGTTGTAAATGTTACTGTCATGTCAACACTTGTCTTGGTCATACTGATCAATAAGTGGAATGATGCATTGGCATAAACCTTTGTTTGAATTGACGAATTCATTGGCAATTGTCAGCCCTACTTGTCGGATGACTGGATGCAGTGAGATTTGTCCTTCAAACAGGTTTGTAGCCTTGTTCAATTTCATAGAGGTCGTTCTTGATTAAAATGTAAACTGTCATTTCAAGCACTTGTGTATGGTCATACTGATAATTAAGAATGGATGATGCCTTGGCATAAACTCACTGTTTTGAATTGACGATTTCATGGCCTGGGTCAGCCCTACTTGTAGATGACTGGGCAGTGAAGATGTGTCTTCAAACAGGCGTTGTGGGCCTTGTCAAATCATAGGTTGTTCTTGATTGTAATGTTAACTGTAATGTCCCAAGCACTTGTCTATGGTCATACTGAATCAATTAATGGATGATGCCATTGGCATAAACTTATGTTGAATTGAGAATTCTTGGCAATGTCCATCCCTACTTGTAGGCATACTGGGCGTAGATGTGTCTTCAACCGTGTTTTGCCTTGTCAAATCCCTAGTTGTGTCTGTGATGTAATGTACTGTACTGTCAAGCACTTGTGTATGGCATACTAGAAAAAAACGTCATTAATGGGATTATGCCTTGTCATAAACTTATGTTTGAATTGACGAATTCATTGGCAATTAATCAGCCCTACTTGTAGATGCTGGTGGAGCTGAGATTGTGTCTTCAAACAGGTTGTGCCTTGGTCAAATTCATAGGTTGTTTCTTGATTGAATGTTACTGTCATGTCCAAGCAGCTTGTCTTATGGCATACTTGAATCACTTATGGATGATGCATTGGCATGACAACTATGTTTGAATTACGAATTCATTTGGCAATTGTCAGCCCTACTTGTAGGATGAACTGGGTGCGGGTTAATATGTGTCTTCAACAGGGGTTTGTGCCTTGTCAAATTCATAGTCGTTCTTGATGTAATGTAACTGGTCAATGTCAAGCAGCTGTGATGGGTCATTACTGACTCAATTAATGGATGATGCCTTGGCATAAACTTATGTTTGAAATTGACGAATTCATTGGCAATTGCAGCCCCTACTTGTAGGATTACATGGTGCATGGAGATGTGTCTTTCAACAGCGGTTGGGTGCCCTTGTCCACATTCTAGTTTTCTTGATTGTAATGTTCCTGAATGTCAAGCCCTTGTTAATGGTCAACTAATCAAACAAATTTTTAACAAAAAACAAAAAAAGCCATGGATTATGCCTTGGCCTAAACTTATTGTTTGATTGACATTCAATTGGCAATTGTCAATACCCACTTGTAGATGACTGTTGCTTGAGATGTGTCTTCAACAGGTGTTGTGCCTTGTCAAATCATAGGTGGTTTCTGATTGTAATGTTACCTGTCTGTCAAGCACTTGTTAATGGTCATACTGATCAATTACTGGATGATGCTTGCATAAACTTATGTTTTTGAATTGACTAATCATTGGCAATTGTCAATCCCTACTGTAGGATTACTGTGCAGTTAGTATTTGTCTTCAAACGGGTTGTGCCTGTCAAATTCATAGTTTGTTCTGATTGGAATGTTACTGTATGTCCAGCCCTGTTTACTGGATCATACTGCATCCATTAATGGATGATGCATTTGGCATAAACTTATGTTTGAATTGAACGAATTCTTGCAAATTGTCAGCCGCCTAACTGTAGATACTGGTGCCGTGAGATGTGTCCCTTCAAACAGGGTTTGTGCCTTGTCAAATTCATATGTGTGTTTCTTGATTGTAATTACCTTTCATGTCAAGGCACTTGTCCTATGGCTACTGAATCAATTAATGGTGATGCCTTGGCATAGTTAAGCTTTTATGTTGAATTGACGAATTCATTGGCAATTGTCATCCTACTTGTAGGATGACTGTTGCGTGAGATGTGTCTTCCAAACAGGGTTTGTGCCCTTGCAAATTCCCTATGTCTTTCTGATTGTAATTTTACTGTCCTTCAAGCACTTGTCTATGGTCAAACTGAATCATTAATGGATGAGCCTTGCGTAAACTTATTTGAAATTGACGAATTCATTGGGCAATTGTCAGCACCTACGTGTAGGATAACTGGTGCAGTGAGATGTGTCTTCAACAGTGTTGGTGGCCTTGTCAAGATTCATAGTGTGTTTCTTGATTTAATGTTTACTGTCATTTCTAGCACTTGTGTATGGCATACTGAGCATTAATGATAGCCGTGGCATTTGGTAATGGTTACTGTCATGTCAAGCACTGTGTATGGTCATACTGAATCAATTACTGATTGATGCCTTGGCCTTTTGTATATGTTACTGTCATGGTCAAGCACTATGTGTATGGTCATACTGATAAGTAATGGATCTATGCCTTGGCATAACTTATGTTGAATTGACGAATTCATTGGCAATTGTCAGCCCTACTTGTAGGATCACTGGTGCAGTGAGATGTGTCCTTAAACAGGGTTGTGCCTTGTCAAATTCATAGGTTGTTATTGATTGTAATGTTACTGTCGTGTCAAGCACTTGTATTGTCAAACTTAATTTACTCTCCTTCGTCTTATCTTATTTAATGTATCCTTTTTTTTGTAGACTGACATCCGAGACGCTCGCGTGAAGTCGTCCAATTCCGATTCAAGTGCGGGCTGTATGTATTGCAGAATTAAAACCGAAATTCTGACGTACGCCAATGAGAACCATCTTGTGTGCCCATTATGTTGGGATATGAGAGTGTTGGGTCCTCACATGACTATATTTTGGATAAGGACATCTCTGCTGTAGCTAGGAAGGTGTTGGAGTTAGTTTCTGATGCGGTGAATTACGATTGATATGCACAGAATACACTCCCACTATTGTCTCCACATCGTGGAAGATATTACCCACAGAATCCGAGCTGCTCAGAATCATTCAGGACTCCTTCGATTCTGAAGAGAAGTTTAACATGCTTTCCGAGAAAATAAGAAATAATATCCCTCATGTCACTAAATTGAATGCCAAAAATACTGAGTATTTCATCACACGTGTGTACTTCCAAACCACATTGGATTTATTGCACAACAATGATCTAGAGAGTATTGCGAAGGCTCTATTTATGGACGCTGCTGCAGTAAATATCCGCCCTGACCAGAACATACGTATGAAAACGATGTTGTTTCTGTCAACGCAAGGAGGAGATGGAACTGGTTTACATTGGGATATTACCCGGGGACTTAATGTAGCTTTATCATTGACCCCTGGTGTGACTGGTCCATTAGCATTTTGGCTTTTTGTCCCCCCTTGGGGATTTGAAGAATTTATTGCTTTTGTGCAGTCTAGCAATTGTGTGGAGGTCGTCAGAGAAAAGTTTGAGGAAGCTATTAGACTAAAAACTGACTTCCCCTTGTTGTCAGCCGATGAAATGTTTCAATTACATCGCCAAGTCCCCAACTTGGTCCGAATTGTTTCCCCAAAGCCATGGGACAGGTAGTTCATGTGCTCCAGGATGGGTTCACAGTGTTGTGAACGTTTTACCAAATTGGAAGCTAGCTTTGATTTCGAGAGATTGGAAGAGTTCCCTTTATATGCATATTACAGAAAATATTTGGATCTGGTTTTTTTGAAGACAGGGTGTCCAGAAGATACGTCACACTGGAGTGCAGTTATCAAAGACAATGTTGATATGATGACGAAGGTCATGTACCCGACTCGTTGACACAAGTAACCTAAAATATTTGATCAGAGTGGGTTGGGTATTTGCTCTTGTAGTGTACATTTTTTGTCCCACTTTATTTAGAAAAAACTGTGCCTAATATTTACACATCGACACATGTCCCTCTTCAACGTCAATTTTGTAAAAAATCTTAAATTGACTACAAGCTCCCAAGCACCAGAATCACAATTCGGCCAACCCCTACGCAGCAATGGTAGTGCCCCCGCTTACCCCACCAGCCATGGTAGTGCCCCCCATCCCCAATACAGCCATAAAAAAAAAACCACCCCTACACAGCCATGGCAGTGACCCCCCAACCTTTACACAGCCATGCCAGTACCCCACCAACCCCTCCACAGCCATGGCAGAGCCCCCTCACCCCTACACATCCATGGCAGAGCCCCTACTCCCCTACACAGCCATGACAGGGCCCCCCCAATCCTACACAGGCCATGGGCAGTGCCCCCCCTACCCCTACACAGCCATAGCAGTAGTGCCCCCCACCCCTGCAGAGCCATGGTAACTGCCCCCCGCATCCACCCCTACACAGCAATGCCAGTGCAGCCCAACCCCTCCACAGCCATGGCAGAGCCCCTCAACCCTACACATCCATGGCAGTGCCCCTCCTCCCCTACACAGCTATGCCAGGGCCACCCCAACCCTACAGATCCATGGCAGATTGGCAGGCCCCTCCCAACCCCTTCACAGCCATGGCAGGGCTCCCCCAACCCCTACGCAGCCATGGCAGGGCCACTCCAACCCCTTCAAGTCCACGGCAGAGCCCCCTCACCCCTACACATCCATGGCAGTGCCCTTCCTCCCCTACACATCCATGGCCCCCCCCCACCCCTGCACAGCCATGGCAGGCCCCCCACCACACCCCTACTCAGCCATGGCAGGGCCCCACCAACCCTTCCAAATCCATGGCAGAGCCCCCTCACCCCTACACATCTATTTCAGTGCCCCTCCCTCCCTACACAGCTATGGCAGGGCACCCCCAACCCTGCAGGGTCATGGCAGCCCCCCCCCCCCCCTCCCACCACCACCACCACCACCCACCCACCCACCCACCCAGCCTGGCAGGGCCCCACCAACCCTTCCAAATCCATGGCAGAGCCCCCCCTCACCCCTACTCATCCATGGCAGCGTCCCTCCCTCCCTACACAGACCATGGGTAGTTGCCCCCCGAGCAACCCCTACACAGCCGTGGAAGTGCCCCCCTCCCCCCTACACATCCCATGGTAGTGACCCACCAACCCCTACACAGCCATGGCAGTGGCCTTCCCACTCCCTTACACAGCCCTGGTTAGTGCCCCCACCCAACCCCTGCACAGCCATGGCCGTGCCCCACCACCCAACCCCTTCTCTAGCCAATGGCAGCAGCCGACCCCCAACCGGCACACCCCTACGCACCAATGGCAGTGCCCCCCCCGCTACCCCCAACCCAGCCATGGTAGTGCCCCCCATCCCAATACAGCCATAAAAAAAAACCACCCCTACACAGCCATGGCAGTGACCTCCCAACCTTTACACAGCCATGCCAGTTACCCCCACCAACCCCTCCACAGCCATGGCAGAGCCCCCCCTCACCCCTACACATCCCATGGCAGAGCCCCTACTCCCCCTACACAGCCATGACAGGGCCCCCCCCAACCCTACACAGCCATGGCAGTGCCCCCCTACCCCTACACAGCCATAGCAGTAGTGCCCCCCACCCCTGCAGAGCCATGGTACTGCCCCCGCATCCACCCCTACACAGCAATGCCAGTGCAGCCCCAACCCCTCCACAGCCATGGCAGAGCCCCCTCAACCCTACACATCCATGGCAGTGCCCCTCCTCCCCTACACAGCTATGCCAGGGCCACCCCAACCATACACATCCATGGCAGATTGGCAGGCCCCTCCCAACCCCCTTCACAGCCATGGCAGGGCTCCCCCAACCCCTACGCAGCCATGGCAGGGCCACTCCAACCCCCTCCAAATCCACGGCAGAGCCCCCTCACCCCTACACATCCATGGCAGTGCCCTTCCTCCCCTACACATCCATGGCCCCCCCACCCCTGCACAGCCATGGCAGACCCCCCACCCCACCCCTACTCAGCCATGGCAGGGCCCCACCCAACCCTTCCAAATCCATGGCAGAGCCCCCTCACCCCTACACATCTATGGCAGTGCCCCTCCCTCCCTTCACTGCTATGGCAGGGCCCCCCCACCCCTGCAGAGCCATGGCAGCCCCCCCCCCCACCACCCACCACCACCACCACCACCCACCCACCCACCCACCCAGCCAGCCATGGCAGGGCCCCACCAACCCTTCCAAATCCATGGCAGAGCCCCCTCACCCCTACTCATCCATGGCAGCGTCCCTCCCTCCCTACACAGCCATGGTAGTGCCCCCCCGAGCAACCCCTACACAGCCGTGGAAGTGCCCCCCTCCCCTACACATCCATGGCAGTGACCCACCAACCCCTACACAGCCATGGCAGTGCCCTCCCACCCCTACACAGCCATGGTAGTGCCCCCCCAACCCCTGCGCAGCCATGGCAGTGCCCCCCCAACCCCTTCTCAGCCATGGCAGCGCCGCCCCCCAACCGGCCAACCCCTACGCACCAATGGCAGTGCCCCCGCTACCCCACCCAGCCATGGTAGTGCCCCCCATCCCAATACAGCCATAAAAAAAAAACCACCCCTACACAGCCATGGCAGTGACCTCCCAACCTTTACACAGCCATGCCAGTACCCCACCAACCCCTCCACAGCCATGGCAGAGCCCCCTCACCCCTACACATCCATGGCAGAGCCCCCTACTCCCCTACACAGCCATGACAGGGCCCCCCCCAACCCTACACAGCCATGGCAGTGCCCCCCTACCCCTACACAGCCATAGCAGTAGTGCCCCCCACCCCTGCAGAGCCATGGTACTGCCCCCGCATCCACCCCTACACAGCAATGCCAGTGCAGCCCCAACCCCTCCACAGCCATGGCAGAGCCCCCTCAACCCTACACATCCATGGCAGTGCCCCTCCTCCCCTACACAGCTATGCCAGGGCCACCCCCAACCATACACATCCATGGCAGATTGGCAGGCCCCTCCCAACCCCTTCACAGCCATGGCAGGGCTCCCCCAACCCCTACGCAGCCATGGCAGGGCCACTCCAACCCCTCCAAATCCACGGCAGAGCCCCCTCACCCCTACACATCCATGGCAGTGCCCTTCCTCCCCTACACATCCATGGCCCCCCCCACCCCTGCACAGCCATGGCAGGCCCCCCACCACACCCCTACTCAGCCATGGCAGGGCCCCACCAACCCTTCCAAATCCATGGCAGAGCCCCCCTCACCCCTACACATCTATGGCAGTGCCCCCTCCCTCCCTTCACTGCTATGGCAGGGCCCCCCCAACCCTGCAGAGCCATGGCAGCCCCCCCCCCCACACCCCACCACCACCACCACCACCCACCCACCCACCCACCCAGCCATGGCAGGGCCCCACCAACCCTTCCAAATCCATGGCAGAGCCCCCTCACCCCTACTCATCCATGGCAGCGTCCCTCCCTCACTACACAGCCATGGTAGTGCCCCCCCGAGCAACCCCTACACAGCCGTGGAAGTGCCCCCCTCCCCTACACATCCATGGCAGTGACCCACCAACCCCTACACAGCCATGGCAGTGCCTCCCACCCCTACACAGCCATGGTAGTGCCCCCCCCAACCCCTGCGCAGCCATGGCAGTGCCCCCCCAACCCCTTCTCAGCCATGGCAGCGCCGCCCCCCAACCCGCCAACCCCTACGCAGCAATGGCAGTGCCCCCGCTACCCCACCCAGCCATGGTAGTGCCCCCCATCCCAATACAGCCATAAAAAAAAACCACCCCTACACAGCCATGGCAGTGACCTCCCAACCTTTACACAGCCATGCCAGTACCCCACCAACCCCTCCACAGCCATGGCAGAGCCCCCTCACCCCTACACATCCATGGCAGAGCCCCTACTCCCCTACACAGCCATGACAGGGCCCCCCCAACCCTACACAGCCATGGCAGTGCCCCCCTACCCCTACACAGCCATAGCAGTAGTGCCCCCCACCCCTGCAGAGCCATGGTACTGCCCCCGCATCCACCCCTACACAGCAATGCCAGTGCAGCCCCAACCCCTCCACAGCCATGGCAGAGCCCCCTCAACCCTACACATCCATGGCAGTGCCCCTCCTCCCCTACACAGCTATGCCAGGGCCACCCCAACCATACACATCCATGGCAGATTGGCAGGCCCCTCCCAACCCCTTCACAGCCATGGCAGGGCTCCCCCAACCCCTACGCAGCCATGGCAGGGCCACTCCAACCCCTCCAAATCCACGGCAGAGCCCCCTCACCCCTACACATCCATGGCAGTGCCCTTCCTCCCCTACACATCCATGGCCCCCCCACCCCTGCACAGCCATGGCAGGCCCCCCACCCCACCCCTACTCAGCCATGGCAGGGCCCCACCAACCCTTCCAAATCCATGGCAGAGCCCCCTCACCCCTACACATCTATGGCAGTGCCCCTCCCTCCCTTCACTGCTATGGCAGGGCCCCCCCAACCCTGCAGAGCCATGGCAGCCCCCCCCCCCACCCCACCACCACCACCACCACCCACCCACCCACCCACCCAGCCATGGCAGGGCCCCACCAACCCTTCCAAATCCATGGCAGAGCCCCCTCACCCCTACTCATCCATGGCAGCGTCCCTCCCTCACTACACAGCCATGGTAGTGCCCCCCCGAGCAACCCCTACACAGCCGTGGAAGTGCCCCCCTCCCCTACACATCCATGGCAGTGACCCACCAACCCCTACACAGCCATGGCAGTGCCTCCCACCCCTACACAGCCATGGTAGTGCCCCCCCAACCCCTGCGCAGCCATGGCAGTGCCCCCCCAACCCCTTCTCAGCCATGGCAGCGCCGCCCCCCAACCAGCCAACCCCTACGCAGCAATGGCAGTGCCCCCGCTACCCCACCCAGCCATGGTAGTGCCCCCCATCCCAATACAGCCATAAAAAAAAACCACACCTACACAGCCATGGCAGTGACCTCCCAACCTTTACACAGCCATGCCAGTACCCCACCAACCCCTCCACAGCCATGGCAGATCCCCCTCACCCCTACACATCCATGGCAGAGCCCCTACTCCCCTACACAGCCATGACAGGGCCCCCCCAACCCTACACAGCCATGGCAGTGCCCCCCTACCCCTACACAGCCATAGCAGTAGTGCCCCCCACCCCTGCAGAGCCATGGTACTGCCCCCGCATCCACCCCTACACAGCAATGCCAGTGCAGCCCCAACCCCTCCACAGCCATGGCAGAGCCCCCTCAACCCTTAGGGTTGAGTAGGCTACACATCCATGGCAGTGCCCCTCCTCCCCTACACAGCTATGGCAGTGCCCCTCCTCCCCTACACAGCCATGGCAGAGCCCCCTCAACCCTTAGGGTTGTGTAGGCTACACATCCATGGCAGTGCCCCTCCTCCCCTACACAGCTATGCCAGGGCCACCCCAACCATACACATCCATGGCAGATTGGCAGGCCCCTCCCAACCCCTTCACAGCCATGGCAGGGCTCCCCCAACCCCTACGCAGCCATGGCAGGGCCACTCCAACCCCTCCAAATCCACGGCAGAGCCCCCTCACCCCTACACATCCATGGCAGTGCCCTTCCTCCCCTACACATCCATGGCCCCCCCACCCCTGCACAGCCATGGCAGGCCCCCCACCCCACCCCTACTCAGCCATGGCAGGGCCCCACCAACCCTTCCAAATCCATGGCAGAGCCCCCTCACCCCTACACATCTATGGCAGTGCCCCTCCCTCCCTACACTGCTATGGCAGGGCCCCCCCAACCCTGCAGAGCCATGGCAGCCCCCCCCCCCACACCACCACCACCACCACCCACCCACCCACTCACCCAGCCATGGCAGGGCCCCACCAACCCTTCCAAATCCATGGCAGAGCCCCCTCACCCCTACTCATCCATGGCAGCGTCCCTCCCTCCCTACACAGCTATGGCAGGCCCCCCCAACCCCTTCACAGCCATTGCAGCCTTGCAGGGCCCCCCCAACCCCTACGCAGCCATGACAGGGCCCCCCAAACCCCTGCGCAGCCATGGCAGTGCCCACCAAACCCTCATGCAGCCATGGCAGTGCCCACCCAGGTTCGACCATGCACACGTTTGGGCTGGTTGCGAGGTGGGGCGAACGTACAGAATGCATACGTTTGGGTCGGTTAATCCGTTGGACGAACGTATGCCATGCGTACGTTTGGGCTGGTTTCAAGGTAGGGCGAACGTATGCTATGCATACGTTTGGGCTAGTTATGAGGTGGGGCGAACGTATGCTGTGCATACGTCTGGGTTGGCTTCGAGGTGGGACTTACGTATGCTAGGCGTACGTTTGGGCTGGTTTCACGGTGGGAAGAACGTATGCTAGGCGTACGTTTGGGCTGGTTTCGAGGTGGGGCGAACGTACGCATAGCATACGTATGGGCTGGTTATGCGGTGGGGCAAACGTATGCTATGCATACGTTTGGGTTGGCTTCGAGGTGGGGCAAAGGTATGCTAGGCATACGTTTGGGCTGGTTGCGAGGTGGGGCAAACGTATGCTAGGCGTGCGTTTGGGCTGGTTATGCCGTGGAGCGAACGTATTCTATGCACACGTTTGGGTTGGTTTCAAGGTGGGCGAACGTATGCTATGCTTACGTTTGGGCTGGATATGCCGTGGGGCGAACGTATGCTATTCATACGTTTGGGTTGACTTCGAGGTGGGGCGAACGTATGCCAGGCGTACGTTCGGGTTGGCTTCGAGCTGGGGCAAACGTATGCTTTGCATACGTTTGGGCTGGTTATCCCATGGGGCGAACGTATGCATAGCATACGTTTGGGTTGGCTTCGAGGTGGGCGAACGTATGTTACGCGTACGTTGGGGCTATGGATGCCGTCGGGCAAACGTACGCCACGCATAGGATCTGTACCTAAGCGTGGCGTACGTTTACATCTGGTGAGTTAGCTGCTTTAAGTCGTCAGCAAGGCGGATTGGACGCGGCATGGCGAAATGGCCGTACGATTAGAGCCCACTGTCACATGAGGCTTTTAGACAACTATGTAAGTGATAAGTGAAGCTTGCTTGTAGGTGCGGTTTCGCAACAATTGTGTGGCATAGCGAATTATGTCTTGATTCATGCCTAGGTGGTGCCCACGTGCATCTGTCTATGTTTGTGTCACTGTCTCTGCCATCGTCTCAGTAACTGCATCTATCTGTACTATGCCTCTGTCTATGTACTGCCCTTCATTGATCTTTAACGCATACCCTGCTCTGCACGTCACTGTCCTGCCCCTTGCCATTATCCCTGCCCCTCTTTACTCTCTAACGCCTGCCCTGCCCTGCTCATCACTGTCGTCCTGTCCTTTGCCATTATCCCTGCCCATCTTTGCTCTCTAACGCCTGCCCTGCTCTGCTCATCACTGTCGTCCTGCCCCTTGCCATTATCCCTGCCCCTCTTTGCTCTCTAACGCCTGCTCTGCTCTGCTCATCACTGTCGTCTTGCCACGCTCCATTATCCTTGCCCCTCTTTGCTCTCTTACGCCTGCCCCGCTCTGCTCAGCACTGTCGTCTTGCCCCTCGCCATTATCCCTGCCCCTCTTAACTCTCGTGAGTACAAACCAGCTGGCAGGGATAATGGCGAGGGGCAGGACGACAGTAATGAGCAGAGCAGGGCAGGCGTTAGAGAGCCAAGAGGGGCAGGGATAATGGCGAGTGGCAAGACGACAGTGATGAGCAGAGCAGAGCAGGTTTAGAGAGCAAAGAGGGGCAGGGATGATGGCAAGGGGCAGGACACTGTGATGAGCAGAGCAGAGCAGTTGATAGAGAGTAAAGAGGGGCAGGGATAATGCCAAAGGACAAGACGACAGTGATGAGCAGAGCAAGGCAGGCGTTAGAGAGTAAAAAGGGGCAGGGATAATGTCAAGCATTGCCGCTTGGCAAAGTTCTTCCCCCACCAATCCGCTGGATCCCTTTGGATCGCCGATTTTCCACAAGCACTCCATCCCCACTTCCCCTGCCCCGCCCTCGTAATTCCCTATCCATCCCTCACTCCGAACAAACGGTATCAAGATCCCATTCCCCTCCCCTCCCACGTCCCGTTGCATATGCAACCTCAGCCGCTCTCAATCGCCTCCTGACCATTTACACCCTCCCGTTCCCTCCCCAGTTGGCCTCCACCTCCAACTCGCATTCCATTTTCTCCCAGACCTATTGCTTCGCAAATACCCTTCCGCCCCCCCCCCCCTCCCCCCCTCTCCGCCGCTCAAATACCCCTCTCTGTCAACGCCCCCGACGCCACCCATCCTGCTCCGTGGCCACACCCGACGGATCTTATCCGGCTGAACGCCTGATGGGGGGCACCTCCAGATCGCCGATGGCCACGTCGCTGGATTAATTCTGAAGCGTAACTATCGGGCGAAGGCCAGCGAAGTTACACACAAGTTCAAGGATAAGGGAAACGAGGAATAAGGAACTCGAAAGCTTGTTACAAATCAGGCGACAGCCAGTGATCGTGTCAAGGTTCAAAGTTTTAGAAATGTCTGGGCGCCGACTTTAATAGCCTTGGCGAAATATCTAGAAGATCCAAACGAACCCTAAAACCTAACGTGTATGGCTACAAGAAAACCTACGGAACTTAGCAACAGCCTCGAAAGTTCTCGTCGAAGTTTCTCGACTTAGCAACTCACGATAGGTAAACAACTAGGACTGAATACACTACATACTCCCCCTCTTATGGAGAGCTATGTCCTCATAGCTAGCTACAAACAAAGGCATGAGGTAAAACTAAGGAATGTCAAATCTAACAACTTTTGGAATCTTAGCTTTATACTTTCGAGCAAAGGACTGAAAAGCAGAGGTAAGTGTAAAAGCATGGTACTCAGGAGAGTGCAGAAAAGTTTTCATTGCATCCAAAGATTTCAAATTTCTGTAAGGCTCCCATGAATCTTCAGAAGGATCTTGGTAAGGTGGGGCCCATTTAACTAGAAAGAAGATGTTGTCAGCCTTGGGGCGAGCACTGGATGAGGGGTCTTGAGCAATCTTGACATCCAGAATGCGATCCACTTCGTATGCGTCACCATACACATAGTCCTTGGCAGCTGGAATAGGCTGATTTGGTATGTGACGGCCTGGAAACTCATCCTCATTGTTAGGGGCCCATGGTAGAAGACGAGAAACATGGAAAACGGGGTGTACACGTGACATGGATGGAGGTAGGTCCAGCTTGTAGGCTGTGGGATCTGTTGCTGGAATGCACTCAAGCACAGTAAAGGGGCCAAGGAACCGATGTCTGAGCTTGGATGAGGGCTGGTCATATAGAGAGATAAAATCGGAGGACAGGCGAACTTGATCTCCAACATGAAATTGTAAGGGACGGCGGCGACGGTCGGCATACTCTGCTTGTTGAGCCTTCGCAAACTCCAGCTCCCGAGAGACTAATGCTTGGACATACTTGAGGTTATTGATATAATCAGCAGCATCAGGTGATACATCAGATGGAACGATGAAAGACGCTGGGGAAGTTGGGTGGAAGCCATAATTGGCATAGAATGGGGTGGTACCAATGGAGCGGTGCTGGCTGTTGTTGTATGCAAACTCTGCCAAAGGAAGCCATGTAGTCCAATCCTCGTGCATAGGAGCTATATAAGCTCTCAGGATTTGTTCTATAGTCCGATGAGTGCGCTCGGTCTGACCATCTGTTTGGGGATGATGTGCTGTTGACATGTTGAGGGTTGTACCAAGAGCAGCAAACAAGGGGTTGTACCAAGAGCAGCAAACAAGGTACCAAGAGCAGCAAACAACTCACTGTCAAACCTAGGGTCTCTGTCGCTCACAAGAAATGTAGACAAGCCATGCTTAGCGTAGACATGATCAAGGTAGACATTGGCGAGCTGAGAAGCAGTGATGTTCTTCGTGATACGTACAAAGATAGCTTGCTTGGTCAACATGTAGACAAAGGTAGCAATGGCATCATATGTAGCTCCATCATAGCAAACACTCCTAGGAAGGTCTGTGATTAGGTCAACAGATACATGACTCCAAGGGCGTGAAGGAACGTCATGTGGGCGTAGCAGACCAGGAGAAGACATGGAGCTTGGCTTGGTCCGTTGGCAGGTGGGACAGCTAGCAACATAGGACCGCACAGTGCGTGTCATGCGTGGCCACCAAAACTTGTCAGCCACGGCATTCAATGTCTTGTGAAACCCAGGGTGTCCAGCAGAAGGTGCATCATGGTATTCTTGCAGAATGCGAAGACGTAAATCAGGGACATTGGGGACGCACAGTCGACCTTGAAAATACCAAAGATCATTGTGTTTTTGAAGGAAAGACGGGCGCTTTGGATGTTCTGCTTGGGAGTACAAAGGATCCTCTGAGTAGGATAAGGAGATGTCGTGCTGAATGGGATCTGAAATGATTACCTGGTGGGGCAGTAGGTCCACAATCTCACTGAGGAAAAGGCGTGAGAGAGCATCCGCTTGGTTTTCAGGTCCTGGCTTGTAGACGATGGTCATGTTCGGCTGGAACGGAGCCAGGTCTTGAGACCATCTTGCTTGACGCTTGGATAAGTCCCGCTGAGTGAAGAAATATTTGAGCGAGTGATGGTCGGTGTAGAGATGGAAGTGTTTACAGCCGTCCAAGTAGTGTCGGAATTTCTTCACACCATGTACCACTGCAAGTAGCTCTTGTTCATGCACGGCGTAGTCCTTCTCAGCAGGCTTGTACTTCCTTGATTCATATGCAACCGGTTGGGGGCCTTTGCCCTGATCTTGGAGCAACACAGCTCCAACGCCAACCCCGGAAGCATCTGTGTAAAGTTCAAAGGTAGCATTGGACCCAGTGAAGGGAATGACAAGCAATGGAGCATTAATCAATGCTACTTTGAGAACATGAAACGCATCCACGGCTGGTTGAGGAAGTGGGTGCGGGAAGGGCTTTGAAGTCTTGGTAAGCTCCGTTAAAGGCGCTGCTATCTTGGCATAGTCCTTAATAAAACGACGGTAAAATCCAGTAAACCCGCCCAAGGAAAGATCTTGTAGACTGTAAGTCATGGGGAATACTCCAGTCGGCAACAGCAGCGATCTTCTTGGGGTCCACGCTAAGGCCACTAGATGAAACTTGGAATCCTAGGAAAACAGTCTTGGGCTGGGCGAAGGTGCACTTGGATATCTTGATATGAAGATTGGCAGCAGCCAGCTTCTCCAATACTAGCTCAATGTGTTCCAAATGCTCCTCCTCAGTTCGAGAGTAGATGAGTATATCATCCAGGTAGACCACGACAAACTTGTCCAAATACTCCTTGAGCACACTGTTCATTAGCCGCATAAAAGAGGCCGGGGCATTTGTCAACCCAAAAGGCATAACCAGAAATTCAAATTGGCCGTACCTCGTCTTGAATGCTGTTTTGTGGATATCGTCGGGGTGCATCTTCACCTGATGACAGCCGCTCCACAAATCCAGGGATGTGAAGTACTTGGCTCCATGTAGCTGATCAAGCAGCTCATCAATGCGGGGCAGTGGGTATCTGTCCTTCATGGCAATAGCATTGAGAGCACTGTAGTCGATGCAAAACCTCCATGATCCATCCGCCTTGAATGAAAACAGAACTGGGGCACCAAAGTCAGAACTAGAAGGCCGTATCCATCCCTTAGCTAGGTAGTCCTCTAACTGCCGTTGTAACTCCTCAAGCTCAGTAGGGGACATCCTCCATGTACGCTGTTGCGGCGGTGTAGATCCAGGCTGAAGGGGTATACGATGCAACGGTACTGTCTCGTTCAGACCGGTAGGAGCAGCAAAATATGGCTGAAACCTCGCTATCAGGCTATGCAACTTAGACTGCTTGGCTGCGGAAAAGGCTGTGTTCATAGGCTTGAAGGGGTCTGCTTCTTGCTGCTGGTTTGTAGCTTCTCTAAGAATCCCAAGAAATGTACGATTTCCAGGCTGGCGTAATGCCTTACGCATGCGGTTCACTTTGACCAAATTGATGCATGGAGTGGCCTGAACTGTTGAGTTGGCTTCAAGGTGAAATGGAGAAGTGATGCTACAGCTTGGAAAATCAATGTTTGGGTTTATTTCTGTCAACCAAGGCATCCCTAGGATGATGTCATACTCTTGAATATCTGTGCACACAAAGGAACGGGTTGAAGTGTGTGGGCCCATGCAGAGTGTTACCTTTGGTAGCTCAGTGGCCGTAGCTTGCAGCATTCCATTGGCTAGGCGAATCCGCAACGTGTCCCTCTTGACAGTCCTGAGCTAACATGCTTCCACTAAGCGTCGCTATACGAAGTCACGCTGAGCTCCAGAATCAAGGAGAATCCTGATAGGTATTCCTTCTAGGGTGCCATGGAAGACAAGCAAGGCATGGCCATGGTTTCTAGCAGCAGCAGAACATAGGTTGATGATCTTGGGAAGGTCTGGTGGCATGGAAGAGGTATCCTTGTTGGAAGTAGGTGAAGGCACATGAGGGGTTGATGAGGTCTCTTCTGAAGTAGCCGGAGCTGAAGTCGAGGTAGAACTGGTTGAATCCTTGGAGTCCGAGGTTAAACGACGCCTCAGAACTTCCCGTCTTGGAACAGCAGGGATTATCTTGGTTCTGTGTGAAATCGTTGGAAACCTGGTACCCGCAACAATGCGTGGTACCCCAGGTTTCGTCTCATGGGACCTAGGTGTCTCGGGCAGCGGACGAACTGCCAACTGATGCTCGGCGTCCCGGGTCGTCCCCTCCCGAGCCGAGCTGCTCAGTTTTTTTGCCTTGACGGGGAAGGGCTCCTATACGCGGCAGGTCTGCCAGTCGGATTGGAGCTGAACTCTGTACATTGACTAGAAAAATGGCCGGGTTTACGGCAGCGGAAACAGGCGCCTTCGCGCCTTAGGCGTTCTCGCTCCTCATGAGTTAAAGGGCTTGGATGCGCATTCCTCTTCGGAGAGTTTGAGCGTGGGTAGGGAGTTGGGGGCCTACCCTTCCTGGATGTGTCCACGTGCCCCATGTGTCCCAGCTCCATGGGTGTTGGGCCGCTTGCATGGCGAGACGGCAAGGATCTGTGCTCCATGTACTGAGGGCGAGCCATTAAAACCTGGTCACACTGGTGCGCAAGGCTGGCAATGTCCTCCCATTTGGTCTCTTCAGTTATCTTACCAGTAAGCATCTCCCGGATTGACAGCTTCAAACCTTGAAGGTAATCGAAGCGGAGATCTTTCCAGTGCCGCTCAGGTAGGTCCTTGATAATCCTGGTAAAGGCGTCCGAGTAGTCCAGTACGGATTTAGTCTGTTGCAGCTTCGCCAGCTTCTCCCGGGCAGTCGCCTCCGGAAACGGCTGTCCGGGGTTCTTTTGGAGTTCTGCCGCGAAACTGTCGAAGGTTCCAAATCCACCAGAGCTCTGGAAGTCCGGATTCGCGGGTGCAGCCAGACAGGTGCGCCACCATGCATTAGCCTTGTCGTCCAGAAACGTAGACGCATAAGCCACAGATGCAGAGTGGTCGAGGTTAAATCCCGCAAGTTGGAGAGCCACACGCGTATTGGAAATCCAATCGGGGACGTCAGACCTTCTCTTCGCCGACAGGCGAGTTGGCAAGGGAGGTTTTACCCCTGTGGGCAAGAACTGTGGCTTCGCTGCCTTAAGGGCCTTGAGCTCCGCCTCCAAAGCTGCAATGCGCTGATCAGACGCATTTGTAGATGAAGACGAAGGTGATTCGTGGGACATGTTAGAAGGGACGTGGGGAACAGGGCTCCGAAAACCAAATGAAGCGTAACTTTCGGGCGAAGGCTAGCGAAGTTACACACAAGTTCAAGGATAAGGGAAACGAGGAATAAGGAACTCGAAAGCTTGCTACAAATCAGGCGACAGCCAGTGATCGTGTCAAGGTTCAAAGTTTTAGAAATGTCTGGGCGCCGACTTTAATAGCCTTGGCGAAATATCTAGAAGATCCAAACGAACCCTAAAACCTAACGTGTATGGCTACAAGAAAACCTACGGAACTTAGCAACAGCCTCGAAAGTTCTCGTCGAAGTTTCTCGACTTAGCAACTCACGATAGGTAAACAACTAGGACTGAATACACTACAAATTCCAACTGTCGCCTATCCCTCATTCTTCATCCTGCCTCTTCCAAGGACTGCGTGAAGAATCCCTACAATGGGACTACTTGACAAGGATTGCTTCATGCTATTTACTGGAATTAAATCTGACTGGGACACATGGGAGCACTACATCAACGACAAGCTGGACATGGCTACCGATAGGCTAGGTGACTATAATGAACTCATTACGGGGGCTTGCATCATTGCTGAACACTTAGCCCCCCACATCCTAGCCGAAGTAGACCACATCCCCAACTGATCCTTCCACACCTTGAAAGAGTGTTTGGGACCCCGTCAGGCCACCTACATTGGTTTCAGGATTGCATGAATGAGATCCCTAATTATTCACCTCCTAGCCACCTTGAAGGCCTTGTATTCTATTCTGCCAATTCTACTGCCCTTGCACTTGCCTTGTGCGAAGTCAAATACGAAGAAGAACGTGCTCGAGTACATGTACTGAAACATGGACATAGAAAAATGAAGTGGATTGACTACCACTGTGGTGAAGGAATCATTGTACATACATGGCCTGCCATCTACCTAGATAGGCAGAGAGACCGCATTGCAACCAACTACCTCAGGTCATTGCAACCTGCATTTGATATTGTCCCTCCAGCATCTTTGTGCATCCCTGCTGCCACATCTGCTAGGGACAACAAATCTGTCCACAATGATGATGGGGACAGACCTGACCACTTGCATGGGGGGGAATTGCTATCACAGGCAGCCGAACTTGCACGTGCTCCCTCACCTGCAGTTATCCCTACACTTGCATCTGATACCATCCTTGCAACACCCTTGTGTATCCTAGCTGCCATCCCCCATAGAAAAGACACACCAGCTCTCCAACTTGCAAGTGCTGATGATGAGTGCAACACTCATGACATGAACCACTTGCATGGGGGGGAATTGCCTGACCATTCTGTCCTCCCTCCTGATGTCTCTAATGATTTGCAAGGGGCGGGGGGACATGAACACCTATGTTCCCACATCCACATCCACATCCTGCTCTAGTGATGAGGAACCAAATCCCACTAAGCACAGCACCACCACCACCACCTGGCATACTGTCAGCCCCACTCCTAACATGATAACTATCATCAGATCACACCACCTTCCACTCACCTATGCCCTCCAAGGCATTCCCCACCTGCCCTTCCCACGCTACCACCACAGGACATGCAAGCGACCATGCATCCTTGTGGGTATCGGATGAAGGACACACTTGTGAAGGGGAACATGGGGAGGTATATAGCATGCATGGTAAGGGGCAGGTCGACAGAGATGAGCAGAGCAGGGCAGGTGTTAGAGAGTAAAGAGGGGCAGGGATAATGGCAAGGGGCAAGACGACAGTGATGAACAAAGAAAAGCAGGCGTTGGAGAGCAAATAGGGGCAGGGATAATGGCTAGGGGTAGGACGACAGTGATGAGCAGAGCAGGGCAGGCGTTAGAGAGCAAAGAGGGGCAGGGATAATGGCGAGGGGCAGGACGACAGTGATGAGCAGAGCAGGGCAGGCGTTAAAGATCAAAGAGGGGCAGGGATACTGGCAATTGCCATTATCCATGCTCTTGGTTCTCAAATGCATGCATTACTATGCTCATAAGTGGTCCTGCCCCTTGCCGTGCTCCCTTCCCTTCCTTCCTCTTGAACGCATGCCCTCTATGATCATCACTTTCCAGGCGTACTTTGCTCCCTTCCCTGCTTTGCTCTCTAACACATGCCCTGATCTGCTTATCGCATCCTTGCCCCTTACCGTGCTCCCTGCCATGCATTGCTCTATAATACCTGCTCTGCTCTGTTTAGCACATGCCTGCCCCTTGCCATGCTCCCTGCCATTGGTTGCTATGTAACGCATGCCATGCTCTGCTCATCACCGCAACGTCCTGCCCCTTGCCATTAACCCTGCCCTTGGTTGCTCTCTGACGCATGCCCTGCTCTGCATGTCTTGCAGGGCAAAAGGATGGATGGAAATGCTACGGCTGCGATAGAGATTGTTGCCACGAAGGAACTACACATGCTGAAGATGGAAATATAGAATATAATCAGTGAAGATATATAGATGTATAGCTTTGATTGGGCGTTTCTTCTTGGTGGATATATAGGCCTATGTTTTCATAAGTAGACAAATAGATAGCTGCCTGCAGGCTGCGCATGTGACAGATAACGATCCGTCACCTGCACTACCTCGAGGTGGCGACGACTTCCCCGAGGAAGGGGAACTGACGTGACCTGTCAGACGGTTCGAACCGTTAACCAGGTCCGCGCCTTACGTCCGCGCCCTACACGCGCCCTTCAGACGGTTCGAGGACTCCGGGAGTCTAACTCGAATAGACGGGTTTATCATTAAACCACGGGAGAATGTATGAGACTTAAGCCCGAGCTTAACTCTCTAGGCCAGAAAACAGAGAGGTTCAATTCTCTATAACTTTACTTCGCCTCAAGCTTACATTTGGTTTAAGGAGCCTGATCCTTTTTTTCACGCTGGCCCCTTTTTTTCATGCTGGCCCCACCCACCTATCCGCAGATCAACGCCCTCTTCAGTGGACCTTACTTTCCGGACCCTCACCGGAAACTCCACCCACCCGCCCGCCCCGCTCCCTGAAACAGTGGCTCTCCTACCTCGAGGTTGCTACCCCGTCGGTAAGTACTCAGAAGTCGTCATGCCTACGTTGGAGCATCCAGAATTGATACTTGTTTCCGTTCGTGATGCCTACCCTCGAAAGTCCCCCATTTGGACGGGTAATGATATTAAGCCTTCGATACCATGCGCTATGCTTGTCCCTTGTTTGTTGCAACAGCGAAATGCTCGTTCCTTGTTCCGTTTCCCGTTCCCACTCACGACCCGAATTTCCCCTCCCATGCTTCGGCCTCTGGTCAAGGGCCACCCCTTGGGTCCCCAGGACGGGCCTGACTCGACAACGGCTCACGCCAACACACCCTGAACTTGTAGCCTGCGATTGGGTCAAAACGAGCTCTTCGGAATTACAGAACGCAACGCCCTTGGGCTACTGTCCACAAGTGAACGCACCTCCAGCTGAGACGGGGCTCGTGTCCACCAGAATATTCACAGCAAAGTGAGCGCAGCTCGAGCTGAAACTGTTCAATTGGGACTCGTTCAACTTCCGGAAGTCCCAACGCAAATACGAATTCAGGTCCTTCAGAAGGAATCCTCGTTTGTTTGCCCCATCACTGGCGGCATCCCCGAAGTCCTCACGCGGACATTGAGAATCTCACGCTGGACTCCTCGAGATTCAACAACGAGTCCATGACTTGGAGGCGATAGGGTTCGTCAGCCTATTTGTTTTCCCCCACGAATACTAGTATCGAGAGTCCTGCCGTCCGGACTCGCCATCGCCCCATCGGCCTTCATGATAGTCATTCCGAGATTTCATTGGCATAATCACCATCGTCTACTTGGAAGATCCTCTTCAGTAGACGATGCAGAACACAAAGAAACAACCGAATGGTCCTCCAACGAGTGGAAGACTCACCTCTTCCTAAACGAAACAGGCATATTCTTCCAACCCGAACTTCCGAAATGAAGTATCTCGGCCACGTGTTCTCGAGGGATGGCAAATCGAGTTAACGAAACGCACGTCAAGGCAGTCACGCCTGCCCGACTCAGACCTGCTCGACGCAGGTACAACCGTTCCACAAAGGATACTTCTCGCTCGCTGCCCCTCTGACAAACATACCCTGGGGTTGGATCGCCAATTTCAACGCCGCTAAAACCCCTCGGTAAACGGAACGCCGGACTGCGGGGATCAGGTTTTGCGAAAATCTGGACCCAAGAATGTCAAAGCGCCTTCACCGCCATTAAAGAAAAGTCTTACCCACGCACCCTGCCCATCCCGATCCACGTAAAAAGGCTCACGGGGCGTGCTCATTCACGAGGGTGGTACGTATCGTTCAGTATCAAACTGTTGCATCCAAGTCGCAGATCGTGGTCCCACATGGAAACGCCCTCAAGAGTTGCACCTTGTTCGCAGTCCATGATACCCAGTGATGCGGGCACCCGGAGTGCGAACGCAAGTTCAACTCTATCGGCCGTTATTATTACTGGTGGCCGGCGATGCGCCTTGATGTTAACCTCGACGTTCGATCTTGTCATTCGTGCTCATCGGTGAAGGCTTCACACGAGCGCTGCCAAGGCACGCTACAACCGCTCCCTATACGTGGGCTTCCCAAAATCAGAGGGGTCTGAATCCACGAAAAATATACCTGGCCAGGTCCGTAACACACACACACCGAACCATACACACAACGAACACGAACCGAACACGAACCGGGACAAAACAGGGACTGATCACCCCTCAAAAGTCTCCCTTCCGAACGACAGCGCACGCACGCTGACCCCGATGGCAATCCCGACCGCCTTACCAACTGAGACCAATTGCACCCGATTGCTTCACACGAGTCGCTCTCCAACCTCCTGACACGATACTCCCTTCTGACAGCCCTCAGGCGGTGTCTTGGGTTCAACATGTGACCAACGCCTTGGACTGTGCAAAACAGGCCTTTCCGAGGATCGACAGCGCCCAGACGCTAAACGACAACGACCATCGACCTCCTCGAGGGCTGAGGCATCCACCCTACGTTCCACGTGTCCATACTCAAGGCTTACGTCCCCGATGGATCCCCGATAATTCGCCCCTACCCCGATCTGTCTGGGCTACCGACGACCCCTCTACGGAATTCGAGCGGGTTCGTCTACGTAATCAGTGTAGTGGTCGACCACCAAATCGACTCAGGACTCCTTCGCTACTTCGTACAGTGCCTGCACTCTGATCACGTCCATACGTGGGAACTCGAATCCGACCTCGCTGTTCCAAACGCTCCCATCGAGGTCCCACACGTCCCTGATCCGCACGCGCCGGTCCGCCCCTGCACTCGTCTCGAGGACTCGACAGAAACCCCTGACGAGTACGTCCTACGACAAAGCACACGACTCCAGGAGAAGTCGTGAGCTAGAGAGGGGGGAAATGTTGAAGATAACGATCCGTCACCTGCGCTACCTCGAGGTGGCGACGACTTCCCCGAGGAAGGGGAACTGACGTGACCTGTCGGACGGTTCGAACCGTTAACCAGGTCCGCGCCTTACGTCCGCGCCCTACACGCGCCCTTCAGACGGTTCGAGGACTCTGGAAGTCTAACTCGAATAGACGGGTTTATCGTTAAACCACGGGAGAATGTATGAGACTTAAGCCCGAGCTTAACTCTCTAGGCCAGAAAACAGAGAGGTTCAATTCTTTTCTCTCCTGATACTTCGCCTCAAGCTTAGACGTGTTTTACACGTTACAGCGCATATACTTGTACTTGAACTTAATTAGCTACATGGTTCCAGCCAGCAATTTGGCTGCTCGTCGTCTTTTGCCCGTGTCTATAGATATTGCGTCAGTGGCGCCAGTCCAGCTCTCTTAGCTGACCTAACCATCCCACCTTCCGCAGCCTCAAAGTTCTGCGAGTCCCCGTATTATCAGAATGAGTGTAATTTAAGTCCCCTACCCACCCCCATGATTCATCAGCAGAAAAACACCATGGTTTTCGGATACCGGTATACCAAAGGTCGTTTTGAATAGAGCACATACATGTTTGGCATATACATGCATCAATTACTACGCTCCTTACTACGATGGGCCTGAACTCGAACTTGGTTACATAGTTTCAGCTAACAATTCGGCTGCTCTGTAGTGTAACTGAACTCCCCTACCCACTCCCATGATTCATCAGCAGTCAAACAATATGGTTACCGTATATCGGTATTCCATACGTCGCTCTACAAAGAGCTCACACATATGTGGCATACGCAGGCATTAATTGCTACATTTCCTAACCCTGATGGGACTGGGCTAATGCTAGCTTCATAAGTCCTTATATATAGTTCCTAACTATATTGAACTTGAACTTGGTTACATTGCTCACAGTTCAATTATTAAGCTTGTAAGGCAAACTATGGTTGCAGGCATCGCCGACTCGTCAAGATTTTGTACGGGAACGGGATGCCGCTTCTTTCTGTGGATGATGCGGAGAAGCAGGGTGCAAAACGAGCTCTATATATATGCCTGCGGAGTTCATGCAGGCTCGCAAGTATCACTGCCGAGCTGGCCTGTCGGTTACTGCAACCTCGAGTGGGCGCTGAGTGGCAGGGGGACTGGCTGTACACCCGCGGTACATCTGGCCTGCAGCTGGTATGACCCCAGCGGCGAAGATTATTGTTACTAGCATCTGAGCCCGTCGTATCGACGGGCGGACCACCCCCGTGGCCATGCAGCGACAGGTCTCGACCCCCGTGGCCACGTCAGCGACAGGTCTCGGGAAATCGAGATCCGAAAACGGGAAACTCCGAAACGGGTTATCCCGAAACCACTGCCCCTGGCCACGTCAGCGAATGGCAGTTAGTGAGCGGGCAAGAGTGCGTGAGAGCGCAGGAGAAGGCCAAGGGAATGCTGCGACGGGGGGAGTTGCATGCGAAGTTATTGACAGGGGCAGCGAAAATTGTGGGAAAGAGTTTGGGCAGATGAACAAAGAGAGGCTACACCGTTGAATATAGCGGGACTCAGGCAGCGAGCACCGAAAATAGCTGAAGTGCGATGGGAAATTCGCGTATCATAACGGCTAGGCTCAGGAAATGCAGTGCGAAGCAGCGCACCAAGCCGGGTAACCTTGGACGGGTGCGGGTGCAGGTGGGTGGTCGGCAGCAGACAGGCAATAATCGTTCCTGTGGCTGCGCCGACAAATCGAGATCCCAGGCTGGCTGCCACCTGGGCGACAGGTCGGCAAGATATGGAACCAAAACCCCAAGCGGCTAGGCCAAAAGGCGCCGACCACGCGCCGCGCACGCGCTAAAACTCGGACGCTCTTACTACAGGAACTATTATAAATAGGACTAGCATCTGAGCCCGTCGTCCCGACGGGCGGACCACCCCCGTGGCCACGTCAGCGACAGGTCTGGAAAAATCGAGATCCCAGACTGGCTGCCACTTGGGCGACAGGTTAGCAAGATATGAAACCAAAAGCCCAACAGCCTGAGCCAAACGCGGCTAAACCCCTGACGCCCAACTTTATATAATAGACTAGCATCTGAGCCCGTCGTACCGACGGGCGGACCACCCCCGTGGCCACGTCAGCGACAGGTCTCGGAAAATCAAGATCCGAGACGGGTAACTCCGAAACGGGTAACTTCGAAACGGCTCCCCTGGCCACGTCAGCAAAAGGCAGCCAAGGAGAAGGCCAACGGAATGCTGCGACGGGGGGAGCTGCATGCGAAGTTATTGGCAGTGGCAGCGAAATGGGTGGGAAAGTGTTAGGGCAGATGGACAAAGGGAGGCCACACCGTTGAATATCGGGGGACTTAGGCAGCGAGCACCGAAAATAGCAGAAAAATCGGGTATCAGAACGGCTAGGCTCAGGAAATGCAAGAGAATTTCACGGAGGAGCAGTGAGAAGGAGTCGATACCCTCGACGCCCAACTTTATATATACTGATGATTTGTGCGTCCTCCCTAGTCCTCCTCATTTACTTATTGACTGCTTGCTCCCGTTCGACACCATTGTCTTCCAACCACGTTGCCTGCTCAGTTTTTCGTGACCGCACAAGTCATGCTGACCTGCGTTGATTTTTTTCTTTCTTGCTTTCCCCCCCCCCAACTCTCCATTCTTTTTCGACTCAACAACACCTGGATGAGCGAGCAGAGCATCGCCAATGATGCAGGTACGCCGAGTGCCATGAAATTCGTAGTTCATGCTTGACGGTGGCTTGTAACCGACATGGCTTGGCACCTACATTAGCTCGAGCCCGAGCACTACTGCGCAGTGCTTGATTTAATGTTTTGCTTCATCACCAAACCAATGTAGAGGCTGACATCAAACCAAAAGTCTGTAAGTAACCGCCGCACCGAACAGATGCCTCGCTACG
The DNA here is from genome assembly GCA_013435795.1 of Chlamydomonas sp. ICE-L. Classification (NCBI taxonomy): domain Eukaryota; kingdom Viridiplantae; phylum Chlorophyta; class Chlorophyceae; order Chlamydomonadales; family Chlamydomonadaceae; genus Chlamydomonas; species Chlamydomonas sp. ICE-L. The sequence goes on along the minus strand of JACBWV010000338.1, from coordinate 7,671,537 downwards.
GATGCTCTTTCGACGGGTGCCATCGTGAGCTTGCTAGCGCAGATCGTGCATTAGCCTCGAGTGGTGCATTGGACACGGTGGACATAACTTTGACGCCTTGACTCTGACTGGCGTGATAGACTCCATGTACTGTCATGTGTTAGCCTGTGTCTGTATGTGTTGGATGGTATGCTTGTGTGGGTCCATGATTACGCTAAAGCAGGACTACACATCATGCTAAGCAAGGGGGCGGCACAAGGAGCAGCTACACTACATAGCCATGTTTCACCTCAATCATTGTACTCCCTCACTTCTTCTTACATGCATTCCGACATCCTCAACTAATCCTCGCACACACCTTGCCCGCACCAGGGTTGTTCCTGTGTGTGAACACATGCCTTCATGATATGGAAATCTTTCATTGCGAATCGAACTAACTACATTTTGATACCTTCCACCACAGGCCCCTTCAACAATAATCAAGGACACCTCTCGCGGGCAGCACAAACAGGCAGCACAAATAGGACCAACCAAGTTACAATGGCTGAAATGGCGGTGCATTGTTGTTTACGCTCCCATTTATTGCACTGTCTTATTATTGAACTACGGCATAGTAACATGGTTGCAACCTTCCATTCAATGTACCACTGTGCAGATGTTTGTGTGTGTGGGTGTGTGTGTGAGGGGGGGGGGGGGGGGGGGGAGGTGTGTGGGAGCTATTGTGAAGGGCATATGTTGGTGAGCGTTGGTGTTTTTGTCACTGCAAGTGTGCGTATGTCATATATAAGCATTATTATCAAGATATACTCACACACACGTATACATGCAGGACTTGGCTGAGGCAGTGAGCTACGCACTTGCATAGCTTGAGGGGAGGAGGAAGCTAGCTGCCCAGAGGATGGCATCACGTGAAGCGTACCACCTATGGTATATATATATATAGCCCCCCCACCCACCCACCCACCCTAAAGATAGGGATGCCTGGGATGTATTACAATTTATATGTAGTTACATATATGTACCACCTATAGCTAGAATAACATGGAACGAACGAAAGAGGAGGAAGACTAAGGGGAGTGCAGAAGAGAGCAGTGATGATGATGCAAGTGGTTTGGAGTAGTCGTACTTGCATGTACATACGTATGTATGTACCACCTATATATGTAGGTGGTACATACATACGCACCAACACACATCAGCATACAACCTAATTGTGGGATTGGTTTTAAAACATATATATAAATATATAGCTATGTACACATACCTATATATAAGTATACTAATAACCGTCCCCCTTTGGCAAGTAAGTCAGGCTCGTGCGATACCGACCCACGCAAGGCATCTTGCTCGCTTGTGTTTACACATACACTTGATTATTGTGAAGGTAGTAGATAGAAGTTCCGGTACTGGTATGGACATATATGTACAAGCATATGTAAGAGCCCCGGGCCTTATGTGCGATACCCACGGGAGGCATCTTGTACCACACATATATACTTGAATGCATACAATTCGCATTGCATGTGTTTGTGCAGGCGGTTTGTGTGTGTGGGGGGTGGGGGGGTGGGGGGGGATGGGGGGGGCCGTGGTTGGCCTGGACAATGGTGGTGATGGTAGATTGCTTATGTGTGGGTGGGTGTGTGGGCGGGGTGGGCGTGATAGATGTAGGTGGTACATACATACGCACCAACACACATCAGCATACAACCTAATTGTGGGATTGGTTTTAAAACATATATATAAATATATAGCTATGTACACATACCTATATATAAGTATACTAATAAACGTCCCCCTTTGGCAAGTAAGTCAGGCTCGTGCGATACCGACCCACGCAAGGCATCTTGCTCGCTTGTGTTTACTACACATACACTTGATTATTGTGACGGTAGTAGATAGAAGTTCCGGTACTGGTATGGACATATGTGTGCAAGCATATGTAAGAGCCCCGGGCCTCATGTGCGATACCCACGGGAGGCATCTTGTACCACACATATATACTTGAATGCATAAAATTCGCATTGCATGTGTTTGTTCAGGCGGTTTGTGTGTGTGGGGTGGGGTGGGGGGTGGGGTGGGGTGGGGGGGGGGGGGGGCAGTGGTTGGCCCGGACAATGGTGGTGATGGTAGACTGCTTATGTGTGGGTGGGTGGGTGGGCGTGGTGGGGGTGATAGTGGTTGACCTGGACAGTGGGGGTGGGGGTGGACAGTGTGTGTACACATGAATGTGTGTGTTTGTGTGGGGGGTGGGGGTGGGGGTGGGCAGTGGTTGGCCTGGACAATGGTGGTGATGGTAGACTGCTTATGTGTGTGTGGGTGTGTGGTCGGGGTGGGGGTGATAGTGGTTGACCTGGACAGTGGGGGTGGGGGTGGACAGTGTGTGTACACATGTATGTGTGTGTGTGTGTGTGTGTGTGTGTGTGGGGGGGGGGGGGGGGGGGGGGGGGGGGGGGGGCAGTGGTTGGCCTGGACAATGGTGGTGATGGTAGACTGCTTATGTGTGGGTGGGTGGGTGGGTGGGTGGGTGGGCGGGGTGGGGGTGATAGTGGTTGACCTGGACAGTGGGGGTAGGGGTGGACAATGTGTGTACACATGTATTACATTACATTACATTACATCACATTACATGTATTACATTACATTACATTACATTACATTACATTACATGTATGTGTGGGGTGGGGGTTGGGGGGTGCACCCCACGTGGGGCGGGGGGGGCAATATTGATGGTTACATTGATGGTTAGCTTGATTGGTTACATTGATGGTAAGCTTGATTACATTGATGGTTAGCTTGATTAACAGCTGGAGCCTGTTAGCATGGACGGTAATATAAAAATGCATGCAATGCCGTATGAATCAACAAAAATGTAACAAATCGGTGCCGCTCGTCCATCTACGATTTTACTACGTTCCCATGTCTCTGAAGTTAACTTAAGTAAGTTAGCGTAACTTAAGTTAACTTGACTTAACTCAACTTAACGTGTGTTACGTTAGCTTGCGTAAGTTAAAGTATAGCTTAACTTCAATTCACTTAACGTGACTTAACTCAACTTAACTTGTCCACACGTTAATCAACGTTAATATAACGTCAAATGTCGTCCATTAACTCTGTGTCAATAACGTGCATAGTTAATCTGTTTTAACTCCCTTTTACATTACATTACATTACATTACATTACATTACATTACATTACATGTTAAAGTATACTTGACACCGCGAGGGTGTATGAGACTCTGTGCTTTAAACAAAAAGGAAAAAGCACCCACAAAGCAAAAAACCCCATTACATTAGGGGTGTGTCGAGGACAAACAAACCAAACTCCCAACCACCGTTTTGGTGGCGTAGGTATTAAACCCCCTAGAGCATGACCCAGATCTCAACCACTTACAGTGGCGGAGGTAAGAAGCTAACAAATGAGAAGTCACAAGAAGAAAAAAAGGGACAATAAATTACGGTGCCACTAAGCAGTCCAGGGCTTCCTGTCTTGCTCTTCTACAAGTAGAAAGATAGTCGGCTAGGTTGCTCCAAAAAGACTTAGTGCCATTTCCATCCATAAAGGTTCTGAATGTGGAATCGCAGAATTCCACATTCCATACGGTTAAGTCGGTATCCTCATGGACATGCCTATACATATATGTAAACAGCTTCAGGTAGCGAAGGCGAATATCATTATAAAAAGGGCACTCAAGCATATGCATTTCATCCTCAGGTTTTTGGAACCCACACATTTGACAGTGCCTCATTGAGCGAGGGATGTGTGCTCTATCCACCACCCTCATTCTTTCTGTGTTCAGCCAATGGGAACCCATTCTAAACTGTGCTATAGAACGAATCTGATCCTGCTTATGTAAGGCGGATGTAAAGGGAATCAAGCCATTCTCATCATTGCTGTTGGCTGCGAACCATTTTTGGTATCGGAGGCGTTTAAAGCCAACCCTTCTCTCATCAGGGATGTCTCTAACTGCATTGGTGTCACTTGGGTACTTAAACCTCCATGACTCAAAAACTTTAAACATAATACCTTCGACATCGACAGCCTCCAAAATGTTGAGGTTTTTACTGGATCCTAGCTTGTGGAGAGCACAACATAAGTTATGAACCCAGCCAGTGTTGGAGTCAAAAGATTCCTCAAGAGCCATTATAATAAGATCCTCAGGTTCTTTATCTATGGTCTTGTTCCAGAAGCGCAAAGCTTGTTTAAGCCAAGCAAAACACAACAGGGTTCTACCCAGCTCTTCCATGATAATATTAGATGTAGTAGATTGGCAAACACCCAACATTTGTTTAAGTATACCTCTATGCCATTTCTCACAAGCATGGTCATTTGCGATAAGTGTGTTGTTCAGAATAGAAGGAGCCCACACCTCACAGCCAAAATTCAGGATAGGTTGTACAAGAGAATCAAACAGGTGGGTGAGAATATCAATATTGTATATAGTATGGCATCACCTACGGAGCATGTGGTGTGCCTTTTGGGCCTTAGTGAGCATCCTAGAAAAAGCAGCTTTTGCACGATTACTTGAGTCACCATCTACAAAGAGGGATCCCAAGTAGATAAAAGATAACTTTGTAGAAAGTTGTGCTCCATCATAGACAACTTTGCAATCAGGATCCATGCGGGATTCATCACAGAATTGCTTGTTGAAAACGACAATCTCAGTTTTCTTTATATTCACAGCCATCTTAGTAGCCTCGCAGAAATCTCTCAGGCAGTCAAGCATCGCTTGCATATCTGCCGGGGATTCTGCCATCATAGCTAGGTCATCAGCATAAAGTAGCAGTTGCAGAATCTTTCCCCTAAGCTCAGCCCCTACATTTGGGAGCTTGGGCCTTTAACGTCCAACACTGTTTCCATAGTGTTTGTGCAATTATTTTCGCAAATTTATCCAAGGCTATTCGTCTCTCGCTGCCCCTCTTCAAACGTTGTCTAACATCAAGGGTGAACTAGGCACCTTGTTCAAACAAGAACATCTCGTCTCATTCGAAGGCCTCAAAGAGGCTTTGCTATCCGCTCCAGTCCTCGCGCTGCCGGATTTCAGCAAACCTTTCGAAGTCATTACCGACGCATCTTTGCTTGGTACGGGCGCGGTGCTCTTACAAGATAAACACCCCATCGCCTTCGCCAGCAAGAAGTATATCCCAGCGGAGCTGAATTATACAACGATGGAACAAGAGATGCTAGCGATCGTCCACGCGTTAACCGAGTGGCGATGCTACCTCGAAGGTTCCCACATGACATTGGTCACTGACCACAATCCGCTCACGTATTTTGACACCAAGGCGGTCCTTTCACGACGCATGGCAGGAAGACCTGGCGCCCTTTAGCTATACTTGGGAGTATCGCGCGGGTCGCAATAATATGGCAGACCCGGTCAGTCGCAATCCCAACCTCTCTGCCCCCGCCAACGTCGCGGTTGCGCACCAGCTGTTAGTCTTCTCTCTCTTGGTCAGCGAATGCCGGCCTCGATCAAAAAAGCAACGTCCTATTGCGGTCAGTCCCGAGGTCGTGGATATCCTTCCCCGCCCACCACCGGTACTCCCCGTACCTTCGGTTCCGGTCAAGGAAACGCGACGACGCAGTCGGCATATACCTGCTGCGTCGACTCCCTCCTCTTCGTCCATCATGGATCGAATTTTGGCTGGATACAAACAAGACTCAAACTTCACGCCGGGCTGCAAGCGCCTCCGCGATAAGTTTTCCAGAAACGGTTACTGGTTCAAGAAGAACAAGTACAGACGCGAGTTTTTGTGTCCCCCTCAACGCAGCCCTTCGCCTGGATATTATCCGCGAAGCTCACGACCCTATTTACATGGGCCATTGCGGTCGCACCAAGACATTGGAGCTGGTCACCCGCACTTTTACTTGGGCCAAAGTCACGGCAGATGTTACTGCCTTCGTCCAACAATGCCATAAGTGCCAAACGAACAAGCCCAGAAACGCAAAGCCTAACGGTACCATGGTTCCCGTGGAAATTCCTGAGAAATTCTGGGAGTGTGTCTCCACGGGCCTCATTACGGCGCTTCCGCCGACTTCTTCTGGCCATGATGCCATCGCGGTATTCGTCGACAAACTGTCGAAGATGGTTCATGTCGAACCTTGTCATACTACGATAAACGCAGAGGAATTCGCTTCCCTTTACCTGAATCGTGTCATCCGCTATCATGGTATCCCAAAGAAACTCCTCAGTGATCGCGATGCGCGATTCACGGGGCATTTCGGCGTGGCTCTCCATCGATTAATGGGCACGCGACAAGCGTTCTCGACTGCGTTTCATCCTCAAACTGACGGTCAGACGGAACGCATGAACCGAGTCATCGAGGACATGATTCGCCACTACGTGGGGCCGTACCACGACGATTGGGATAAGTCCTTGGCGCTTGTGGAATTTGCAATCAACAATTCCTACCAAGAGTCCATTTAAAACACCCCATTTCGGGCGTACCTTGGTTACGACCCTACGACGCCGCTAAAGGCTGAGGTCGAATCGAAATGTCCGGCTGCCAACAATTGGTGGGCCGATCACATTGAACGACAAGATCAATGCAAGGCATGCATGCAAGCCGCTCAAGATCGGCAGAAAGCCCATTACGGTAAACGACGAACGGAGGTTTTCTTCAACCTTGGTGATAAAGTTCTCTTGTCCACCCGCAATATGAAGTTCTAAGCAACGGGTAAACCAAAATTTACGCCTCGTTTTGTTGGCCCCTATACGATTACGGAATGCATTGGTCCACGCGACGAGGTCACCGGAGTCGTCCGGCAAGTCACGGCGTGCCGCTTGGCTTTGCCCAAGATGATGCGTACCCACCCCGTGTTTCACGTGGGTTTGGTCAAGCATTGGCGCTCCGATGGCGTTGTCCATGTTGGACAACCGCTTGAGTTCGACTCCGACGGCGCTCCAATTTGGAATATCCAATGCATCTTGCGCGAGAAATCGCGTGTCATAGGCACATCCAACAAACGACGTCTCGAATACTTGGTCCGATGGCAAGACTTCGGTATTGAGCAAGACACTTGGGAACTCGCCAAGGCGGTCAAGAAAAGTGCCCCTCACATCGTCGATGCATGGAAATCACGTGTTACGCCCGTTATGTCCCGACGTACGTCGAAAAAACGGGCCCATCACCAACCCATCGCACTCGACGCATACGACACGGCGGTCAGATTGCTTTATTCATAAAGCTATCTTTCCAGGAGTACTCAAAAGGGATGTTAAATGGTTCTCTCCGAAACCAACTTGATTCATCAAGTATATTTTGAGCACGGCACATACGACTACGACTAGTATTCACATCCCACCTTTCTTACGATCAGATGCGGAGTCCGCATCTCTTCTGGAGGGGGGGGAGTGTAACGGTACAGAACCCTTCACGGGTACTCTGGCCTTCTAGCAAGGCATACGGGTACACCTTACCCGTAAGCCACGTGACGAACGCACATGATACAGTACCATACCCATGTACTGCCTTATCTCTCACAACACACACGTTGCGTACATAGACACGAGCTACTCGGAACGAACCCTTCTACTCCTTCCACGAAGACGTTCTATCCGATCAACTCTACATCCCCTACTTAGGTAACACCCTACTGTTCTGCTAGCTTACGCATATCGACTTACACATAAACATACATCACGTAGACTGTTCCCCTAGAATAACCCCCCAGGCTGCTAAGTGCATCCTGAGCTGTTACAGCCATGGTGAAGAAGGAATGAGCCGTTTCATCCCGCTGCCTGTTAATAGGGGTTATACAGCAGCCGTACCATTTGAGCAAAATGGTCATGCGATCCTAGTCGAGGACGGCCCTTTCATCGCGCATCCAGTCGGATCCGAGGATTAGGTCTAATCCTCCAGGAAGTTTGTCAACGACATGGACAAACACGTTGCCAACATACCGTTGTATGTGGATAGGGAGCGTGGCCGTCCCGCGGATGTTGATAATCCCGTCGTTAGCGCAAGTGAATCCGTCGCGTTCGTTTTCCCAAGGGCGGATGTGCAAACCGAGATCCTCAGCCGTTTGCTTTTCCATAAGGCAACCCGTCGCGCCCGAGTCTGCCAATGTGAGCAATTGCTTCGCGCCAGAGCGGGCGTTGAAAAGCATATCGGGGGCTGTCGCGGTGTTGACTTCGTATACCCGATTGGCTCGCGTAGTGAGCACGGGGGAAGTGTTCGTATTTCGTTGTGCGTGATTGCGACGGATGCACTTCGTTGACCGTCTGGCAGCGATTTGTCTTTCGCGAACTTTGGGATCCAATGCCTCCGACCACCAGTGTTGTTTTCGACGGGTTTCAACCGGACTGGGGATGCCCTCCTCAGGTGCGGGGCCAAAGCATACTGCCTTGGTCGCGTCGTTGATCGCGTGCCAATCCTTTTTGATTTGGATGGCTCGCTCGGAATCGGGAGGGTCGTACCATACTTGGATGGCGATCTTATTCGAAGGTGACCCCTTGGGGCGGGGTTTCATATGGTGGTCGCACGATTGATACTCCTTAAATAACTCCATACCTTGGAGGAGACTGGAGACATGTTTATCGCTACTTGCATTTTTCGGGAGGATGAACATACCCGATGTGTCGAAGGGTGCATCGTTTTTGCATTCCCAATAGTGTTCCAACACCGACACGACGTCTTCCGGAATGGGGTGCGCGTATATGAACTCGTTTGCGATGGAGACCCGCATGCCAAACTCCGTAGAGAACTTCAAGAGACAAGGGGACGAAAAGGCATTAGTAGAAGTTACATCAATAGATGGGGTTAAGCCCAAGTTAGAAAATAGTTCCTCTTGAACTTGCAACAAGAGCTCAAGTGGCTCGACTACTACTACTTTATCGTCACCAATTACACGATCTAGGCTCGTCAATACCTGACCGGCCGATTCCTATTCCCAAACCGGGATGGGACCGTTGCCGTCAAGGGCCCAGTCGGGACATGTCGTCTGATTGAGGGCAGGCCAGTTGGGCAAGTCACGTGTGCGGCAGCGGCGATCAGCATTAAGCGACTGCGCACACGTTTTCATCCAGCGGAAACAGAAGAAGCAGCGGGCTCCATTTTGAAGCCAAATGGTTTGCCCAACGCTGACCGAGTTGTTCATGTGCATAGCATTCTGAGGGTCTTGACCCGAAAAGTCGGGGGTTCGCGGCCTGACGGGCTGTGACCGGCCCCAACCCGCACCCTGTCCGTATCCTCCTCGACCACCACGGCCCGCGCCGCGGCTAATAGAGCCTTTCCCTAGCGTGTGATCAGCACCTTGCAAACTGAGGACCTGCAACCTTGGCGATCCACCCAGCTTGGCTGTGTGCTTGGCTGCGTCGCACTACGTCCTCCACCTCCACGGCCAGTGGCCGGGTTGCGACTACCGTTGGCCGCCAGTTTGGGGCTCTTGGCTGGGCGAGAGTTCATCTCCTCGCCGTCGTCGGTGGTCCTTAGGCCCTGCGAAGAGAAAGAATCAGTGTCAGAATCGGAGGGGGGGGACGTGGTAAAATTAACGCGATTGAATGTACGTAAGGTCCTTACCCGGGTATTTAGTATCCGCGGGCCTCTTGAACGGATACCTGGACTTTTGATTAGCGTAACCTCCCCTCTGATGGCGATCGTGCTTGTCCATCAAGGATTTGCCACGCGCCGCGACAACTTTCCTCGCCTCGTCCAATTGCAGATAGCGGAACAAGTCCTCCGTTGTGTCGAATAGCGTGCCCGACTCGCGCCTAGAGTGTGCTCCGGCGCGGAGATCGTCGGAGAGGCCTGTGCGAAAGAAGTTTAACTTCTCGCGATCGGTGAGATCAGGGACTTTGCGAAATTCCGACTTGATGGCGTGGTAATAATTCTGCAAGGATCGAGTATCTTGGCGCAAGCCACCTTCGTGTAGTCTGGTGAGAGCGACGTGTGATTCCGTTAATAGTTCGGGCATGAGGAGCGATTCCGCCCATGTCACGATGCCCCTGAAATCCAACCCGTCTAACTCGCTGCCCGCCCACGCTTCGTCGAAAGTGGTGCGGAGTTGGCCAGTGAATGCGCCCGACAGATGTGGAACAATGCGCTCAAACGGCCAAAGGTAACCGTCGGCAAACTGGAGCTCGAGGATTGTGACTACATTGAAGACCTATCGTCGCAACTTAGCCCTAGAACACTTGTCCGACAGTTTGTGATCAATGAGACGTAATTCCTTTCTCATTTCAGTAACACGCTTTGCAAACCCATTGTTGCGCTCAGCGCTATGAGGGGTGAGCGGCGGGAGCGAACCGGGCCAACATGGTGGGGCGTCTGGAAGCAGGGGCGAGTCTGCGCGAGCTTGTCGCGTCGGCGCAGGGGTGTCCGTTGGCAGTGCAGTTGCGCGCTCCGCACGAGGTCGAACAGGGGCCGTGGGCTCCATTGAAGGCCCAGCGGGCGACGTGGGGGGCTTGGGCCGAGTAGCCCGAGGAGCGCGATCCGAGGTCGGTCTGACAGGCGGCGCCTGGCGGGACGATCCTGGGGGATCGGCGATGTCGTCGTCCGACGAGAAGTAGTCGGAGACCGAAACGGGGTCGCCTGGCGGTACTGTCGGCAGGGAAGGGCCAGCACCCCCCCGCGGGATCGAACCTCGTTGCATTTTGCCCGTGAGAGAACCATGGGGTGCATAGCCGGCGGGGATTTGAAACGGTTCAGGAGTGAACGTCGGGGCGACCTGAGCGACAGCTACCAAATATAACAACCCAGAATTACCAACAACCCGCACCTGCCTGTCGACTGTCAGGTGCACGAGGCAACTTCTCGTCCACTTTGTCGTCATTGGCTTCCGCCGCCGGGTAGTGGGGCAGCACCTTCGTGCCTTTGAGGGCGGCGTCCTTGTTTTCAATGTCCTTGATGTTCAAAGGCATGGCGAGCATCCAGTTATGTTTCCGCATCTTGGAGGCAGTGAACAACCGGGTCATGTGATTGCGGATGTCATCAATCGCCTGCAGCAAATCTAGCATGTTCCCGGGCTCGCAATCCAGGAGGAGCCCGTCGGCGTACTCGTTTAGATAGATGAGCCGCCAACTTTGCGTCGGCATAGGGCGCGATAGGATGGTCCGCTGAGTGGTAGTAGAGCAGGCCATCCGTCTTCGCCGCCTTGGCGTACGTTGGCGTTGCCTGAGCCTGGCGGCCGCGCAGCAGCGCCTGCTTGCTCGCAGAGATGGGGTCCAGAGGGGCTGTGTCATCCTGGCGGGCGGACTGAGGCAGCGCATGCTTACGCCCGACAGTCCTGCCGTTCCCAATCCCGTGGAAGAGGGCGTCGCTGGTAGAACCGCGGGGGTCATTCTCCGTGTCCATTGGCTCACCACCTGTCTCGTTGCGAGTCAAAGCAGCGAGATGCGCCGCGATGATGGCCGAGACATCTGCTTGCGTGAGGGCGGGAGCAGAGGGAGCAGCGGGAGCGGCGACTGGGCGCTTGCCGAAGTCGATGTTCTCCCGCGTGAGCTGCGCGACGACCTCAGCCAGGCGCGCGTTCTCTGCACGAAGGGTGCGAGCTCCGCACGAAGGGGGGCGACCTCTGCATGGGGGGGGGGAACGTTGAGAGTTAGTCAATGCCGCCGGTAGGGGGGGGAACAGTGTGCGATTGACAGGCAACACAGCGCGAGGAACAACTGAGAGGGAAGGTATATCCTCAATATGAGCAAATGGATTGCAAACCGTGAAAGGCAGATTGGTTCTATACCTATCAGGCGTAAGACCGTGCTCACCTGTTTGAGATCGAGTCAGGTCTCTCTCGTTAGCCTCGAGCGCCGTGCGCTTCGCATCCATAGCGGACTTGGCGTCCGCCGCAGCCAGATTGTAAGTGGCCTGGAGGTCGCTCACATCCTGGTGACTCTTGCCCAGATCCCTGCCGAGGCAGTAGTGGCTGTTAACCAGCTCTTGGCGCTCAGTAGGATCGCACGCATTGGCCAATGCGGCCTCGGTAGCCGCGCTTGAGGTGGCGAGGCGGCGCACCAGATCGGCGATGCTGGCGTCCTTAGCGAAGACAGCCGACGCAAACTGGTCGGTCAAGGCCGAGTTAGCGATGGCGGCCTGATCAAGCTGCGCGCGGAGGTGTCCAATCTGCTCCACAGCGATAAGGTGATCACCCATGTGTTCACGCCGCTTGCGCTCAGCGCTAGCACGATAGGTAGCGCTGGCCACCTCGAGGCAAGGTCCGGCCATCGGCGTCGTCGTCGTCGTCGGGGCAATGCCAGCGCTCAAAGGCGCGGCAGCGGTCAGCGCACCCGAGGATGCCGTCAGACCATTGAAGCCGGCAACCAGAGGGCCCACTGACCCACTGACACAGAGGGCCGCGCGTCGGCAGAGGCGGACTCGTCCTGCGTCGCACCGAGCTCAGTGTCGGGCTCAGTGTCAGACGACGCAATCCCTTCCGGATTGGTGTCTACCACTGAAATCGTAGGCTGCTCAGCAGCGGCGTCGGTACCCAGGGTCGTTTTGTGGGAGGCCATTCTGCACAGGCAACAGCACAAGTCAGTAGGCTGGACAGGGATGAGTGGTGGGCTAGAGAGGGGGTATTACTCGCAACTCTAAGATGCCAAGATATCACCTGCCATAGGGACTAGCAAAATTTGCGAGCGTAACGAGCTGATAATGCCTCAAGCGTAACTGTGAATGACGCGTTTGTCCAGAATACGATGAGGGAGATTAGCACTGCGAAGGCACGGACCACAGGGCAAGCAAGAAATTACACCGACGAATCGAATTGCGCGACAGAATGAGCAAGATAGCAGGTGGACAGCACGAATAAATGATGCAGCAAGCAGGGAGAGCCGCAGGACAGGCTCGCGAAGTACCCTAATTAAAGCAAGTACGGCCGAGGTGGCAAATGGAGCCGATGCTGCACTATCGATCAATCCGCGAGGCAAATGCTCGTGAATAGAGCGTTAGAAGCTATGACCAAAAGGACAGGACGTGAATGCAAGAATCGAGAACGTAGGCCAGACAGGGCAGGGCAGGCTAGGAAAAGATACCCATGCAAGACAGGTCGCAGGCGGCCTAGTGCGTGTCGAGCCTGACAGGACCGTTCACTGCGAGAACCAAACAGGCGCTACGTGTACTCGTAGCCACAGGGAAGAGCAGGAAAAAAGAGCAGCAAATGCCAGAAAAGTTGACAGGATATCCTGGCGGGTGCGATTAATTCGAAGAAAAATGCGTATGCGTGCGTATGTGTATGCGTGAGGTCCCTAAGGAACGAAACCAGCTCCGCTACCAGTGTAACAGCTTAGGATGCTCCTTAGCAGCTTGGGGGTTAGGCTAGGGAATGCGATGCGTGATGTGTGTTTACGTGTATGTTGATATGGGTGAACTAACAGAACAAGTAGAGGGTTACCTTAGTAGGAGATGTAGAGTGTCTGGGAGCGAACGTCTTCGTGGTAGGAGAAGAAGGGTTCGTTCCGAGTAGCTCGTGTCTATGTGTGCAATGTGTGCGTTGTGAGAGATGAGGCAGTACATAGGTATGGTACTGTATCATGTGCGTTCGTCACGTGGCTTACGGGTACGGGGTACCCGTATGCCTTGCTGGACGGCCAGAGTACCCGTGAAGGGTTCTATACAGTTACATATATAGGGAATATATGTATGGGCTGTAGTGGATGTACATGTGTAAGGATGCTTTAATAGATATATAGGTAGATCAATAGGTTAATGGATGCATAGTGTATTATGTATGCAATCTATTTTCTCGAATCCTGATGTAATTGAGAAATGCTCCTGGAAAATATTCCTAAAATGTGACCTCTCCGACCACCGTGCCCAAACCGCCCTGCAGGCGAAATGTCTCAAAATACCGTACTTTTCGCCTCATTTACGTGCACAAGCCGCCGTGGGTGGCGAGGTGCAGGCGAAATGTCTCAGAAGTCTGAGACATTTCGACGACAATCCCCTTTGGCTAAATGTAGGCGAAATGTCTCAGGATTCCGAGCTACGGGCGACGCGGGTATAGGGCTTACCGCCAGAGTCAGAAGTGATTAGTCATTAAATGACTATGACTAATCTCGGACTCCGCGTGCGTTCCGCGTGCATTCCGCTGCGCTCGTACACATTTAGCGATCTGTCGACTTCCCCGAGTGGAGGAAACCGATACGGTTACCTAGCCAAGGACTCCATTGAGGGATAAGCCTGTCGTCCATCCATGAATATATCCCAGGAGTCGAAGCCATCTCCATCAAAGATCATGATGCTCAAGGAGTAGACGACGGCTGAAGCGAAGTCCAGCTAGAGCGTCCGCAATGATCAGAAGATCCCCCCCATTCTGGCTGTAGTGGCTATCACAGCCGAATGTGATGATTGTAGCAGGTTACTAAGGATAGGGGGGGGGGGGGGGGGGGGGGGGGTGGTGTTGGGGGGGGGGTGGGGGGGGGTGGGGGGGGGGGGGGGGGGGGGGGTCTTTTGTTTTTTTTCTGTTTGTTTTGGTTTGTTCTCTCTGTCTTCATTCGCTCTTCTGTCTGCTGGGTACATCCTTTTTGCGTTCTTCCTTCTTGTGTCGTTTTTCTTGCAGTCCGTGAGTGTGTTTTTCCCTCTCCTCGGGGAATCCGAAGGAATCCGTTTATTCTGAAATGGGGTAAGCAGGGCGGGGGGGGGGGGGGGTGGGGGGGTTTGGTAGGGGGTGGGGGTGGGGGGGGGGGTGGTGGGGGGGGGTGGGGCTTGCGGGGGGGGGGATGTGCAGAGCTGATTGAATATCTGTTGCACCAACATCTCGGAGGATTGGTAACGCTGTGTATGATCTAGTGAGTCAGCAACTCACGTCAAAGATCTACTGAGACTCATGGACTGCGTCTACTTGGCGTCTTGGACGGATTGTAGAGACAACGGGAGAGTTGTGTGGGCAGTAGGCGAGGCAGCGCAGGCAGTAGATTTCTCACGACAAAGCGTAGGCAATCCAGGGCCAAAAGCAGTACTCAAGCCGTCGAGCAAGTCAGAGGGAAAACTACCACCTTGTGCGAAGCGGAATATCGGCTTGGCACAGGCGCAGTGGCGTTGCTTCGGTTAGCGGTCAGGGCGCATGACCTTTCAATGTTAGAGTTGTTACACAGTGAAGACTGAAGTAGAAGAAGGATACACGCAACGAGTGCCCTTATATCGGAGACGGGAGTCTGCAGGAAGATCCTGCAGACCCGTGTCAGCTCAACTGAACCCAACCGAAACTCCCCGGAGAATCCCGAAGTCTCTGGGAATGGGCGTTCCTGGCTCCCGGCCGATTTTTTGAATTTTCCGGGACTTGTCGGCTTCAAACTGTGAACTCGAACGCGGTCGAAAATCGCCGGTGATGGATTCGGAAGCTGCGCAGAAGCTAGAGCCTTGGGAACGAAGCGCCGGCCAGAGATTTCGACCATCCCGGAATCGCGACCATGCGACAGACCCGAACCTTTGACCAGTCAAAATCGGCCGGGAGCGAGGAACGCCCACTTGGGGCGAATCAAGGACTTTAGGATTCTCCGGGGATTGTCAGTTGGGATCAGTTGAGCTGCCAGGTCGACTCCTGGAACCTAATCCACGGGAAGGCCAAAAACTCCTGTGGAAACACACCCTAAAGAAAGTTAAGGGGCGGTTAAGTTCGGTTGATGAATGAGATCTGGTGACGTCACGAAGTTGGAGCGCGCCTCTTAAAAATCACGCTGCTTTGGAGTCCCGCATCCTTCTTTCTTTCTCCGACACTCATCATTGATCGCACAGTTTCTCTAAGATGGATTCGCAGCAGCAGGGCACCGTCCCTGCCACGCAATTTTTGACTGATCTTCCTGAGGCAACCAGCAGCGGCCAGAAGTGGAATAAACGCTGAAATCAGCGTCTGAATCGCGAGGGAGTGTTGCAGAGCGCATTTGCCACGTTGACCCATTTTGAACTGACCTGGTCAGGTGCAAAAGACTGCTTAACTGGTGGAACGTTTCCAACCATCTTCCCGAAAGTTAAGGCCCGGTTAGAGGTCTAGTCTAAACCCTCCGAAACACAATCCTTAACCGGACCCCTACCAGTTGGAAACAAGCTGTTAGGGTGTGTTTCCAGTGGGGTTTTCGGTCACCGTTGAAGTTCCGCTGAAGTCCAGGCTGGCACGAAGTGTTTCCAGAGGGGTTCCGCTGACATTTTGCTATGTCCCGCTGAAGTCCACGCTGGCTTTTTTGACCGCTGAATGCCGACGTGGACTTCAGCGGATCCTACGTGGACTTCAGCGGGAGGGTCAGGGCTCCCGCTGAAGTTTTGCATTCCGCTGAAGTCCACGTAGGATCCGCTGAAGTCCAGCCCAGCGAGCACCGGCGAGCACCAAGGATTTTCTCTAGGATTGTCTAGATGAGGTTTGAGGCTTTCAGAACTTCGACAATTTGATGTCCGCGAGAAACCAGCCCCTGCCCCACTTGAAACACACCCTTAATGGCGGGGGGGGGGGGGGGGGGGGGGGGGGGGGGGGGGGGGGGGGGGGGGCGCCATTGCACTAACCGGGACGGTTGGTCTTTAACCGGACCTTTACTATTTGTGTTTCCGACCAAGCACCGGTTAGCGCCAAAAATAACGGATTTAACCGCCTCTTAACCGGACCTCCAACGAAACAAGCTGTTAACGTTAACTCCACGCAAGGCATATCTAATTCTCCCAGCCTGTCTCCTTCCTGGGAGATGGTTGTAGCATTCGAGGAGCTGCTATACATCATCGACTCACGTGTGCAAGAGCACCCTCGGCACCCGTATAGTAGCCCTGCATCAAGTAAACCCAGCATTACTCTTCCTAGACATTGTCGTCAGCAGGTAGTTTAGGGTTAACTGACGCCACGCTGTGTGCCGACTCGCCATGCTGTATTGTAAGCGGGGTTCCCTGCGAAGGTACTCACGAAGCCATTCACAATTACACAAGCCACTCATAATCACACAAGCTACTCACAAATCAAGCAAGTCACGCCGACTTTCAAGGAAGCAAATAAAACGCGCCGACAATCTATCAAGCCACTCACGATTCACCAGCAAGTCAAGCTGTCTTTTCTTTTCACAAGTCCACAAAAAAAGGGTCAAAAGTTGCCTTGCGCTTTGGGCCAGTGGTGGGAGTAGACCCCCCGAAATTATGGTTGCGCGACTTACGTCTAGCATTTGTATTTTTGTGGGTCTCCATAGAAAGGTAGAAAGTTCAATCTGAAGCCTGCGAAACTGCGAAATAGCCAGCGAATCAAGCGACCTGCCTTCGACAAAGAATTACACTTCTTAGATGCAACGTCCCAAAGGGGTACGAACAGGCGCTTTGACGATTCTATTGCAAACGATGACCTGTAGTCTTCTGGTCATGACCTGTCAACCCCCTGCTGACGACAATGTCTAGGAAGAGTAATGCTGGGTTTACTTGACGCAGGGGTATAGTAGTGCTCATCAAATCAAGTGGACCAGGGCAGACGTTATTCTGCAACCGCTTTTTATTACCACACTATAGTAGGGTCTTCCCGGGTCTTCCGTTTGGACCAGCGGTGGCGGTGGCAACGCAAGGCTTTACCAATTAAAGTACAAGGGATTTCGCCTGATTCGGCCGTCATTGCATCGTCATCGGCACACAGAAAAAGGATAGCGCTCTATACAGCCGTAGTCTGACGCAGACATTAGTGGAACCATGTGGAACTGCCAGCTCGACGGAGCAAAGGCGCCAGCCTGTCGAATGGCCAGGCGGGGAGATTCAAGGACTTCAGCGAATTTCGATTCCGAGTTGCGACTAATTACGTCCAGTTTCGAGTTTTTCTACTTACACCTTATACCTACACCTATGGCGTGTCACCCAGCGGCCCTGATGAGAACGCTTGACTGACGCCTTGACTGGATGGATTTTGGATGGAGCGATTGTATACCCTAATGAATGAAATCCGATCGAAGTCACTGAGCAACATTTTGAATTTCTGTTACGCACATAGTCTTCCCAACGTCCTCGCCGAGTTGGGCAATACTTCATTTAGACAGAATATTTCAAGTATCAGCATCGCGGTCAGAAACCTCTCCTCCCCTATCCGGTTCTCACCTTCGTTTCGTCAAACCTCTCCTCCCCTATCCGGTTCTCACCCTCGTTTCGTCATTTCGCATGCGGCGAGTGGATTAGAGTGACTATGCCTGGATAAGTGAGTGGATAAGAGTGACACGCTGGTGAAGTTGAAACGGACAGTTGCGGTCAGGGGGGTGCGGTACTCAGAGGCAAAATCGACTCTTTCCGATTGAACCCAAATTAACTAGGAATGTTGGTTGAGGGGGGGTGGGGGGGGTGGGGGGGGGTGGGGGGTGGGGGGGTGGGGGGGGGACGTATTTTTTATTTTGGACCGACATTTGTTTTCTGCAGTAATGTTTTCGCCCAAAACACTTTTCAATTCGTGACTGGCTCTCACAACCGCAAAATTATGGTCAGCCCAATTCAGTTTTTTTAGGCGGTGGAGCGGGACTGCGGGAGTATAAAAAACAATGGGGGACACCTATCCCTAACAATCTGAGGAGGGCTGACCCCCCCCCCCCCCCCCCCCCCCCCCCCTAAACAGAAATACCCCTTTTTTGAAAAACTTAGATATGGATTCTGGGGGTTAACAATATACCGCACATAATGGCATTCTCGGAATTCCCACACAGGGCTGGGGCAGTACCACCCATACTCACCCATTTCCCCACCCACTCACCCATTAATTCACCCAGCCTCCCACCCATTCACCCACCCACCGAAGGGGTAGATACTTATTGCACGAGTTCCAAAGTGGTGCCAATGGACTGCCCTTGCCAAGGCCTACACGTGGGTGGTCTCAGAATGTCATTTGGAGGTCTAAGAAAAAAGTTAGAAAAAAACTGAGGAGGGCCGCCCCCCCCCCCCCCCCCCCTAATGAGGTGCTCAGAATGACCTGGAAAATGTCTCATAATATCGCCATGTTAATTGCCATTAAAGCCCCATTATCAGAAAAAATCGATCGGGAGAAGTAAAAATTTGGAGGCCTTGACCCTTCCTGGGTGGAGGAGAGATTTGCGTTGTCTCCTCCTAGTCAATTCTATAAGAAAAATCCTGGGATGATGAAATACCTACCAAGGATGGGTAACAGAAATTGTTGTAGATGACTTATATATATGTCTCTCTCTGAGTAGGCAAAGTACGGGCCAGTCACTACCAGGTCCCGAGTTACCTGCCGCCATGCAGTAATGTGCACTACAGTCTGCATGCTTATATCATCGCCACCGTGCGACTTTCTATCTATCTTTCTCTCTAAGCTAACTTGAGTATTCAGTATCCTCTATCGAGTACCAAAGGTTATGCACGCCACTACGTACGCCAAGAAGAACCTGACCATTGGAATCCAGTTTTGGACCCAGTCACCTTTATTTGCCGCTGCTGCCTTGCTTGCCCGCATCGTCTAGGAGGAGTCGAGTAACACTCATCGACTCATCGACGTCTTGCCTACCTTGCTGCTGCTGGGTATCGCCCACATCGTATTCGCTATAACGTGAATGGAGAAGTCGAGTAACACTGCGACGTCTTGCCATTGTCACCAGAAGCACAGATAGAGCCAGACGATCTCTTTTCGAGATTGTGCACTAGTCCTTGCATGGTGACTACTGCCTAATCAGAAGGTGACGACCTAGTCACCGACTCCAGCCTGCTCCTTACGGCTAGTTTTATCCCCAGCTCTCGTTGTAGCTACCCTCTCACCTTCTCCACCTCCCCAAACTCCCAACCCTACTGCTACTCAAGATTCCCCTCAACTCCTATCAGCTTGGATAACACTCCGGAGAGTGGACTTTGTGTGTGCAGCACGCCAATCTATAAATGCGGAGACGAGAATAAGTTACAAGCACAGGAGACCCATTAAGGGGCACCAGTGGAGGAAAGGGGGCGGTAGCCTGGAACCTGATCAGGGTACAGGCTAAACAGCGCGTCAACAGGAAGCTGACATAGTACTGTCAGGACCGATAGTTCTAAGGGAGTACATAAGGAGTCACCAAGACATAAAACAAGCGAGAGCACCGCTATTCATGCTGATATTCCACCTATGACGCAGGTGACATACAATACTAGTACTCCACCTATGGCACTGGGGACATAGAACCATAACTTGGTAGCAAACAAAAATTATTAAGGAACGGCGGAAAAACAGGAAACCAGAAGAAAGCCTTGTCTAAAATAAAAGGATGAGAAAGGATGAACCAAAAACCACTGTAGTACTCCGAAAATGTAGCAGCAAAAAACTTGGGACATACCGAGCTGAGCTGAGACCAAAATGGAAATGTAACCATCCATGGTAAGCGCAAAAATACTATTCATCCAGAATAGTAGGCACCAAACCAGAAAATCACAGGGAGGCCAAACAGAAATCAATCCTAATACCAAAGGAAGGGGAACAACGGTGACTGAAAGAACCGAGAACTTAACCTAAAGAGAAGACTGAAAAAATCGTATATCAAAGTTGGGGAACAACGGTATAGAAAACCCGATCCGGGAATAGGAACCTAACGCCAATCAATGATAACCAAAGAGACGGATTGAAATATCGTGTGAGCGCAGCACACGAGAGAATCAAAGCCTAAAGGACGCAGACAAGAGGACACTAAAGACTACGATGGAAAAAAAAAAGTCGATGGAAAAATCCACTACCTTAAAAACTATTCTTAGCATAGAATTCATGACTAGGTTGGGATGAAAAAACCATGATGAACTGGTTTCTCACTCAAAGATGGAAGTAAGAAGATTTATGAAAGTTAATTATCATAAATCCCCAGCTACTGCACTAACGAAAAACATTCTAAGAGGTGGGTATCGCACCGCAAAGAATTCATGCACTCAAGACACACCAAGCGCCTAACCACAAGCAAACCAAACCTGCAGCAACTGAAAAAATCCAAAGGATGCGAAGTTAAAATTTTCAAGAAACTTGGAACCAACAAAGGAAACACAGTTCAATGAACAATAGAAGGGTAGATGTACAACCATAGTACATAAAACCTATTGTCCACCTGAAAAATAGGAAACGCAGAAAAAAGGACTTCAAAGAATTTACTGCAAAGGAAGGAATGAAAGGGCGCTTGAAATACACTCGGAAGAACAAGAAAGAGGTGAGCGGCGGTACATCTGCAAGTACAACTGCAGGGACATCTGCAAGTACAACTGCAAGATGACCCAGCCCACCAAATTGCAGTAAAATCCAAAGGGAAATAACTACTACACTCCACAAAAAGTTCCAATCACATGAGGGGCTGGTGATCTAAAAACAGTGTGGAGTAAAAAGAAATAGCTAATCTATGATGAGCTCCACCGAACGAACCATCTGCCTATGGAACTAAGAGTCAGAAACCATCAAGACGCTATAACGGTGGTCTGAATTAAGTACCACCTTCCACCAAAACCAAGAAAGACAGCTGAAAGGAAGCTGCCTAAACAAAGCGTCGTAACGCTCCACCAATCTAGACTACCCTATAAGTCAGTCTAGGAGGTGCTGAGGAATAGGCACTCACACATAGGGCCATGTTAACCTACGTATGAGAACCATCAGCACCTAAAACAATGAATCCTGGGTTGACTGTAACACCCCAGCCATACGCAGTATCAAGCTAGACCAGTGTTCAAGATCATCACTTACCCATTCGGCAACGGCTACATCATCACATGGGCTTGACCCGAGTAATCCACCAGGGACGACAGGAGGCGTCGGAATTATCGACACCCGCGAGCCATCCGAGGTGGTCGGAGGTTGGCGACTATTAGTCAATGGACCTGATCCAGGTACCACTATGATCGAAGGCTGTCTAAATCCTAAAGCTTCACCGCTAAAACGTGGCACAGAGGAGGGCCTGGCGACCCCCTGAGATTCGGCTAAGATTATAGTTGGATATCCAACTCCCCCCCGCCCTAAAACTTCACACACAATACAGCAAGATCAGGCCCTGGTCTAGAATGCAACAATGATACATCCAGCCAGGCCAGCCAACAACAATTGGGGTTGTTAAAGGGCGTAGGGAATTACCGGTAACACATAACATATCACCGTTTGATGACAGGAGGGATGCAAGCGGGCACGGGGACCCATACTAAAGGGAGAACCCAGGAAGACAGTTTAGAACTGAACTGGAGATAGAGAGTACATCACTACGCACTACTAACTGGCGCAACATTGGAAACCCAAATATAATAACCCTTACTCACCAGGGAATACCCAACCAGTCTACCAAATAATGCCTTTCTAACTAGCTTGTTGCGTGACTGCCCAATACTAAGATTACATAGCAAGGGCAACCAAACAAACGCAACAACGACACATCAGGTGCAACCCCAAAGAAAAGCTCCGAAGGAGTCTTGTCTCCCTAGATGAACACGCGATTGCGAAGATAACACACTAGCACCATGCTGAGCAGTGTCATCATCAACAACTCATGCATGCCCCAACTAATCGAGATCAACCATGCCTCTATACCACTTAACTAAAAATTCCTAAGCCCTATCAGAACTCAAACACTTGAACTCAAACTCACGTAGCTAAGGCATACACCTAAGGGGGGAACCAGGGGCACGGGAAGACAAAGTAGTAACCTCTGTCGAACCATGGAACGCACCCAGGGGTCACAAGGAGCCTAAGAGAGAAAAATATCCACCAAGATATTATGCCAAAGATCCTCCACGGCCGCTGGACTAGGGCCAGGACGGCGTCCACTGCGGCCTCCAGCACGGGCGAAGTCCGGCGCTGCGAGACCTGGGATCACAGAAGGTGGGGAAGCGTTAGGTCGAAGTCGAGATTTGAGGTATGGGAAAAAGGAGACGAGAATGACAGTGCAGCAAGTTGCACCTGGTGCAGAAAATCGCACCAATGGCAGAAAATCGCAAATCGCAAGGGCAGAATTCGAACATTTATCGCTAGGATGCGAAGAGCAGAGCCGAGGCATGTAAAGGTCCTAATATCCCGCCGTCGATGATCAGTCAATCCCAAGTCCCCCCCTCTATTGCTCGACTCACCCGGTTGGGGGGTAGAGGGAGCAGCACCCGAGTGGTGCTGACCATACCCCCCTGCCTCCTACCACCTCCAGAATCTCCAGGTCCAGACGCGTAGGTCGTTCTCCTCTGGCGAACCCTACGGCAGTGCCGGCGATCCGCCAGCTTGATCAAAAAAATTCTCCAGAAGGTAGCACAGAGCCACTAGAGCGCAAGCTCATGCCAGTAGCCGACCGTCGGCTGGGCAGAGCAAAGGGGGCAAAGACGACGTAGACATCAGCAGGGAGCTTGGTCGGCTTGGCAACCTCCGGTATGCAGGCAGAGCCTCAAACACCGGAGAAAGGTTAGCGACGTCAAGGACGCGAGCAGACGAAGACGGGGTATCTCCACCGATGTCCAGGCTAGTCGCCGACTTGAGTCTGCACGTCACAGTCATCTACGACAGACGGGAGGAGGCGACAGACGGCAGGGGAGGAAAAAGAAGAGAAGATGGAGGAATGACCGGGGGGGGTTACTTCCACGATGGCGGAAGGACTCTCATGACCGCTAGCAGAGGCAGCTGGTGCACAAACGTCTAGCCAATCATCAAGAGGAGCCGTTCCTCCGTTGGAAGGATTGGTCGCAGCCATCGCTGAGAATGATACTGCGCATCCCGCGCGTCCAAGAAAGACCATCCATGTCATGGAGTTTCTCAAAATGGCGGGAGGGTCCTCGCGGAAGTTGCATCGCAAAGCAGTGGTAGTAAATGAAGGACCGTATAACCTATCAGCTTGGATAACACTCCGGAGAGTGGACTTTGTGTGTGCAGCACGCCAATCTATAAATGCGGAGACGAGAATAAGTTACAAGCACAGGAGACCCATTAAGGGGCACCAGTGGAGGAAAGGGGGCGGTAGCCTGGAACCTGATCAGGGTACAGGCTAAACAGCGCGTCAACAGGAAGCTGACATAGTACTGTCAGGACCGATAGTTCTAAGGGAGTACATAAGGAGTCACCAAGACATAAAACAAGCGAGAGCACCGCTATTCATGCTGATAACTCCTTTGCGAAGAGTGAGACCTATTTCCTCTCTCTATCATAGTGATCCTGGATGGCCCACTGATCACTAGCATGGGGGGGGACTGGCCATCGTTATTGCTACACTACCTGGACGATCTCCTCTCTCCATCCATCATTGGGAGAAATGCCGAACTAAGCCCAAGACTTGCTCCAACTGTAGAGGCCAATCAAGGCCATCTCCATGCCCCAGCCTGGCGACGTGTTTCAACTGTGGCCGCCAAGGGCATCTCAAGGCCACCTGCCCCAGCCCAGGGGGTGGTGGGATCTGCAAGAAAGACCGACTGAACCCATGGATGCTACACATGATGGACGATGCAATGCGTGGTGGATCCATGTTCATTTACTGACTTGGAAGAAGAAGGAATCTGGATTCAGATTTTCTAAACGAGATATTCGCCCTCCACGAGGATTCTATGCTATGTTAGCTAGGTCACGAGCTATTGAACTCCCATCTGCACCTGCACCTGTCCTCCCACCTGCAATCGATAAGTACGACACTACCGTACCACATCCATCACTCTAGATGTACACCACTTGCATAGGGGGGAACTGATTAACTATGCTGGTGTGGTGACCATCGCATCTAAACACACCACTGTCCCACACCTGCCCCCATCCACATCCACGTCTACACCCACACCCACATCCAGCTCCACTGAGCTCGACACCACCACCACCACCTGGCACCCTGCCATCCCCATTGCTGTCATCACCAGCTCCTCCCACTCTTCCCTCACATCTGCCTTCCAAGGCATGTTTCCCCTTCCCTTACCCGGTACTGTCGTAGGAACCTCAAGGCACTACTACACATCCTTGTGGGCATAGGATAAATGGCAAGACTGTGAAGGGATGCACGGGGATGAATGTTGTATGCGGGTAGGACTGACCATTGCGTGTGACGATCTGTATGATGCAGTATCTGACTAATGTATTGATCTGAATAATGAACAAGAATAGAGATGACTGCTCCCTACATGACTACCCCAATCCTCATGCATACAATTCAATGTCCCTTTGCATTACTAAAATCAAATGCATTGTAGTACATGGAATTGGGGGGGAATCTTGTGATCTGATTTGATGTGCAGACCATGATTGATGCACTGATCCGTTTGTGCTGATCTGTATGATGCATTGATATGTATGATCTTTGAAGATGCACTGATATGATATATGATGTACTTGCATATCTGTTCATAACTGATGCCCATGCATTGATGTACTTGCAATGAAGTACATGCACTGCTGTATTTGCACTGCTGCATGTGCACTACTGTACTTGCATATCTGTATGTGCACTGATGGACAGGCACTCATGTACTACCATCAACTGATGTACTGTAATAATGATGTACTGTCATGCACTGATGTGACGTATGCGCACAGATGTACTGATATACTATACATGCACTGATGTACTGTCATTCGCTGATATATTGTACTAATGATGTACTGTCATGCCCTGATGTGACTGATGTGCCCTGATGTACTGATGT
The DNA here is from genome assembly GCA_013435795.1 of Chlamydomonas sp. ICE-L. Lineage (NCBI taxonomy): Eukaryota > Viridiplantae > Chlorophyta > Chlorophyceae > Chlamydomonadales > Chlamydomonadaceae > Chlamydomonas > Chlamydomonas sp. ICE-L. The sequence goes on along the minus strand of JACBWV010000338.1, from coordinate 7,646,103 downwards.
ACCGTACATGCACTGATGTACTGTATATGCACTATGTACAGATGTACATGCACTGATGCTCGTACACTAATGATGCAATGTCGTGCACTGATTTACTGTTGTACTGTACATGCACTAATGTACTTTCATTCACTGATGTACGGTACATGCACCGATGCCTCGTATATGCACTGATGTACAGATGTACATATATACACTGATGCCCATACCATGACGTATATACGTCACTATGGAAACAGGTTTGGACGTTAAACGACATTAAACGACGTTATATGACATTAAAGCGAGTTAAATACAAGTTAAGCAGGTTAAACCAAGTTAGCTTAAATTATCAAACGTTATTCTCCCTCCACGACACCTCAAAAGGGTCAACCCCCTCGACCCCACCCCTAGATAAGCGTAAACACAAGTTAACACAGGTTAAAACAAGTTATCTTACTTTATGTTGCGTCTTGCATCGCGATATGCCATAACGCTACATTCCTATGCAGGGTCACAAGGGAAAGCAACTGCCAGCCCAGGATTTCCCCGTCAGAATCGCAGCCAGACGACAGACTTCATCCAGGCTCATCCCAAAATCGATTCATTCACCGCTAAGATTTGCGCCAGCGTTAAAGCAGTCGTGCCCGAGCCTGGTGCCTTCACGTTGACCTACGTGACAGGTGCCGCGGTCACCTCGCAGCTGCTTTTCCAAGAGCTTTTCGACATCGTGCAGCACCTCCTGTCAGGAAGCGCAAGCGTTACCACTCAGGGAACGCGCCAATCTCTGTACCGTCTCAGAGTGACTGTACAGTATCTCGAGTGTCTGACGCGTACCTGACTATCTCGGATATCTGGTTTTCCAGATATTCTCTTCCGCACCAATCAACGCTTCAAGCACTTTACTGAAGCCGAGCAACACTCGCAACTCACGAGCATCCTCATTTTACGCCGCATCGCAACCAAACCACTGACATGCACTTCAACAATCTCGGCGGAGCTCCAGGGAGCCAGGCGCACCTCGAAACTCACTCAACTTCGGATTGGCGCAACTGCAGCTAGCTATGCCAACGTATAACCAATCGCACAGCCAATAGCAGATTATTAATGAAGCATTAGCCACAAGCAGTCTCGCGGCTTCAGCTGAATTCTCTAGAGCCTGGCGAATGATGATTAGGCGACGTCATCATGTCCCATGATGCTGGATCCCGTGTAGGTAAATAGCGTAGCCAGCGTCGCAAATTGGACGTTTACAATAATTTCGACGAGTTGCAGGCAGCAAACGACGAGACTGTATTCGTCTGCAGGCACTGTAAAACCTCCCTTGGAAAGAGTGCAGTCTACAACCATGCACAACCCAAGAAGTGCCAATTCGCAGGTCTCTCGTCAAGCGCTACTGGAGGAGCACTAAGTGCTGGAGGTGAAGATCCCGTGCTGGTGGGCTTGGGACTGGGGAAGGGGGAGAAGGGAACGGGAATGGTGGTGGTGGAGGGGGGTGGAGGCTGTGGTGGGTTGGGGGAGGCTGGGGTTGCTGGGGGGAGATGGAATCTGTGGAGTGGGTGAGGGCAGAAAGGGCAGCTGTGGAGGCTGAGGTGTTGCTGGGAGCAGCAATGGTGGTGCTGGAGTTCCGGGTGGTGCAGGAGGCAGAAGGGTGGCACATATTTGCTGCCTGGAGCATTCGACATCCAACTGCAGGGGGAAAGGAGGAGGGTGGGGGGGGGTGGGGGGGGGGGACTCTAGAGATCTGTGGTGGCAACTGCAGACCAGTTTAAAACTCACCACCTCCTGATTTCACAGCCCCGGCGCAATACAGCCAACTCGCTCGCAACATAGAGACATGTTGCGTGGCCTGCCTCTCCACTGACAATTATCTCCCCCGACCCACCTATCTGCTGCACACACACGAGCACGCACGCACAAAAATCTCATCTGCACCCCACACACATACAGGCAGCTTTGGTCGCCTTACTCTTTGCATATGCATTCCCCTCCCACCACAAACACACTACCACCTCACATACATACGCACACTACCATGCACTCCTCAGCTACACGCACACCGCAGATATCCTGCATGACCTGCATCTCTACTGCCCCCCCCCCTCCCCCACCCCTTCCCCCTAAAATAATCCCCACACATTCCCATGTGCTCTTTACCTCACCCCACACCACATATACACATATTGTGAGACCCACCCTTCTCCTATCACATCCACCCTCGTCTGTCCCTCTCGCCCAACCCCACACACACCCAAAGATCACCACCATGCATAAACACACGCAAATACTGTGTGACTCACAATAACATTCATCCCCCCCCCCGCCCCCCCCCCACACACACACACACACACAAACCACCACCACCACCACCACCACCACCAGATGCAGACACCACCCCTACACACCCAACCACCACCGCACACAAACGCACACTCAAATACTCTGTGACCCCCCCCCCCCCCCCCCCCCCCCCCCCCCCCCCCCCCTCCCCAACTCCAACCCGAACCTGGTTATGTGTTCATGCTGCAGGCAAATGCCTAGTCTGGCAATCTGCAGAGTTGACGTGCTGTGTTAATATTGCAGGCTTGGCAATCGATATGAAGAGCAGCTCCAGCTCTTCTTGTCTGTCAATTGCAGGCACCAACCTTTGTATATTATATGTACAGCAGCCAATCTAGTGATCTGTGATACATACAAGATTCTAGCTGAATTAGTTGTGTGCTTATGTTGCAGGTTGCTGTCTAGTCTGGCGATCTGCAGAGTTGAGTGATATGTTTAGATTGCAGGCATGGCAGACAATATGTAGAGCAGCTCCAGCTCGTATGGTCTGTCCATTGCAGGCGCCAACCTTGTATATTTTATGTACAGCTGCTAATCTAGAAATGTACAATACGTACAGCATTCTAGCTGAATTAGTTATGTGTTCATGTGGCAGGCATCTGCTAAGACTGGCAATCTGCAGAGTTGAAGTGCTGTGTTTAGATTGAAGGCGTGGCAGACAATATGTACAGCAGCTCCAGCTTGTATGGTCTGTCCATTGCAGGCGCCAACCTTTTTATATGATATGTACAGCTGCTAGGCAGCTGCTAGTTCAGCAGTGGTCTGCTATATGTACTGTAGACGACCAGCTGAATTAGTCATGTGCTCATATTGCAGGCATCTGCCTAGTCTGGTGATCTGCAGAGTTGAAGTGTTGTGTTTAGATTGCAGGCGTGGCAGACAATATGTATAGCAGCTCCCGCTCGTATGGTCTGTCCATTGCAGACGCCCACCTTTTTATATTACATGTACAGCTGCTAGGCAGCTCCTAGTCCATTGGTCTGCTATATGTACTGTAGACGACCAGCTGTGCTCATGTGCTCATATTGCAGGCATCTGCCTAGTCTAGTGATCTGCAGAGTTGAAGTGTTGTGTTTAGATTGCAGGCGTGGCAGAAATGTGTAGACCAGCTCCAGCTTGTATGGTCTGTCCATTGTAGGCGCCAACCTTTCTATATTATATGTACAGCTGCTAGGCAGCTGCTAATCCAGTGGTCTGATATATGTACTGTAGACGACCTGCTGTGCTCATGTGCTCATATTGGAGGCATCTGCCTAGTCTGGTGATCTGCAGAGTTGAAGTGTTGTGTTTAGATTGCAGGCGTGGCAGACAATATGTTCAGCAGCTCCAGCTCATATAGTCTGTCCATTGCAGACGCCCACCTTTTTTTATATTGTATGTACAGCTTCTAGGCAACTGCTAGTTCAGCAGTGGTCTGCTATATGTACTGTAGACGACCAGCTGAGTTAGTCATGTGCTCATATTGGTGGTATCTTCCTAGTCTGGTGATCTGCAGAGTTGAAGTGTTGTGTTTAGATTGTAGGCGTGGCAGACAATATGTTCAGCAGCTCCCGCTTATATGGTTTGTCCATTGCAGGCGCCAACCTTTTTATATTATATGTACAGCTGCTAGGCAGCTGCTAGTCCAGCAGGAGTCTGCTATATGTACTGTAGACGACTAGCTGAATTAGTCATGTGCTCATATTGCAGGCGTCTGCCTAGTCTGGTGTTTTGCAGAGTTGAAGTGTTGTGTTTAGATTGTAGGCGTGGCAGACAATATGTTCAGCAGCTCCCGCTCATATAGTCTGTCCATTGCAGACGCCCACATTTTTTCATATTGTATGTACAGCTGCTAGGCAACTGCTAGTTCAGCAGTGGTCTGCTATATGTACTGTAGACGACCAGCTGAGTTAGTCATGTGCTCATATTGGTGGTATCTTCCTAGTCTGGTGATCTGCAAAGTTGAAGTGTTGTGTTTAGATTGTAGGCGTGGCAGACAATATGTTCAGCAGCTCCCGCTTGTATGGTCTGTCCATGGCAGGCGCCAACCTTTTTATATTATATGTACAGCTGCTAGTCCAGCAGGAGTCTGCTATATGTACTGTAGACGACTAGCTGAATTAGTCATGTGCTCATATTGCAGGCATCTGCCTAGTCTGGTGATCTGCAGAGTTGAAGTGTTGTGTTTAGATTGCAGGCGTGGCAGACAATATGTATAGCAGCTCCCGCTCGTATGGTCTGTCCATTGCAGGCGCCAGCCTTTTTTATATTATATGTACAGCTGCTAGGCAGCTTCTAGTCCAGTGGTCTGCTATATGTACAGCAGACGACCAGCTGAATTAGTCATGTGCTCATATTGCAGGCATCTGCCTAGTCTGGTGATCTGCAGAGTTGAAGTGTAGTGTTTTCGAAACCTCGCACCTTTCTGAATCTCGCAGACGCTCTTTAGGGCACCAAGGCATTGCTATTTCCCCACTTCATGCCATGCAGCTATTGGTGCTATAGGGTGGGTGCTGTAAGGTGGGAGCCTGAAGTTAGGGGCTTTAAGTGGGGGTGAATTTGGGGGGGGATTTATAATTCAGGGGGGGGGGGGGGGGGGGGGGGGGGGCAGCCCTCCTCAAGTTGTATACACAGGGTGACAGTTCCAATATTTTTTTTACTCTAGCTTATGCCCAGGATAACTCATTGAAGTCACACTTGAATCTGTTTTGAATTTGAAAAATGTAAAAAGAATTCCGCCATCCGCCCTTGGTAACCTGGGCCAATCAATGGAGCGCCCAAAATCTGGAACATCCGCCAACCTTGATGTTGGGTGCCATCCGCCATCTCTTTTTTCCGCCAACATATAATGCGCCTGCAGTAACCTCCTTAAAAAGGATTCGATTGGACTGCTGTAATGTTTTCAGCTGCCCTGACTCCGTGTTGCTAACTGTCATCTACCGACAGAAACCAGAAATATATTATCATACCTCCCGTGGAACGAAGGGAATTAAGTTGCTCGCCGTCTGCTGGTGGAGTAAACACAGGCAGTACCACTCCATACTTTAAAGGACCGGATACCGGATACGTGAATTTGAACTCAGTTACAGTGTTACTTGTTACATCATCAGTGTAAAGATAGTTTAAAAATATACCTAGGAGTGTAGGTGTCTAGTTGAAATAACACGGATATTGAACACGATTCATGTCCATGCATTGAAATATAGCAATGATACCGTTAATTGTATTTCCCGGTATATGTGGGACAGTCTATTTATATCAGAGATTAATCCTTGCCATGATGCGGTTAAGTGCTTGGCAAACTCGACAGACACAGCAATGTCAGTCCTACAGTGACAATCTGCAAGACCAATCCTGGCACAGCATGGCTTGAAGGAATCTGCCCCCTTCTGCAAATGCTTCACGCACACTCCCAGCACAGCCCAGGGCACCAAGGACATACACCCGTGGCATACACCCCGCGCCCCTTCGCTCGAATCGGCAGGACCAAACGCCAGTTTCCGCTGGTACGCATTTCAAACCAGCAAGCGATCAGAGTGGCAGGCGTTGCATCGCTCATTGCGCTTGCTATTGTGATGAATGGTTTAAACATTCCGAGAATGCCACCGAATATTACAAAGGCTCCATTCAATCCCATCGCGATTGGATTTCAGAGAGGGCTGCCTGCAAGATCTGGGCTTCTTTTCATCCCCCCTACTCCCGAAAATGCCCATCGCTCACCGCGACTCAGCTATCCTTGCCTCCTGGATTCTTAGCTGCACCTAAGTCTGGATCTTACTTTGTTAGTCGCCTGAAACCCCACCATGCCCATGCCCATGCCTGTGCTCTTACCCATTCTCTTACCCATTGACCCATCCCCCAACAACTTGCAGGCCAACAATATACCCCCAGAAGCTGGCGCCTTGGGTACGTGATGCCCTGTCCTGCTGTCCGCCCTGCCCTGATCTGGTCCCCTTGACCTTCCATGCCATACTCCCCTCTCCTGGCATTCACTGCCATCCTCCCCATCTTGCACAACCCTGCATCCTGCCCTTCATTGCTCTCTAACGCATGCCCTTTATCACATCCCAGCCCCTTGCCGTGCTCCCTGCCCTTCATAGATCACCATACCATACTGATAGCCATCACAATGTAAGTTCAGCTCTTAATTCTTTATGACATCCTCATTGGCCCAGATCATGTTCCTCGGGTCATCTCATCACTCAGCGTAGCTCACTCAGCATTACTGATTTGTTGGGGACTTAGGCAAGATTTTATGTGGCTTTGAAAGGTGCATGTGTGTGCGTGTGTGTGTGTGGGTGTGTGTGTGTGTGTGTGGGGGGGGGGGGGGGGGGGGGGGTCGGTCTACAGGGGGGCGGAAAAGGGTGCCAAAGACCTGCCAAAGACCGCCTAAATTTGCAGTGCAGATCATCTTCTCATTCAGCTTGTCTCATCCCTTAGCCCAGAAAAATAGCGCATCTCACTCATCTCATCTCTCTCAGTTCATCTCCTCACTTAGCGCATCCTTCGTAGCTCAGCTCATCACTCAGCTCAGCTCGCTCAGCTCATCCCATTCAGCTTATCTTCTCGCTTAGCTCATCTCGCTCAGCTCATCTCGCTCAGCTCATCCCATTACGCTTATCTTCTCACTTAGCGCATCTCGCTCAGCTCAGCTCATCAATCAGTGCATCTCACTCATTTCATCTGACCTAGCTCATCTCATCACTATGCGCAAAGGATCACATAGTGCATTTCACGCACCTGCATCGCGCGGATCGTACGGTACGGGCATGAGCGTCACTACACAGGCACAAAAGCATCGGCAATCACGGCGGGCAAGCTCACCTCTCCTCCACGGTAGCGACATCGTAACGCAACTCTCCGGTGCTGATTTGCACGACCGGCCTAGAACAAGCCACACCGGCACGCACCTACCGCATCCGGAACAGCACAGGGTGGCGCAACTGAGACAAGTGTCACTACAACGGCAGTCGATAACCACGAGGTCCTAGGGGGGGGACACTTCTTGGGCAATGCTGCCGCATGGGAGCGTGTGTGGGTGCGCACGCAGGTCCGCGGGGCCCGGGGGGGTGATGGCCTCTTATGTTAGTCGGGGAGACGTGGTGCTCAGGGGGAGGAAGCTGGTGGTGGCTGAACGACTTAAGGGGGTGGTGGAGCGCGGGGGTGAGCGGACGGGGGATCAGCGGCCAATAGGTGCAATCCCAGCCACGGGAAGGGAGACGCGGACACGCAGAGTTCCATGAGTCACCAAACTGTACGGGGTAGTCCATGCATGTATTTTCATGCATGGGAATGCTCTTAAGAGATAGCTCACACCCCATGCTCAGATAGCCTGCCTTCAATTGCTGGTCCCTGCCCTAGCTCATGTAGCCTGCCTTCAATTGCGGGTCCCTCTGCCCTGGCCCCCTCTCATACATATAGCCTGCCCTCCATCGCTGGTCCCCTGCCTCGCTCAGTGTAGCCTGCCTTCCATTGCTGGTCCCTGTCTTCACTCATGTAGCCTACCTTGCATTGCTGGTCCCTTCCTCCGCTCATGTAGCCTGCCGTCCAATGCTGGTCCATGCCTCCGCTCATGTAGCCTGCCAACCATTACTGGTCTCTGCCTCCGCTCATGTAGCCTACCCTCCACTGCTGGTCCCTGTCGTCACTCATACCCGAATGAAAAAAATCTCCAGATTTTTTGAAGAGGGATTAGCCCCATTAAAAAGTCCGTCCGTTCGTCCGTCCGTGTGTCACCAACCACATTTTCAGGTTTTATGAAAAACATCAAAAAGTTAAACATTCTATATTTTTTGATGAATTATAAGACTTATTTATACCTGACAAATTCTCACCAGAGCACATATGAGCATCGCAATTCACGAAAAGGAGCTCAGGTTGGGCCAAAAAGCTACAATTAACGGTTAACAATTTGATTTCAGGGTGTTTTGAGCTAACATTTCAAATTTGAAGCACTTAGACATGTGCGTAAACATAGGTTTGGGAACAGAATAGTCGTCAAAAAACCAAGGCGCAACATGTACGCATCACAATGGACGAAACAATCCCCAAGGGCACTTGCTATAATTAGCCCACGGACCCTACCTCAGGGCTGTGCGTGGGGGGGGGGAGGGGGGGGCCGGGGGCAGGGGCGGGGGCCACCGGGCGGGGGCAGGGGCAAGCCAAGCCACCTGCCGCTGGCCAAAAAACCGTTCAGGAGGACGGGACATACCGTTCACGTCTGGGCTGGGCCGAAACATGCAATACCTCGTACAAATTCTGTAAAATCAACCAGACACCTGATTGGCCTCATTTTTCTTGCATCAAATTCTTAAAACAAAATCAACCTACATACATGCATTTCAAAACATTACAGGAACGTTCAATACTGCTTAAAAATCAATAACCCTTCAAAAACTCTCTTTTTCGTCACTCTATAGTTAACAATGCTAAATCATCAATCGATTAATTGGAATTCAATTAATTTTAAGCCTCCGGGCGCCATTCGAATCTAATCCAATGCGAATTGCTACAATTTAAAGCAATTACATGCATTCAAATCACGTTAATTAAATTAAATGGAAAGGAATCAATCGAATTAAAAGAAAGCAACATTAAATACAATTCAATTAAATTAATTAAAAACCATTGAATTAAGGATCCGAATCATTTCATTCGGGACGCGCCTCCAGGCGCCCTTAATAATATATGTGGTGCACAATTCCAACATGAAAAATCTTCCCATATGCTTTGTTCATGTGCTTCCGTCAAGGATGCTTCCATTGGGACGTAGCTGGGAGGACTTGATCGAGTATTGTGGAGGCAATCGGTGCCATGGATCGCATGGCAATAGCTTGGCCCATGGAGTGCTTGGCAATGAAACCGACTGCCAAGGATGAGGGTAGCACGTTGAGGCCAACCGACTGCCAAGGATGAGGGAGCCCGGTAAAGAAGAAGGTAGCACACTTGGACCTGGGTAGCATCTACGGATTGGATAAACCTGCAGCTGCTCGCCTGCTCCCACCTCATCCACCGCACTCCCAGATGGTACTGCCATTGGTGTCAAGGTTCCCGATGCAAAACCTACTGGCCGGGGCAGGAGAAGAAAGGCCACCTAGGTAGATAGCTAGACAGGTATTGGAGTCTAGGAGTGGGGCTAGCTGCTCTAAAGAGGGCTTGCTGTTAGGCGCTCTTGAGGGATGGGATCTCTTGATACTTCATTACACATAATCGATGTTGCATATCCCTTGAGTGTCGAGGCTTCCAATTCAATACCTACAGGCTGAGGCCGGGGCCGGGGGAAAAAGGCCCCCTAGGTAGATAGCTAGATAGGTACTAGAGTGTAAGAGCAAGGCTACCTGCTATAAAGAGGGCTGGCTGTTAGGCACTCTTGAGTCTTGAAGGATGGGATCTCTTGAGACTTCATTACTCACAGACGTAGTAGGATAAGTAGCTAGTGAAGGTGCGGTCCCTAGCATAGAATTCCCATATAAGGAATACGTGTCTTGTAGCTAGTTGCCGTGCTGACAATCTAATGGAGTAATGCACTGCCATGTATCACAAATTGCACAACTGGTAGGATGAGGGGTAGCACGTAATTTGTGAGGTTGCTTGCTTACTATAATTAGTTGATTTATTTTTGGTCAGAAGCTGTCAAAAGAGTTAGAAATGTTATGAGTGGGGTTTGCGTTACAGTAGTGGGTCAGTTTGCATGCATAATGGTGTTTAATTGTAGCTACCTGTCTATCAAGTTGTTGAAAATTACAACTCTACTTAATATGTATGTAAACTAACTCATGGGATGATTTTATGATCACCATGAACAATTTGTAATACAATTTCGAGATTATCTGAAGAGTATCAAGATACGTATCTGCTCATTTCAAATTATTATCTCAGATATTTGTCTTAGATATTGTACAGATACTATCTAGATGTTATCTAGCTACCACAGATACAGGCGCATGTTCGGTTTCAGATATTGTCTGGAAGCTATCTAAACAGTATCTATAAGTACAGATAATCGTATCTAGATATTGTCTAGATACTCTCTTGGCAGTATCTAGAAATACAGATATCCGTATCTAGATATTGTTTAGATACTCTCTAGGCAGTATCTAGATACTACAGATATTAGTATCTATGCACCAGTATCTGTGATATCTAGATATTATCTAGATAGTATCTGTTCGGTATCTGAGATAAATATCTGAGATAATAATTTGAAATAAGCAGGTACGTATCTAGATACTCCTCAGATAATCGGTCGGTTCCCTAAGTGTACTGAGTTCCAAGATCAGTTTGGGTTCGACTTAGACCTTCGAGACGACAGGTGTGGTCGAATTGAACGAACTGATTTGCTACCTGTTGTCCTCCCCTGTTGCGTCCTAATCCTTCCAATGGCGCTCTAATCCCCCATTCACAAATGGCTGGTTTGGTAGTGGTTTGACTCGTAACCGAGCACTTGGCATTCCACGCGATGAATTGCCCTTGCCATAATGATTGACCCCGACATATGCAGCATTTCGCAATGGTTCTCACAGAAGATGGCCAAGATATTAGGCCGATCCCGCCGCTTGGGTACTGCTTCCGATTCACACATCAGTTAGCCCCCCACCCAGGGGTGGGCCCACCCAACAAAAATAAGGATACCCACACATGCACACACGCATACACAAAAAACTATCTCACACTCAAACCACACTCACAAACTGCCGCAGCTGGAAGATCAACTTGGTGGTAGGCTTCCCTAAGTGTAACAAACCGTAAGCTTCGCCCAGACGTTGCGAAGCATAACGTTGTTAAGACAACAGACTACGTAAGCTTCGCCCAGACATTGCGAAGCATAACGTTATCTGACGACAGCCTGGAACCTTCGACTGTCGTAGTTATCTGATGTGTTGCTGACAGTGTCGCAGACCAACTGTCGCGTTCCGTGTTCTGCAGCGTAAACCCTAGAACCCTAAGTTCTAGATCCTTCGGCGGCACTATAAATACCGCCGCGCACTGCCTCTGTAACGTATAAACGACTAAACTTTTATCCCTTCTTCTTCCACGAGAACTAGTCGCGCTCACGAAGACGCTCGTTACATTTGGTCCCTCCTCCCGCGATCGATTTTGAGCGCGGAAAACCCTTGTGTGGAGACAGCTTTCTAGATCTGACACGTCACGTGGAAACGGCTTTCAACCTGGAAGCACAACGCTTGGCGCGATGTCATTCACGCGTACACGTGCCACACCTTGGCACAGCCAGCCAGCGCCACCTTAGCTACTGCCTTTGGACAGCGAATCGACCCTCTGGAGACATCACCATGAGCGCTACTACGAATGTCGAGACGACTGTAGGATCAGCCTCGATGATTCAGGCCAAGGACCCCTCTATCTTATATGAAGAGAAAAGGCAAGCTTGAACCGGTGAATTGGCCACGACTAGGGGTGGGTGCACCACTGTAGAGTAACCCTATAGAAGGGCGGAGTGAAGTGACCCCTAGCGATACAAAGCGATAGGCTTTCAAAGGCTTTTGCAAAGATAGTGCGTGCGTTGGCTCAAGAGTCAAATCTTTGCAAAATTTCTTAGGATGGCTCATGCATGTTTAAAGCTAGTGGTGGTCAGGAAAAGGAAAGCTAAACCAAAGAAATGTTACGGATGCAGGTTATGGATGAATGGCCTATATCTGTGATTTTTCTATTTGGTTGTTGAGTTATTTTAACAACGTCGAGTGCGTTTGATTCTTCAAGCCTTAGAAGATTGTTCTTGGAAGTTGGAATTAAATAAAGTATCATGCATGTAGGATCTCGGCGATCCTCAAGTACCACCGCAACGAATAGAAAAGTGGTAGTGCATATAGTTTGCAACCCTATGCTCATGATATGCACACATTGTTCTTACAAGCATTTTAGTTGCAACAACATCAATAATTGGTGTTGCCACAAATGTCGTTGCATGGATCGTTACAACTGTTATGCATCACTACCGTTAAAGAAGAGAGTGGGGTAGAGCGTTGATTGCAACAGCTTGGCATGTATTTTGGTTTAATTCAGAGTAGGATACGAGGTTAGTGAAGTACACCTTACTCCCTCGTTTATACGCGAGTAACATAGCATGCAGGCTAATGCTATAGGTTGCATGTCCTCAGTAAAAAGGGCTCCCTACTCCCTATTTTAGTAGATGAAATTTATTAAAGGCGTCCTTGGCATTTGTGCTTGGCCATTAACGCTCTAACGGTAGCCCGCAATAATTAAACTGTATGTGTATGGTTGAGCCTATGCAAACCATTATGGTTACAGCATATGCCCCAAAGTTTAATTGTATACTTGAGTGAAACAGAACGTGAAGATATGATTATTTGTAGACTTCGTGTGGAAAGAAGCCTAACGCGAAGTTAATCTGCATGTACCAAAAAGCTTTGATAAAGCAAACAGATTGCAGACCAAATAATTGACAACGTGCTGACGAGATTCTTCCGTTCGCCATCCCTATTTAGAAATAGTGAATCACTCAAGCCTTAAAGAAATAATCGACCTAAACCTATGGAAGTCGAAATAAACATAATTTATTAATGTGATTATGCGGAGCGCGAGACTATGCGTCCCGTAATATGTCTTTTGTGCAAGAAACCCGGACATTAAACCAATGCGTGCCCGGACTTCACAAAATTATCATATTGGTGATGGGAAACTTTACAGGTACGACTATTGAGATGTAGGATGACTGTTTATCAGACATCCACAATACATGTGGTAGCCGGCCAAATAAAGTTGTTCCCTTTATAAATAAATATGTGTCCTTTTGAATGGCTGATTTTGCAAGGTAGGGGGATGGGATAGCTGGCTGCTATTCCCATGCACCAACAAAAGGAGCAACTGTTAACTTGATGGTATCAAAGAAACATTTTGCTCCACAACAATCGGAGAATGAGATGATATATCCGAAGAGGACCACAAAAATGGTGGAACATTTACCTTCAAAATTGAAGTGACTTAGATAAAGCCACACACATGAAGGAATATTGTGGATGGAGCGGTTCAATCCTACAATTAATTGGAAAACCCATGAGGTTATGCGAAGTCAATTGGAAAACCCATTGCATGAGGTTATGCAAACTCGGAAAGCATATCAAGATGAAGTTGACTAATGCAGTAAATTTCTGCTTGGCGCCTCAGTACAGAGAGCCACAAAAACTATCCCTCATTTTATCACAATCCCTTCGATGAGTTGGGATTTGAAAACAGTTGTATGTGGCTAGGGACGCCAGGAAAAAAAGGGCTTCCTTACTTCATCGCGATCCCTTCGGAGAGTTGGGGTGCGGAAACAAAAAGTAAGTGTTACGAGAAACATGAAACGGCCATCATGAATCCAACACCGAAAAGAAGTTTGGGAAATCCTTGTGTAAGCGGAAAAGAGTCCCGCTGGTGAGGACTGATGAGGAAGTCCCACCAAGAATGTCTGATGGTGGCGGTGGTCTCCTCGGCGGTACCTCGATCCACATTAACGCCCATCAGAAAAGAGGTACGAATGATCATTCAACATGGCAAACTCAGCATAGAGACCGGTTCTATGTGATAGCTGGTGGCTGAGTATTATAAAGTCTTTCCAAAAGGATTATTAGCAGGTCTTCTACGAGCTAGATCTGTTAATCATGAGACAGGATTGGCATTGGGTTTTAACCCACAAACCGCCCCATTGTTATATTGAGTTGTGATGAATTGCGCGAAGTCAAAGAGCAATTTTGAGAGTTACTCGATAAAAAGGCTCATTCAACCTATTTTTATCCTTACGGAGCCCGTGCCTTTTTATTTGCCAGTAAAGAGGAAGATGGTACTAAGAATAGGATTTGTGTTGAATATTGGCAGACCCCTAAACTCGAGAGCTATCAAAAATGGTTATCCACTTCAGCGTATTGATAGGATTCTGGATTGGTTACAAGGAGCAGAGAATTTCCTAAAATTGATCTTCGATCAGGCTCTCACCAGATCCAGATCAATATGAAGGATATTAGGATATACCAAAATATGGTATGGACTTTCTGAACTCACAGTCCCTTATTTTGGCGTTTGCGATGCTCCATGGTTCAAGACTGATATGATCAACAATCGGATGACTTGGTCATAATTCACATCATGACATTCTGTTATTTTTCCAAAAATAATCTGAGCATGCTGAACATCATCATCATACAAAAATGTTTTTGGAACAAAGACCAGAAAATAGTCCTCCAAACACTGCAAATTGCATTGATGACAAGACACATCATATTCAAACTTGATTTTGATTCAACTTTTGTGGTGAAGGCCCATACAATTGTCAATGTCATTCCCAAACGATTTTGCGATTGGAGTGATCTTTACCTCAAAACAAGAAGTAAAATGGGTTACAATAACCTATGAGAACAGGAAACTAAGATCTCTAGAACTTTCATATTTAGTTCATGAATGCGAGCTATTTAACGAACCATTCATGCATTAAACGAAGGTGAGACACTACCTTTATCCTAGGTATATGAATTATGGTGGAGATTGATAAAGGTTTCGCAAAATATGTGTAGCGCATCTGAGTAGTCATCAAGCAAACTGATTACGCTTGCTTGCTGAATACAATTTTGCCATTGTTGCTAATGAAGTTGGCTTAACGGTGCAGCTGATGTTCTTTCTAGAAGACCAGCCTTAAATCTTTGTGAAACCAATGCAGTTAAATCATTTCAGACGGAAAGTGTTTTGTGAGATAGAGTTTGATGCAAATAAGGATATAGGAGTACACGGATGCTTACTCTAAAATCAAGCAAAATACTTGTATATACAAAAGATAGATCTCAATTGTATATGCCGGTTTCAACCTTGAGAGCTAAACATCCTTAATGGTGCTAATGATGACATCACTCCCAGGCATCTTGTAGAAAGTAAAATGTGTTTGTTAAACCAGAACTGGTCACACGTAAGCATGGACTTTATCGTTGAACTACCCATGTCCAATGGGGTTGATGCTCATGCAGTATTTGTTGACAAGCTCAGCAAAATGGCGCAATTTGCACTCACCACTACAGATGTGGATGCAACAAATGCTTCATGGCTGTTCTTTAATACGGTAGTCAAGCATCATGGTTTATAAAAATAAAAATAAAAGCCCTGATTACTGATCGTGACCCAAGATTCATAAATGAGTTCTGGAATAATGTGTTTGAAATCTGTGGTACAAGGCTGACCATGTCCCCTGCTTGCCATCCCAAACAGATGGACAGACGGAAAGATTTAATATAATCCATGAGGAACTATTAAGACCTTATATCTCGGATATAATATATAATTGGGATTGCAAACTTGTGTCAGCTGAATTTGTTTAAAATAGCGTGACTCAAGACGACTCAGTTGGATTTTCACAATTTTATCTCAACTGTGGATACTAATCAAGTTCTCTAATGATACTTATGGTACCCAAAGACGAGATTCATTGTTGATCGTGAGAAAAATCTTGATTCCGCGAAATTCAATTTTCAGGCCATACAAGAAAGTCAATCCATGAATTTCGAGTTGGTTATTTAATGTTATTATCTGCATCCAACCTGAATATGTAGATGCCGGTAATTTGTGTAGACGCTACGACCAATAAGGTACGATCCTTTTATGATGATAAAGGAAGTATCTTTGGTTGCCTTTTAGTGGAATTATCTGAGCATGTGGATACTTACTCAGTAATTCATACCAGTTTACTCCAGCCCTAAAATTTGAGCACGCCCTTTTCAAATCACAAGTGGTGATGGAAAAGAAATAATATTTTCAGGTGGAAGATATTATTTAACTAGTGGAGTAAACACAGAAAACCGCGTATGTATCTGGTCAAATAGAAGAGACTTGATAGCTTAGTCTTGGAATTCTTGGCATTGAATCTCTGTTATAGGAGAACAGAAAGATGTCGAGGACATCATTTAGCATATACCAAGAAACATCATCACACACATGAGATTTAGGAGCAAGACATCTGGTGCCACATCTGTAAAGAGACAGATACATCGACACATGCTCCTATGTGATAGATGTGACATAGGCATACTAAGTGTTTCTAAGCTACCCCTTAAATAAACCAGATACTTAAAAGAGAATAGCTATGCCACTCTTGATAGACAAATAAATGGCATAGATTATGAAAAACTAGGATGAGACACAAGACATGAGACGGTGCTGAAAAACCGTCTATGCTGTCTATACTATGCACTATCCCCATACCAGGAAGTGACATAAAGAGTTGTTAGGCCATGGACGTTTAATTAGGTTTTTTTACACCACCCGAGATAATTTTTGGGGACAAACATTTTAATCCCCCGGGGAGGATGTAACAAACCGTAAGCTTCGCCCAGACGTTGCGAAGCATAACGTTGTTAAGATAACAGACTACGTAAGCTTCGCCCAGACATTGCGAAGCATAACGTTATCTGACGACGGAACCTTCGACTGTCGTAGTTATCTGATGTGTTGCTGACAGTGTCGCAGACCAACTGTCGCGTTCCGTGTTCTGCAGCGTAAACCCTAGAACCCTAAGTTCTAGATCCTTCGGCGGCACTATAAATACCGCCGCGCGCTGCCTCTGTAACGTATAAACGACTAAACTTTTATCCCTTCTTCTTCCACGAGAACTAGTCGAGCTCACGAAGACGCTCGTTACACTAAGACCTCCATGCTGTTGGACGATATAACTCCTCTCTTCTCTAAGAATGTTCCAGACATTGGTGCGAGCCTTCTGATGCAGACACACCCCACTTCTACTACTACTGGTACAACCAATTGTGGGTTAGTTGTCAAGTCTCTGGATCTTGATGCCACAGGTTCGGGCATGACTGCCGTCACTGCCTCTGGAAATGGAGGGGTAGGAAAATCAAGCGGCCCAAGTAGGGTCAGGGGTGGGCCTGCCAACGACACAAAGAAAGCAGTGCTTAAGTTTGTGCCCCAATTCGAAGGCCGGTTCCTATTGCAAGGGAAGGTGACCAAACTCGTGGGGAACAATACCCTGACTAAGGCACAAGGACTCATCTATACTGAGATAATGAGCGTACTAGTCAGGAACATTTCCTACAAAGGGAGTGTTAGTTCCAAAGTGTCCAGCGAGAGCTTGAGCAGTAGGTTGTCTAACTTGAACAGCAAATTGCATTACATTACATGTTAAAGTCTACTTGACACCGCGAGGGTGTATGAGACTCTGTGTTTTAAACAAAAAGAAAAAGCACCCACAAAGCAAAAAAACCCATTACATCAGGGGTGTGTCGAGGACAAACAAACCAAGCTCCCAACCACCGTTTTGGTGGCGTAGGTATCAAACCCCCTAGAGCCGGACCCAGATCTCAACCACTTACAGTGGCGGAGGTAAGAAGCTAACAAATGAGAAGTCACAAGAAGAAAAGAAAAAAAGGGATAATAAATTACGGTGCCACTAAGCAGTCCAGGGCTTCCTGTCTTGCTCTTCTACAAGTAGAAAGATAGTCGGCTAGGTTGCTCCAGAAAGTCTTAGTGCCATTTCCATTCATAAAGGTTCTGAATGTGGAATCGCAGAATTCCACATTCCATACGGTTAAGTCGGTATCCTCATGGACATGCCATAAATATCTGTAAACAGCTTCTGGTAGCGGAGGCGAATATCATTATAAAAAGGGCACTCAAACATATGCATTTCATCCTCAGGTTTTTGGAACCCACACATTTGACAGTGTCTCATTGCACGAGGGATGTGTGCTCTATCCACCACCCTCATTCTTTCTGTGTTCAGCCAATGGAAACCCATTCTAAACTGTGCTATAGAACGAATCTGATCCTGCTTATGTAAGGCAGATGTAAAGGGAATCAAGCCATTCTCATCATTGCTGTTGGCTGCGAACCATTTCTGGTATCGGAGGCGTTTAAAGCCAACCCTTCTCTCATCAGGGATGTCTCTGACTGCATTGGTGTCACTTGGGTACTTAAACCTCCATGACTCAAAAACTTCAGACATAATACCTTCGACATCGACAGCCTCCAAAATGTTGAGGTTTTCACTGGATCCTAGCTTGTGGAGAGCACAACGTAAGTCATGAACCTAGCCAGTGTTGGAATCAAAAGATTCCTCAAGAGCCATTCTAATGAGATCCTCAGGTTCTTTACCTATGGTCTTGTTCCAGAAGCGCAAAGCTTGTTTAAGCCAATCAAAACACAACGGGGTTCTACCCAGCTCTTCCATGATAATATTAGATGTAGTAGATTGGCAAACACCCAACATTTGTTTAAGTATACCTCTATGCCTTTTCTCACAAGTATGGTCATTTGAGATAAGTGTGTTGTTCAGAATAGAAGGAGCCCACACCTCACAGCCAAAATTCAGGATAGGTTGTACAAGAGAATCAAACAGGTGGGTGAGAATATCAATATTGTATATCTCCATAGTATGGCATCGCCTACGGAGCATGTGGTGAGCCTTTTGGGCCTTAGCGAGCATCCTAGAAAAAGCAGCTTTTGCACGATTGCTTGAGTCACCATCCACAAAGAGGGATCCCAGGTAGATAAAAGATAACTTTGTAGAAAGCTGTGCTCCATCATAGACAAATTTGTAATCAGGATCCATACGGGCCTCATCACAGAATTGATTTTTGAAAACGACAATCTCAGTTTTCTTTATATTCACAGCCATCTTAGTAGCCTCGCAGAAATCTCTCAGGAAGTTAAGCATCGCTTGCATATCTGCCGGGGATTCTGCCATTATAGCTAGGTCATCAGCATAAAGTAACAATTGCAGAATCTTTCCCCTAAGCTCAGCCCCTACATTTGGGAGCTTGGATTGGAGGAACGATTCAATTCTATCAATGAACAGACCGAATAGGAGTGGGGATAGGGGGTCTCCTTGTTTAACTCCTACAAGGGATGGAAAGGAGGATCCAATGTCCCCATGTAGGCGAACTTGGAAAACGACATGATTATACATGGACTTCAGAATACTAAGATAGGGGTCTTTGACTCCTAGCCTTGCTAAGCAATCCCATAGCAAGTCTCTGTTGACCCAATCATAAGCCTTCTTGAAATCGACAAAAGCCACAAAGAGTGGTTTTTTCTTCTCTCTATATTTATCTACAATATGGTTAAGAATGAATGATGCATCCGCAGTACCCCTACCACTTCTAAATCCATATTGGCCAGCGGCTATGAGGTTGAATTCTTCTGACCAATCATCTAGTCTACGTAGCAGGCAAAGGGAGAAGATCTTTCCTATGGAGTTGCTCACCGCAAGACCTCGATAGTTGTCCTTGTCATAAACACTGCCTTTGGATTTGGGTACGGGTACCAAGGCAGCTGCAGCCCATTGGCTAGGGTAAGAGGTCTTCCAGATGAGATTAAACAGGTTAGTCATAGCTTGTACAAATCGGGAGTTGGCCCCATGGGAAGCAAATCTGTACCATTCTGCAGGGATACCATCTACCCCGGGGGAGGAGTTTTTCCGTAGGGATTGGAGAACAGAAAACACCTCTTGGGTGGTAAAGTCTTGACATAACCACGTTGGTGCGGCCTCTATCTGAGGTCCATCAGCTTGAGGGACAAAGTCCCTAGCATCCAGACTTGGATCAATACCTACTTGCACATCAAAGAGGTCTGCAAAATAATCAGTCCAATCATGAATTGTGATATCTGCCGTAGTGGCCTTGTTAGGCTCACGCACGTCTTTCCAAAAACTTTTCGGATTATGCCGAAGATTCGTATGAAGGTTCTCCATGCGTGTTTCTAGCCACTTCCTCTTCTTTCTTCTGAGAATCCTCTTGTACTCCTTGTGCATAGAACCAGCCAAGTCAGAGCTAGAGCCATGTTGATGTTTTGCTTGGCTTGCTGCCTGTCTAGCACGATTGCATTCATCATTATACCATGCGTTCACGGGCCCGTGCTTACGTTTAACTACAGGTTTGTGACATGGTGTGCATTTGCTTATGGCTAGTTCAATAGCACTAGCAATCCCCTTCTCTGAATCTTCCATAGATGAGCTATGGAGTGCATTGTCAAGTAATCGGTTAACGTCTGGGTCACGCTTAATTGTGTACGCATAAATCTGGGCATAGTTGTCTTTCCATTTCAGTTTGGGCGAAGGTTTACTACCAGCAGGTGTACTAATAGTACCTTGAGAAGGCCTAAGAGCAGCATCTGGTATGTGGAGTGTGATAGGCATGTGGTCAAACTTTTTACCCCCGGGCCTGAGAGGGCAGTCATGCTTGGGAGTCACACTAAACTTGACTCCTGGGGTGTTGAGAAGACTAGGGGCGGCTAGCGCATAATCAATGACAGATTTCTTGTCCATGCCATCTGCAAAGAAGGTATGTGCACCTTGCATATCACCTTCTGTTCTACCGTTAAGGATGATAAGACCAGTTACTACACATAGCTGGAGTAGGCCCCCCCCCAATCGATTGGGGGGAGCTGTGTCCATGCTACACCTCGGTTGAATGGTTTGGTTGGGGGCTGTATTATTGGTTTGGGATACTGGTTCATCTCCTAACTCGGTATCTTCATTGTCCACACCAAGACCAACCCGAGCGTTGAAGTCACCCATCACCACAACGTTGCCTTTTTCCTGGAAGTTCCCAATGATTTTACCCAGAGTGAGGAAGTGGTCCTCTATACTAATGTAGTCGTCACCATGTTTGTAGTATGAGCTGTTAGCATGTGGGATATAGCACACACCAATGTGTGTTCCATGTATGCGAATCCAGGCCATGCCTAATTCAGGTGCCTCATGGACTAAAGTAGCATTTAGACAAGTGCGGACATAGATAGCGACCCCCCATCCTTGCTCAACTTGGGGCGAGGGGCACAAGAAAGGCATTTGAAACCTGGAATGTGGGGAGTGTCCAGCTGGCCTCGCACCCCTGTATGTGAAAACAATAAAATGTCGTGTTTTCTCACCACTTTCATTGCTGCACCGCAGCTGCTTAGAACACTGAGTTGTCCTCTGATGTTCCATGCAAGGCACCTTAGTCCACTTCATGCATCAGTCGATGAGACACCTGAGGGAGGGGCCTTACTTGTCCCGCACCTTCAGGAGTCCTCTATTGAACGAAACCCACTTAGAGGGGTCCCTCTTAGCTTCCAGAAACGCTGGAAGGTTTCCCTTTTGCAGCTTCAGCTCCTCAGGAGACAAGAAATCCAGAGCTGCTACTCCGCTATCCTTGAGGAACCTTCGGTTCTGCACAATGGAGGAAGCATCGAAGCTGGAGGATACTGTGATTAGGGCAAGGCGGGGTCGTGAGGGATCCACCTTACCTCCCATGCGCCGAGCGGACACAATATTAAACTCTACCTTGTCTTGCTCCTTCTGGGCGTAGATGTTGTTGGCTTCTAAAGCCTGGGTGAGCTTAGACTTTACAGCCACCGCTAGCTGCCTGTCGTTCTCACTGGAATCTTCAGGGATGCCTGAGATCCTGAATTGCACGTCGTAACCTGCTTGGTCTGGGGGGGTGAGCCCGGTCGCTGGATGAGTGGCCGACTCCATGCAGATTCTTTTCCCCCTGCTGGGGGCACCACCGGCCGATCCTTGATAGCAGCTTCCAGGGCAGAAATGCGCTTCTCCTGGGATACTATCGTATGCCTTTGGGCGTTCACAGTGGCCTCTATGTTTGCGATCTTAGTCGTCTGTTTCTGAACGGTTTCCCGCATCTCACTCAAAAGTCCTTCCATCGACTTCAATGTTTGATGCGACTCTTTTTTAATCGAGTCGAACGATTTGTCCAGCGTGGGTTTAAGCTTTGTAGCGTACCACATTGCAAACCACGGGGGGGGGTGCATTATCCCCGGGTCGTCCAGGTTCAATGCTCATGTCTTGCGTCTGACTTCTAGTTATTGTCATAGCTATTCGCACAGATTAGTTGGGAGAGCAGCGAGTTATTGGGTGCCGGGTGACAGGTGCAATTTGAAAGTTGCGAGTTTGGGTATGCGATGCGATGAGATGCGATGAGGAAGGATGCGAGGATGCGATGAGGAAGGATGCGATGAGGAAGGATGCAATGAGGAAGGATGCGATGAGGAAGGAGTTACGTGGGAAGGTGCTGAGGATGTTAGAGAGAAGTGGGAAGCGTACTCTACAGCGCTTTCAGACCACAACCGGATGCACCCAGACCAACTGGCTGTTGGCGACGACATCCCCTTGTCCGATGGCAACGTGATGAAGGGGCAGATTAGGAATAGGAGCTCATGTGGCGCTAGCGAGTTAGCCGTATTTCGCTCTTGGACAGACGCAGCTAGGCAGGCGTGGGAGGACGGGGTTATGAACCCTGAGTTGGAGGGGTTGGAGGTCGGCCAACGCATCCTTAGCAAGGCTGAAGTCAAGGAAAAGAAGGCTGAACTTCAGAAAAAGAGGGCTGTCAGCAGCATTGAGAAGGCGGACAAGTTTGACTCACGTGTGATGGCCTCCATGTGGCGCTCCATGCAGCAGCAACCTATGTAAGTGCAGACACACACTGTTCATGTGTAGGCATGCCATAAAGCAGGGTGGTTGTTTTGCTGCATGTCTAGTTATGCGATCCTTCTGATACTGAACGGAGTTTGCCTCCCACTTATATTGCTTTTGCTTCTTAAGGCATGCTATTACTACGTACTGTATGTATGGGTTATTATCATATGACTGATTTCTTGATAACTAACTGTATTTTGATATCTTGCCTTACAGGCCTCCACAGTCTAGGCCACCTCTTGCTGACACAACGAACTTGGAAGACCCACTAACAGTGGAAGATGTGCAGGTGCGTTATGGCTGGTGCTCCGCATTAGTGAACGAGAACAAGGCTGCAGCCTTTTATATACCTTAGTACACATGTGTGTGTGTGTGTGTGTGTTTGAAGGGGAGGTGGGGGTGGGGGGGGCTGTAGGTGGGTGGTCTATATGGCTATATGTGTGTGGGTGTGAGGAGATTTTTGGCAATAAGGTATGTGGCAAAATGATGGAGACTTTAGGTGTTTATGTAACTGTAGATGTGTGTATGTCAGATATATATATATATATATATATAAAATCATATATAAAATTAGCACCATTGTCAAGATATGCTGACACACACACACACATGTATGTGCAGGCTTTGGATGAGGCCGTGGTCGATGCAAGTGCAGAGGGCGAGGTGAAGAAGAAGCAGGCTGCGGTCCGCAAGGCATCACGTCAGTCGGCTTTGGCAGAGCTAGAAGGGAACAAGAAGCCCTTAGGGGGCAAGAAGACCGGTGGTAAGAAGCCTCCTCCCGTCCCAGAAAAACGTCCTAGCCGTGCCAATAAGGCTTCTATCCCTGCTGCTGCCACGAAGAGGAGGAAGACTAAGGGGAGTGTAGAAGAGAGCAGTGATGATGATGCAAGTGGTTTGGAGTAGTCGTACTTGCATGTCCATACGTATGTATGTACCACTTATATATGTACAGCTTTCTACAAAGTTATCTTTTATCTACCTGGGATCCCTCTTTGTGGATGGTGACTCAAGCAATCGTGCAAAAGCTGCTTTTTCTAGGATGCTCGCTAAGGCCCAAAAGGCTCACCACATGCTCCGTAGGCGATGCCATACTATGGAGATATACAATATTGATATTCTCACCCACCTGTTTGATTCTCTTGTACAACCTATCCTGAATTTTGGCTGTGAGGTGTGGGCTCCTTCTATTCTGAACAACACACTTATCTCAAATGACCATACTTGTGAGAAATGGCATAGAGGTATACTTAAACAAATGTTGGGTGTTTGCCAATCTACTACATCTAATATTATCATGGAAGAGCTGGGTAGAACCCCGTTGTGTTTTGCTTGGCTTAAACAAGCTTTGCGCTTCTGGAACAAGACCATAGATAAAGAACCTGAGGATCTCATTAGAATGGCTCTTGAGGAATCTTTTGATTCCAACACTGGCTAGGTTCATGACTTACGTTGTGCTCTCCACAAGCTAGGATCCAGTGAAAACCTCAACATTTTGGAGGCTGTCGATGTCGAAGGTATTATGTCTGAAGTTTTTGAGTCATGGAGGTTTAAGTACCCAAGTGACACCAATGCAGTCAGAGACATCCCTGATGAGAGAAGGGTTGGCTTTAAACGCCTCCGATACCAGAAATGGTTCGCAGCCAACAGCAATGATGAGAATGGCTTGATTCCCTTTACATCTGCCTTACATAAGCAGGATCAGATTCGTTCTATAGCACAGTTTAGAATGGGTTTCCATTGGCTGAACACAGAAAGAATGAGGGTGGTGGATAGAGCACACATCCCTCGTGCAATGAGACACTGTCAAATGTGTGGGTTCCAAAAACCTGAGGATGAAATGCATATGTTTGAGTGCCCTTTTTATAATGATATTCGCCTCCGCTACCAGAATCTGTTTACAGATATTTATAGGCATGTCCATGAGGATACCGACTTAACCGTATGGAATGTGGAATTCTGCGATTCCACATTCAGAACCTTTATGAATGGAAATGGCACTAAGACTTTCTGGAGCAACCTAGCCGACTATCTTTCTACTTGTAGAAGAGCAAGACAGGAAGCCCTGGACTGCTTAGTGGCACCGTAATTTATTATCCCTTTTTTTCTTTTCTTCTTGTGATTTCTCATTTGTTAGCTTCTTACCTCCGCCACTGTAAGTGTAACGGTACAGAACCCTTCACGGGTACTCTGGCCGTCCAGCAAGGCATACGGGTACACCGTACCCGTAAGCCACGTGACGAACGCACATGATACAGTACCATACCCATGTACTGCCTCATCTCTCACAACGCACACGTTGCGTACATAGACACGAGCTACTCGGAATGAACCCTTCTACTACTTCCACGAAGACGTCCTTTCCAAGCTACTCGACATCCCATACTTAGGTAACACCCTTACTGTTCTGCTAGCTTACACATATCGACATACATATAAACATACATCACGTAGCCTGTTACACTAGACTAACCCCTCAAGCTGCTAGGAGCATCCTGAGCTGTTACACTGGTAGCGGAGCTGGTTTCGTTCCTTAGGGACCTCACGCATACACATACGCACGCATACGAATTTTTCTTCGAATTAATCGCACCCGCCAGGACATCCTGTCGGCTTTCTGGCATTTGCTGCTCTCTGTTCCTGCTCTTCCTTGTAAGCCACGAGTAAACGTAGCGCCTGTTCGGTTCTCGCAGTGAACGGTCCTGTTAGGCTCGACACGCCCTAGGCCACCTGCGACCTGTCTTGCATGGGCATCTTTTCCTAGCCTGCCCTGCCCCTGTATGGCCTACGTTCTCGATTCTTGCATTCACGTCCTGTCCTTTTGGTCATAGCTTCCAGCGCTCTATTCACGAGCATTTCCCTCGCGGATTGATCAATAGCGCAGCATCGGCTTCATTTGCCACCTCGGCCGTACTTGCTTTAATTAGGGTACTTCACGAGCCTGTCCTGCGGCTCTCCCTGCTTGCTGCATCATCTATTCGTGCTGTCCACCTGCTATCTTGCTCATTCTGTCGCGCAATTCGATTCGTCGGTGTACTTCCTTGCTTGCCCTGTGGTCCGTGCCTTTGCAGTGCTAATATCCCTCATCGTATTCTGGACGAACGCGTCATAATCAGTTAAGCTTGAGGCATTATCAGCTCGTTACGCTCGCAAATTTTACTAGTCCCTGTGGCAGGTGATATTTTGGCCTCTTAGAGTTGCGAGTAATTCCCCCTCTCTCGCCCACCACTCATCCCTGTCCAGCCTACTGACTTGTGCTGTTGCCTGTGCATAATGGCCTCCCACAGAACAACCCTGGGTACCGACGCCGCTGCTGAGCAGCCTACGATGTCAGTGGTCGATACCAATCCGGAAGGGATTGCGTCGTCTGACACTGTGCCCGACACTGAGCTCGGTGCGACGCAGGACGAGCCCGCCTCTGCCGACGCGCGGCCCTCTGTGTCAGTGGGTACGCTGCAGCCTCTGGTTGCCGGCTTCGGTGGTCTGGCTGCATCCTCGGGTGCGCCGACCGCTGCCCCGCCTACGGGCGCGGGCATTGCCCCGACGCCGACAACGACGCCGATGGCTGGGCCTGGCCTCGAGGAGGCCAGCGCTACCTATCGCGCTAGCGCTGAGCGCAAGCGGCGTGTGCACATGGGTGATCACCTGATCGCTGTGAAGCAGATTGGACACCTCCGCGCCTCTGCCGACTCGCGGCCCACAGTCGCAGTCGCGCGGCCCACAGTCGCGCGGCCCACAGTCGCGCGGCCCACAGTCGCAGTCGCGCGGCCCGCAGTCGCGCGGCCCACAGTCGCGCGGCCCACAGTCGCAGATGTTGCTGTCGCTGTCGCTGTTGCTGTCGCTGTCGCTGTCGCGTGTCGCCTACGACGAATTCCGAGGGAATCACGTCGTCCGACACCGACTCTGACTCTGAGCTCCCGGCGACGCAGGATGGTTCTGCCTCCGTCGGAGAGCGGCCTTCCGTTTCCGTCGGCACGCTGCGACCTCTGGTCGCGAGCTTAGCCGGTCTGGCTGCATCCTCGGGTGCGCCAACCGCCACGCCCGACGCCGACAACGACGACGCAGCCCGCGCATCCTCCCAATTTCAGGGAGCATGTCGTCGCTCAAATGTGTCTCAAAACGTCGCTCAAATGTTGCTCAAATGTCGTCGGCCACAGACCCCAATTAAAGCTAACGCCAGGACCTTCGGGCCTGAGTATGCCTTTCTGCCCCGACAGGACCAGGGAGCCTCTGACGTATAAGAATGATTTCTAAACCAGCGACGGGCTAATACAGCCCGATTGACTCCGCCGGCGGGCCGCGTGCCCTTTTCCGACCACCTCAGCACAAGTTGCTTCACGTGTCGCTCAATCAGGCACAGCACTCAGCAGTGTCCGACGCGGGTCCGACGACCTGGCCATATTCCGAGCGACAGTTTCATCCACTTGACAGATTTCGCCAGGTCATGGCCCGCCATAGCCGCGCAATTCCACGCAAATGCTTATAAGCATTTCGCGACCCGATGGCACGCCATATCACACGACAGGGGAACCGACTGTTGTGCCGATGCAGTCACCTGCGGCAGACATCCATAACGATCACGTCCGACCGCGTGGGTTAAATACCCCGACGCGCACGGATACTCCTGACCGACCGCCTCCCCACGCTAAAGAGGACCGACGACACGTTTCGGAATTCGCAAAGCGGATCTCCGACTTTCCACAGAGTGTGACTCCTTGACGAGAATAGGGTGGACAGGGGCACACGCGCAAGAGCCGCGACGATGGATCATGGCGTAAGACGCTGTCCTCGACGTCCGGTTAGCATAATACCCTATTTCTCATATGTATTTAGCGGTCCTCTACGCATCCCCTTGGACGAATCGTGGGCCTCGAGCATCACGATTAAGGTAGGATAGTATCGTGACGTGGGTCGAGACGCTATTAACGCTCAACATATTTCGTTATGAGATATAATTCGTTTTTTTTTCTACCGGAAACGCACGTCGCTCTTACCCGACTACACAAAGTGGCATGCGCCAGCATACTCCTCGCTCCCTGCAGGATTACTTCCATTAAATCAAGCCGGAGTTTTGCAAGGTCCCCGACCTGACGACCCTCAAGCGACTGAATTTCTTCGCATGGGCTTGTCCGACGCTCTCCGTGCTCTTACGCCCGCTAGAAACGGGAACGTTGTTTAGCACGATGGAATATTGGTTCCACTACCTGCAGTAGGGCGAGGCGAGACAGACCGCCGTCGCAACCGGCAATTCCTTCACGGACCAAAGCGACAGTTAGGAGAAAGGGGGATGAATAATCGAAGATCATGTTACCCCCCCTCCGACTTCGATTCTTTCTCTTCGCCGCGCATGAACCATCGACGCTGTCGAAGAGTTACACTCTAAGTCGACAATGAGCTCCAAGCTGAAGGAGGTCGGAGAGTTGCACTCTCATCCGACAATTGCCCATGCTTTCGGCCAACAGTAGTAGTTCCCCGGCTGGCCCTTTCGGGAGACAAACACAGGCCGAGGGGGTAGACGACGTAGCGGATCCCAACGACCGCAGACCTTCAAGCTGAGTTGATCGCCAGGGTCGCAGGTCCTCAGCTTGCAAGGTGCGAGTCGACGTAACGAAGGCAGTCTACTTCGGCCCCGATCCTAAGGAGCACATCCCCAGTTCGATGGGAACCCGTCGGAACCCGTCGGAAACACAACTGGTGGACGGTGGTACCGAACGCCGTTGTTTCCACCCGACTACATACACGAAGGATCGATAAAGCTTTTCTCGATCTCACTGCACTTGTTTTACCGCAATCATCCAACCCTCTTCCACGATAAACCGAGCCCTACGGTGTCCGATAAATATAAAATATTTGGCACGGGTCGGAGCGACACGTTCATACCGCGGTCTTCCCTATCAGAAGGCCGACATGTGGTTGAAACCGGTAACGTTCTCCATTGTAAGCAGTCGGACGAGGCGAAACAAAGCACCAGAGCAATACTTGACGGGTATTACAATAAAATGCTCTACGGCTGCGACGGGGTCTACCCGTGCAGTCGAGATACAATTATTGGCGCATTAAGCGCCCCCTCTGATTCTTTTCTTTTTCATAGCTGATCCATGGAGTACCTCGACAGAAATTCTGATCGGTGCTCCATCAAGGGCCCTAAAGTAATAGCGCTCGTACAAACGAGTAGCCCATTGAAGCGCTCGAGTAGTCGCATGCCAGCCGGCCCTATGTTAGGGGTGAAATACAGGCTGATGAGGTCGAACAACCTGCTGATGCCAATACGATTACACGTCGGGTCCTTCTCCCCAGACTACACGACATTTCAGTCCAACGAGGCACGGGGTCGCTGCAGACATATTCCCATCAGTCCCGCAAAGTACCAGACCTCACTGTCCGCGAGCGATATAATATTTCGCCGGGACTCATTGATGACCTCCGACCCAAATATTTGACGGTCGGAAAATGGGTGCATTGTTCGATCCGATGGTCGACGTATTCCACTATCTGCAGCTGGACATGTCCCGCAATACGCAGCAGCATCGACGGGCAACAGAGCGGGGGCTACACGTACACAGGTCGACGACTCGATCCCAGCGATCGGCAGACACAAGGTACCTTTCTTCCGACACAGCCATTTATGCTTTGCTGGCGTTACGAGCTAAAGACGAGACCGACAATACCGGATTCTCGTCCGACAAAAAGCCAAAAGTTGGACGCACGCCACGAGTAGCCCATTGATGCGCTCGAGTAATCGCATTCTGGCTGGCACCTTCGGGGAAAATCACAGGCCGAGAAGGTAGAGAGGACCACGACGTACGCAGCAGAGCGCAGCCCTGCAAGCAGAGTAGATCGCCAGGGTCGCAGGTCCTTCGCTTGCACGGTGCTGATCACGCTCTCAACGACGCGACCAAGGCAGTATACTTTGGCCCCGCACCTGAGGAGGGCATCCCCAGATCCGGTTGAAACCCGTCGATACTTAAACTGGTGGTCGGAGGCATTGGATCCCAAAGTTCGCGAGAAACACATCGCTGCCAGACGGTCAACGAAGTGCATCCGTCGCAATCACGCACAACGAAATCCGAACACTTTCCCCGTGCTCACTACGCGAGCCATTCGGGTATTCGAAGTCAACTCCGCGACAGCCCCGATATGCTTTTCAACGCCCGATCTGGCGCGAAGCAATTGCTCACATTGGCAGATACGGGCGCGCCGGGTTGCCTTATGGAAAGGCGCAAGGCTGCTGATCTCGGTTTGCACATCTACCCTTGGGAACACGAACGCGACGGATTCACTTGCGCTAACGACGGGATTATCAAAATCGTGGCATGGGCAGAATCGTTCCTCATGCCCAACCTATTATCGGAATCACACGTCGCTCTCACCTAACTACACGAAAGTGGCTTGCGCCAAAATACTCGATCCGTGCAGAATTATTACCAAGCCATCAAGTCGGAATTTCGCAAAGTCCCTGATCTCACCAATCGCGAGAAGTTAAACTTCTTTCGCATAGGACTCTCCGACGATCTCCGCGCCGGAGCGCAGTCTGGGCGCGAGTCGGGCACGATATTCGAGACGATGGAGGACTTGTTCCGCTATCTGCAATTGGACGAGGCGAGAAAAGTCGTCGCTGCTCGCGGCAAGTCCTTGACGGACAAGCGCGATCGCAATCAGAGGGGAGGTTCGGCTAATCATAAGTCGAAGTCACCGTTCAAGAGGCCCGCGAATACTAGTTACCCGGGCCTAAAGACCACCGACGACGGCGGGGAGATGAACTCTCGCCCGGCCAAGAGACCCAAACGGGAGGCCAACGGTAGTCGCAACCCGGCCGCTGGCCGAGGAGGTGGAGGACGTAGTGCGACGCAACCTACGCACAGCGCCTATCTGGGTGGATCGCCAAAGTCGCAGGTCCTCAGTTTGCAAGGTGCTGCTCGCACGCTCGAGAACGGCCACGCTCCCTATCCACGTCCAACGATATGTTGGCAAAGCGGTTGTCCATGTCGTCGACAAACTTCCTGGAGGATTGGATTTAA
The DNA here is from genome assembly GCA_013435795.1 of Chlamydomonas sp. ICE-L. Lineage (NCBI taxonomy): Eukaryota > Viridiplantae > Chlorophyta > Chlorophyceae > Chlamydomonadales > Chlamydomonadaceae > Chlamydomonas > Chlamydomonas sp. ICE-L. The sequence goes on along the minus strand of JACBWV010000338.1, from coordinate 7,615,374 downwards.
TCGTCGGATTTGACTGCAGGCACGACCAAAGGGCCGTCCTCGACTACGATCGCATGACAATGTCGCTCAAACGGTACGGCTGCTGTTTAACCCCTATTAACGGGCAGCGGGACGGAACGGCTCATTCCTTCTTCACCATGGCTCTATCGGGCAAGTCAACCGATGACCCAGTCATTACGGGTTGCGAAGCAGCGAAGTTTTTAAAGGCTGGCGCTAACCACTGACGTCATGGTCAACGTCCGCGAATCGCGAGCAGACTTACCGGCGTCAAATGTCACAGCAGATGAAAGAGCAATATTGCTCACGATATAATTGCCGTCCGACGGACCGTTCCCTGGTCCGCCAGTGGCTAGTGGTGGATTTCGAATATTAGATCCACGACACCATCCTTGCCCACGACGATCCAACGCTCATCTCGGCCAGCAGTCTGCGCGCCCTCCTATGGAAGTACCGCAAAGTCTTCAACAATTTGCCGATGGAGACTCCTAACCATCGCGTCATACCTCACGTCTGGTTATTACCAAATACGAATATCGGACGAGGACGCGCCAAAAACTGCGTCCACTACCCCGATGGGTCAGATCGAATTTATAGTCCTTGGAATAGGATTGGCGAACGCGCCTGCCGCGTTCCAAGCAGTCTGACGCATCGTTACTTGGTACAGGCGCGGTGCTCTTACAAGATAAACACCGGCCACAATCCGCTCACGTACTTCGTAGCAAGGCGGTCCTTTCGCGACGCATGGCATGAGGACCTTGCACCCTTTAGCTATACTGGGAGTATCGCGCTGGTCGCAATGTTATGGCTGACACGGTCAGTCGCACCCCCAACCTCTCCGCACCGCCGACGTCGTGGTCGCGCACCAGCTGTTGGTGTTCTCTCTCTTGGTCAGCGAATGCCGTCCTTGATCGAAGAAGCTACGCCCTGTTGCGGTCGTTCCCACAGTCATTGATATCCTACCCCGCCCTCCAACGGTCTTGCCCGTACCTTCGGTTCCGGTCAAGGACACGCGACGACGCAGACGCCCAATGCCCTAGGCGTCGACTCCCTCCTCTTTCTCCATCATGGATCGAGTTTTGGCTGGATACAAAACGGACTCAAACTTCACGCCGGGCTGCAAGCGCCTCCGCGATAAGTTTTCCAGAAACGGTTACTGGTTCAAGAAGAACAAGTACGGGCGCAAATTTTTGTGTGTCCCCCTCGACGCGGCACTTCGCCTGGATATTATCCGCGAAGCTCACAACCCAATTTACATGGGCCATTGCGGTCGCACCAAGACATTGGAGCTGGTCACCCGCACTTTTACTTGGGCCAAAGTCACGGCAGATGTTACTGCCTTAGTCCAACAATGCCATAAGTGCCAAACGAACAAGCCCGGAAACGCAAAGCCTAACGGTACCATGGTTCCCGTGGAAATTCCTGAGAAATTCTGGGAGTGCGTCTCCACAGACCTTATTACGGCGCTTCCGCCAACTTCTTCTGGCCATGATGCCATCGCAGTGTTCGTCGACAAACTGTCGAAGATGGTTCATGTCGAACCTTGTCATACTACGATAAACGCAGAGGAATTCGCTTCCCTATACCTGAATCGTGTCATCCGATATCATGGTATCCCAAAGAAACTCCTCAGTGATCGCGATGCGCGATTCACAGGAAATTTTGGCGTGGCTCTCCATCGATTGATGGGCACGCGACAAGCGTTTTCGACTGCGTTTCATCCTCAAACTGACGGTCAGACGGAACGCATGAACCGAGTCATCGAGGACATGATTCGCCACTATGTGGGGCCGTACCACGACGATTGGGATAAGTCCTTGGCGCTTGTGGAATTTGCAATCAACAATTCCTACCAAGAGTCCATTCAAAACACCCCCTTTCGGGCGTACCTTGGTTACGACCCTACGACGCCGCTAAAGGCAGAAGTCGAATCGAAATGTCCGGCTGCCAAAAATTGGTGGGCCGATCACATTGAACGACAAGATCAATGGAAGGCATGCATGCAAGCCGCTTAGGATCGGCAGAAAGCCCATTACGATAAACGAAAAACGGAGGTTTTCTTCAACCTTGGTGATAAAGTTCTCTTGTCCACCCGCAATATGAAGTTCAAGGCAACGGGTAATCCAAAATGTACGCCTCGTTTTGTTGGCCCCTATACGATTACGGAATGCATTGGTCCACGCGACGAGGTCACCGGAGTCGTCCGGCAAGTCACGGCGTGCCGCTTGGCTTTGCCCAAGATGATGCGCATCCACCCCGTGTTTCACGTGGGTTTGATCAAGCATTGGCGCTCCGATGGCGTTGTCCATGTTGGACAACCGCTTGAGTTCGACTCCGACGGCGCTCCAATTTGGAATATCCAATGCATCATGCGCGAGAAGTCGCGTGTCATAGGCACATCCAGCAAACGACGTCTCGAATACTTGGTCCGATGGCAAGACTACGGTATTGAGCAAGACACTTGGGAACTCGCCAAGGCGGTCAAGAAAAGTGCCCCTCACATCGTCGATGCATGGAAATCACGTGTTACGCCCGTTATGTCCCTACGTACGTCAAAAAAACGGGCCCATCACCAACCCATCGCACTCGACGCATACGACACGGCGGTTAGATTGCTTTATTCATAAAGCTATCTTTCCCGGAGTACTCAAAAGGGATGTTAAATGGTTCTCTCCGAAACCAACTTGATTCATCAAGTATATTTTGAGCACGGCACATACGACTACGACTGGTATTCACATCCCACCTTTATTACGATCAGATTCGGGGTCCGCATCTCTTCTGGAGGGGGGGGAGTGTAACGGTACAGAACCCTTCACGGGTACTCTGGCCGTCCAGCAAGGCATACGGGTACACCGTACCCGTAAGCCACGTGACGAACGCACATGATACAGTACCATACCCATGTACTGCCTCATCTCTCACAACACACACGTTGCGTACATAGACACGAGCTACTCGGAATGAACCCTTCTACTACTTCCACGAAGACGTCCTTTCCAAGCTACTCGACATCCCATACTTAGGTAACACCCTTACTGTTCTGCTAGCTTACACATATCGACATACATATAAACATACATCACGTAGCCTGTTACACTAGACTAACCCCTCAAGCTGCTAGGAGCATCATGAGCTGTTACAGTAAGTGGTTGAGATCTGGGTCCGGCTCTAGGGGGTTTAATACCTACGCCACCAAAACGGTGTTTGGGAGCTTGGTTTGTTTGTCCTCGACACACCCCTGATGTAATGGGTTTTTTTGCTTTGTGGGTGCTTTTTCTTTTTGTTTTAGTATACTAATATATAGGTATGTGTACATAGCTATATATTTATATTTATGTTTAAAAACCAATCCCACAATTAGGTTTTATGCTAATGTGTGTTGGTGCGTATGTACGTACCACCTACATATTACTTACATTACATTACATACATTACATTACATTACATTACAGACATTACATTACATTACATTACATTACATTACATTACATTACATTACATTACATTACATTACATTACATTACATTACATTACATTACATTACATTACATTACATTACATTACATTACATTACATTACATTACATTACATTACATTACTTACATTACATTACATTACATTACATTACATTACATTACATTACATTACATTACATTACATTACATTACATTACTTTACATTACATTACATTACATTACATTACATTACATTACATTACATTACATTACATTACATTACATTACATTACATTACATTACATTACATTACATTACATTACATTACATTACATTACATTACATACATTACATTACATTACATGTTAAAGTCTACTTGACACCGCGAGGGTGTATGAGACTCTGTGCTTTAAACAAAAAGAAAAAGCACCCACAAAGCAAAAAAAACCATTACATCAGGGGTGTGTCGAGGACAAACAAACCAAGCTCCCAACCACCGTTTTGGTGGCGTAGGTATTAAACCCCCTAGAGCCGGACCCAGATCTCAACCACTTACAGTGGCGGAGGTAAGAAGCTAACAAAGGAGAAGTCACAAGAATAAAAGAAAAAAAGGGATAATAAATTACGGTGCCACTAAGCAGTCCAGGGCTTCCTGTCTTGCTCTTCTACAAGTAGAAAGATAGTCGGCTAGGTTGCTCCAGAAAGTCTTAGTGCCATTTCCATTCATAAAGGTCTGAATGTGGAATCGCAGAATTCCACATTCCATACGGTTAAGTCGGTATCCTCATGGACATGCCTATAAATATCTTTAAACAGCTTCTGGTAGCGGAGGCGAATATCATTATAAAAAGGGCACTCAAACATATGCATTTTGTCAGCATGAATTGCGGTGCTCTCACGCGTTTTATGACTTGGTGACTACTTATGTACTTCCTTAGAACTATCGGCTCTGCCAGTACTGTGCCAGCTTCCCGTAGTGACAGCTTCCTGTTGACTGAGTCATCCTTGAGTGACTCAGTGACAGCTTCCTGTTGGCTGCGTCACCGGTCTGGCCTGTACCCTGTTAGGTTCCTGGCTGCTGCCCCTTTCTCCACTGGTGCCCCTTAATGGGTCTCCTGTGCTTGTAACTTATTCTCGTCTCCGTGTATAGATTGGCGCGTCTGTTCCGCTGCTTTCATCTCTGTCCACTCTCTGGAGTGTATTAAAGCTGATAGGTCATTGGGTCCATTATGGTACCACTGCTTAATGCATCTTCTACGTCGTCCTCTCCTTGGCTTCCACGAGCTTCATTCTGGGAGTTCCGAAGTCCTGACATGACGACGAATTGGCTAGACGATTGCACGCCAGCGGCCTCTGCTGCCGGAGAGGAGGATCCTTCCGCCATCGTGGAAGTAACCCCCCCCCAGTCATTCCTCCATATTCTCTTCCTTTTCCTCCCCTGCCGTCTGTCGCCTCCTCCCGTCTGTCGTAGATGCCTGTGACGTTCAGACTCAAGTCGGCGACTAGCCTGGACATCGGTGGAGATACCCTGTCTTCGTCTGCTCGCGTCCTTGACGTCGCTATCATATCTCCGGTGTTTGAGGCTCTGCCTGCATACCGGAGGTTGCCAAGCCGACCAAGCTCCCTGCTGATGTCTACGTCGTCTGTGCCCCCTTTGCTCTGCCCAGCCGACGGTCGGCTACTGGCATGAGCTTGCGCTCTAGTGGCTCTGTGCTACCTTCTGGAGAATTTTTTCGATCAAGCTGGCGGATCGCCGGCACTGCCGTAGGGTTCGCCAGAGGAGAACGACCTACGCGTCTGGACCTGGAGATTCTGGAGGTGGTAGGAAGCAGGGGGGTATGGTCAGCACCACTACGGGTGCTGCTCCCTCTACCCCCCAACCGGGTGAGTCGAGCGATAGAGGGGGGGACTTGGGATTGACTGATCATCGACGGAAGGATTTTAGGATCTTTAAATGCCTCGGCTCTGCTCTTCGCATCCTAGCGATAAATTTTCGAATTCTGCCCTTGCGATTTGCGATTTTCTGCCATTGGTGCGATTTTCTGCACCAGGTGCGACTTGCTGCACTGTCATTCTCGTCTCCTTTTTCCCATACCTCAAATCTCGACTTCGACCTAACGCTTCCCCACCTTCTGTGAGTCTCGCAGCGCCGGACTTCGCCCATGCTACAGGCCGAAGTGGAGGCCGTCCTGGCCCTAGTCCAGCGGCCGTGGAGGATCTTTGGCATGATATCTTGGTGGATATTTTTTCTCTCTTAGGCTCCTTGGGACCCCTGGGTGCGTTCCGTGGTTCGACAGAGGTCGCTACTTTGTCTTACCGTGCCCCTGGTTCCCCCCTTAGGTGTATGCCTTAGCTACGTGAGTTTGGGTTCAAGTGTTTGAGTTCTGATAGGGCTTAGGAATTTTTTAGTTAAGTGGTATAGAGGCATGGTTGACCTCGATTAGTTGTGGCAGTCATGAGTTGTTGATGATGACACTGCTCAGCAGAGTGCTAGTGTGTTATCTTCGCAATCGGCTGTACCTCTAGGGAGAAGGGACTCCTTTGGAGCTGTTCTTTGGGGTTGTGCCTGATGTGTCGTTGTTACGCTATATTGTTTCCCTTGCTACGTCACGTTCGTCAATGGGAAGAAACGTAACAAGCTAGTTAAAAAGGCATTATTTGGTAGACTGGTTGGGTATTCCCTGGTGAGTAAGGGTTATTATGTTTGGAATCCGATGTTGCGCCAGTTAGTAGTGAGTAGTGATGTACTCTCTATCTCCAGTTAGTCTAAACTGTCTTTCTGGGTTCTCCCATTAGTATGGGTCCCCGTGCCCGCTTGCATCCCTCCTGTCATCAAACGGTGATATGTTACGTGTTACCGGTAAATTCCCTACGCCCTTTAACGACCCCAATTGTTGATGGCTGGCCTGGCTGGGATGTATCCAGATTGCATTCCAGACCAGGGCCTGATCATGCTGTATTGTGTGTGAAGTTTTCGGGCGGGTGGGAGTTGTATATCCAATCAATAATTTAGCCGAATCTCAGGGGGTCGCCAGGCCCTCCTCTGTGCCATGTTTTATCGGTGAAGCTCTAGGATTCAGACAGTCTCAGGTCATAGTGGAGCCTGTCATAGGTCCATTGTCTAATAGTCGCCAACCTCCGGCCACCTTGGATGGCTCGCAGGCGTTGTTTCTCCCTTCGCCTCCTGCCGTCCCTGGTGGATCATCCGGGTCAAGCCCATGTGATGATGTAGCCGTCACGTGGAGTGAGTGATGATCTAGAGTATTGGTCTGGTTTGATACTGCGTATGGCTGGGGTGTTACAGTCAACGCAGGATTCATTGTTTTAGGTGCTGCTGGTTCTCATACGTAGGTTAACATGGCCCTATGTGTGGGTGCCTATTCCTCAGCACCGCCTAGACTGTCTTATAGGGTAGTCTAGATTGGTGGAGCGTTACGACGCTTTGTTTAGGCAGCTTCCTTTCAACTTATCAGCTTGTATGCGCCCCGTAGAGAAGACAGAGATGAAAGCAGCGGAACAGACGCACCAATCTATACACGGAGACGAGAATCGCATTACAAGGACAGGCGGACGCCAAAGGACACCAGCGGTGGGAGAGGCGGATGCCTGTAACCTGACTAGAACCTAAGCCAGGAATATTAAGCCGGGCACAGGCAATACAGAGCGTGTCAGTGAGAGACCGGTGACGCAGCCAACAGGAAGTCACTGAGTCATGAAGGATGACACAGTACTGGCACAGCCGATAGTTCTAAGGAAGTACATAAGTAGTCACCAAGTCATAAAACGCGTGAGAGCACCGCAATTCATGCTGATACTCCACCTATGACACAGGTGACAGACAATACTACTTCTCCACCTATGGCACTGGTGACATAGAACTATATGTAACAATTAAAAAAAAAATCAAAGAACTCCGAAAAATCGAGAGAACTTCAAATTGAACCCAAAGGGTGATATGAAGGAATGAAACAAGGCAAAAACCAAAAATTTGCCAAGTTAGAAAAAGATGAAAACCGAATATCAAAGATGGGTAACAACGGTATAGAAAACCCGATCCGGGAATAGGAACCTAATGCCAAACAATGATAATCAAAGAAACCAATGTAACCAAAACAAAAATGACCCTAAGAAGAAGCGGTCATTCCAAGCATCCGGATAAACCTCCAGAACACAGCGGGATCAAGGGGCTTGGTGAAGGGGTCAGCACAGTTGTCCTTGGTGTTAACATAGGCAACATCCAGTGAACCATCCTCCACCAGCTCCTTGATGTAGTGATGAATAACATCAATGTGCTTGCTGCGAGGGAGGAGCTGCCAGTCATTGGCCCAACTCAGAGACCCTAAGTTGTCACCCTGAATGGTAACCAAATCACACGGCAGACCCAGATCCACCCTCAACTTCTTCAACCATTGCACCTCCCTGGCAGCCTGAGACAGGGCCTGATACTCAGCCTCACTAGAGCTAATGGCAACAGTAGGCTGCCTCTTGCTCATCCAGTTCACTATGCACCCCCCAGCTAGCACAGCAAAGCCAGTCTGAGATCTCCTGTCAGACCCATCATCAGCAAAGGATGAGTCACATCCTCCACCAGCTCCTTGATGTAGTGATGAATAACATCAATGTGCTTGCTGCGAAGGAGGAGCTGCCAGTCATTGGCCCAACTCAGAGACCCTAAGTTGTCACCCTGAATGGTAACCAAATCACACGGCAGACCCAGATCCACCCTCAACTTCTTCAACCATTGCACCTCCCTGTCAGCCTGAGACAGGGCCTGATACTCAGCCTCACTAGAGCTAATGGCAACAGTAGGCTGCCTCTTGCTCATCCAGTTCACTATGCACCCCCCAGCTAGCACAGCAAAGCCAGTCTGAGATCTCCTGTCAGACCCATCATCAGCAAAGGATGAGTCACTAAAGACAGTAAAAGAGAACTCAGGGCTGTGAGTGTAAGTGAGTCCCAGGTGGGAATGTGACCTCAAATACAAGAGCAAACGCTTGGCTGCCCCCCACAGGGGGACGGTAGGGTGAGCAGAAAAACTGGACAGGTAGCTCACAGCAAAAGAAATATCAGGCCTGGTGCAAGTAGCCAGGTATAGCAAAGCACCGACAAGAGAGAGGTACTGACTATTAGAGGGCAGGGGGTCTCCAGGTGGGTCAGTGACGGTGGACTTGGCCATGGGGGCACCAAACTTGGGCTTGGCAGCAGCAGTAAGACCAAACTGCTCCACCAGATCAACAATGTAGGAGTGCTGGGAGAGGTTGATCTGAACACACCTGCCGGCAGAGTCAAGTGTAACAGCCATGTCCAAGGAGAGGAACTGAACCGGCACACCCATCTCTTTGACCTCCCAGCCAGCTTTTTCCATAGCCTTGATCAGCAAAACATACCTATCCAGCTCACTAAAAGCACAGATAAAATCATCAACATAGGTCAGGACATAGCTCCACCCACCAATAGAATCCCTCCTAAAATACAGAGCAGGTTCTGCCTTGCACATAGTAAAACCATGTGCAACCAAAACCCGCTTGACATCCATACTCCAAGCCCTGGGCGCCTGTTTCAAACCATAAAGGGACTTGATCAGTTTGCACACAAGGGGAACACCGTTAGGACCAAGTAACTTAAAGCCCTCAGGCTGGTGGCAGTACAGGTCCAGACCAGGTTCTAGCTTAGCATTCAGAAATGCAGTCTTGATGTCCAGCTGCCGAACAAACATTTTCCTATGAGTGATGGCAGCAAGGAGCACCCTCAGACCTGCTTTAGAAGAAACGGGGGCATATACATCATGAAAGTCCAGCCCAGGACGCTGCAGAAAACTACGGACCACAAAACGTGCCTTGAAGCAGATAGAACCATCAAACCCCAACCTTCTTCACAAATAACCACCTGCCAGACAGGATCCTCTGCTTAGGAGGCTGTGGAGTGAGTGCCCAAGTACCATGGGCATGTAGGGACGCCATCTCATCCTTCATAGCAAGGAGCCATTGATCCCTGTCAGGGTTGGAGGGAAGCATGGCAGCTTTATAGGTTATTTCAGTGGATGTGGAAATGTATGCTCCCACGTACAAGCATTTTACTTGTACATGAGCAGCGGGGATATCAGCAGTATCAGCAGTAACCGGTAGCAAAGCCCCCAGCGCAGCACTACTGCCTAGTTGAACAAGGCCGGCCTTATTTGCCTCTATGTCATCAAAGCCTGGGTCGACCGGAACACCCCAGCCATACGCAGTATCAGACCCGGACCAGTGTTCTAAATCATCACTCACACTCTCGGTGACGGTCACATCGTTACAAAGCCTTGTCCGGTGTAAACCACCAGGGACAGCAGGAGGCGAAGGGATCAACAGCGCCCGCGAGCCATCCGAACAGGTGGACAGGGGGTGGCAACTAGTGGACAGTGGACCAATATAAGGCTCCACTATGACCTGAGGCTGTCCTAATCCTAGAGCTTCGCCGACGAAACGTGGCGCCGAGGAGGGCCTGGCGACCCCCTGAGATTCGGGTAAATTTACGTCTGAAAGGACTTCGGAATCCCACCCGTCCAGTACCTTCACACGCAATGCATCACCATCAGCCCCTGACCTGGGACACAAAGTCATCCCATGACCAGGGCAGCGGTCGACAATTGGGGTTGGTAAGGGATCTAAGGCATGAACCGCTGAATCAGGCATATGGCTGTTGATGGCAGCAGAGATGCGAGAAACATACGGTGCCCCGTCATAAGGGGACAGCCCAGGTATGCAGTTATAGCTAAACTGTTCATAGAAAAGTACATCACAACTCTCTACTACCTGGCGCAACTTAGGAACCCAAACAAAATAACCCTTACTCACCAGAGAATACCCAACCAGTCTACCAGATAACGCCCTTTCGTCTAGCTTGTTGCGTTTCTTCCCGTTGACTAAGGTAACATAGCAAGGGCAACCAAACACACGCAACAACGACACATCAGGTAGAACCCCAAAAAACAACTCATGAGGAGTCTTGTCACCCTGATTGGGCAGCCGGTTACGTAGGTAACAAGCAGCTAGGAAGGCATAGGGCCAGAAAGACTTAGTAAGCTTAGACTCCAAGTGGATACTCCTAGCTATGTTCTGTAAGACCCCATTGTACCGTTCCACAGTTGCATTCTGCTGAGCAGTGTATGCCATAGATAATTCATGCACAGCACCAACCGATTCTAACCAATCCTCAAACCACTTTACTAGAAATTCCTTAGCCCTATCAGATCGGAGACACTTGAAAACAAAACCATGCAGCTGAGTCATCCATCTGAGGATGGTAGTTTGAACTGCTAAGGGAGCTTCATCCTTGGTTCTCAAGCACAATACTTCAGCATAGCCAGAGTATTGGTCTGTGAGACACAAAACATAAAACTCCCCACGCAAGCCCCTAATATGAAATGGTCCCATGATGTCCAAGTGAAGGCGTTGTAAAGGTGCACGGATCTGAGTTTGGCTTTCTTTAGGAAAAGGGGTACGTTTCGCCTTAGCCTTTTGACAAGCATCACATGGGATCTTAGACAGTCTTTTTACCTGCTTGAGAGTGAGGGGTAAGTTCTTAACCAAACCCTTCCTGACAAGGTTGTGCATGGCGTCATAGCCAGGGTGACCCAGCCGCCTATGCCACAACCATTCAGGAGTGGTAGGGATAACAACTCCACCATCCTCATCAACATCAAGTGCAAAGACTGGATAATGTACAGTACTCAACAAACGGCCACGAGGGGTGTGACAAGGCCTACAGGTAAATTTGTACACACCATCACTGGAGGCAGGGAAAGACCAGAGGACAGAAGAGCCCTGAGTGGCAGTACAACTAAGACTATCAAAATAAATATTGCAGTTGTGAGCATGAGCCACAGCATTTACTGACAGGAGGTTCACCGGACAGTGAGGGATGTAGAGAACATTAGTTAAAGTGATTGATGTTGGTAACCAATCACTACATAACACAATGGATCCCTGACCCACCGACCGTTGAACCACTCCATCACCAAATTTAACTGATGGCCCATCCTCAGAAGCATGATACACAGTGAACAGAGACAGATCACCTGTGATTGACATCCCAGCTCCAGAATCAACATGCCAGACACCCTCAGACAGGCTCGGGCTACAGACATTTGAAAACTTCGAGTGCAGGAGAATAGGACAGAGCTTACCTCCTATTTCTTGGCCATAGCAAACCCATCAATCTGGGCCTGCAGGGAGGACAGCTGCTTTGGAGTAAGCGCACCCGGAAGGGCCAAGGCAATGGGCACTGGATTGGTAACCGGTACCACCAGGCCTGGTCCTTCGCAGGTGCGGGTGCTTCGTAAAACAGCGATCCTCCGAGTGGGTCGTCTTGCTGGGGCACGGGCCCCAAGTGCAATCCAGACGTCTCTTGAGGGAACCGGAACCCTGAGAACCAGATCCCTGCCCACGCTGAAATGCAGCATTGGCAGGAACCTGGGGAGCGTCCCGGGACCAACCAGGATGCCTGGAGTCGGACTTGGGAAGAGCTATGTTCAAGATGTCAAGAGACCTATATTCCTCAAGACAGGACCAGTAATCAACAGGCTGTCTGTTAGCTAACAACGTACCATACTTGATCCGCAGCAACTCAAAGCGGATCAGACGGATACCCTGAACTATAGTTTCCATGGCGTGACGCTGAGTCACCGGATGCCCAGCACTGCGGAGGTCAGTGCAGAGACCGCGGACCTTGCAAAAGAAGTCATCTACGCGGTCAGAAGGGTTCATGTGTGCACCAAGAAGCTCGGCGCGCATGAGAGGGACTCTAGAGGCAAGGGCATCGGACTGCCTCTTCTGGATATCAAGAAAGATATCCCGAGGTTGGCAAAGTCCTGGTATACCTGGACCATAGCATCCTCCATGTTCGCGAGCATCATGGTTAAGCCCATGAACTCCTGACGGTCCCGTGCATAGGGGCAGGACATGAAACCCAACAGTGCAGGATCCACCCGAGACTCACCATGAAGGCCAAGATCCAGCAGCAGGAGCAGGGTCAGAGGAGCCAAAGACTGACGAATATCAAAAAATATACTCAGCAGCAAAGCCAGCGTCATAAGCGCGCTGGTCATCTAAGGTCCTAATCTCAGGCGGGAACTCGCAACACTCACTAACACTCGAAATCAGGGTTACCTGGACAGAAGGGATGGGTACTTTCACAACTGGTAACCTAGCTTCTCATGATTCCTACGCCCCACGCCACCAAAGGAGACACCATGATCAGGGGGATCTGACCCAGAAGTGACTGGACCAAGAAAGGACCGACACTGAGAACCCAGCTCAGAGCCATCACTCGGCGATGTTTCAGCTTGACACTCCATTAGCCATAGTAGCTTGCATGTCCATCCGACCGTACAGAGTGCGGTTCATGGACTCACCATCACGTCGAGCTTGTTTGATCAGACGGAAGTGCTTAGCTGCGATCGGAGGAGGTCCTCCAGTGAGCAGATGCTCCCAGAATAGCATGACAGCGAAGGCGAAGCAGGAGAGGTCCGGGGCAGGAGAAGCTCCACCGGCGGAGGCGGAGGGGGCTCCTGCGAGGGACCAGCAGCAGATGTGCGGGCAGAAAAGCAGCAGCTTCACGAGCACGAGTATGGTAGCCAGGGAGGCCACGCTCCATGGGAAACCGATGCAGGAGGTGAAGAAGGCAGAGCTCCTCATCAAAGTCGGCTTGGCCACATCCGGGTGAACCAGTGGAGGAGCACAAGCGGAGGCGCAGACGAAGGCTCGGGCTTCAACTCAGGCGACGACACAGGCGGAGGCGCATACTGAGGAGCAGACTCGTAAACAGGCGAAACTGTAGAATCTCAAAAACTCGAGTAGCACAGCCGACGGAGTCACTCCACCGAGTCAGCACTCTTAGCACTCTTCAAGTCCTCATCATCATCAGTACCCCAGAAAAGTCATCATCCTCGCTGAAGCGGGCAGTAGGAGGCTTCGGCTCTGTTGCGTTACCGAATGATCTGTGTCTGTACACAACACAGATTCATCAGAAACATCCTCAACTTCAGGGGAGAGGCGTTGAACAATACGAGAAGGAACCATAAAGTTGGAGGATTGGTCGGGGGGGGTTACTTCCACGATGGCGGAAGGATCCTCCTCTCCGGGCAGCAGAGGCCGCTGCGCGCAATCATCTAGCCAATCAGAAGGACCCTTGTCCTTCGCGGGTAAACAAAGTCGCAGCCATTGCATACATGACGCTGCGCATCCCGCGCGTCCATGGAACACCATTTTTATCGGTGGAGTTTCACGAACCGGCAGGAGGCCCTCGCGGAAGTAGCATTTAAAGAGCAGTGGTGTAAATGAAGGACCGTATAAACTATCAGCTTGTATTCGCTCCCGTAGAGAAGACAGAGATAAACAGCGGAACAGACGCAACCAATCTATACACGGAGACAAGAATCGCATTACAAGGACAGGCGGACGCCAAAGGACACCAGCGGTGGAGAGGCGGATGCTTGTAACCTGACTAGAACCTAAGCCAGGAATATTAAGCCGGGGCACAGGCAATACAGAGCAGTCAGTGAGAGACCGGTGCCGCAGCCAACAGGAATCGTTTGACTGAGTCATGAGGAATGACACAGTACTGCACAGCCGATAGTTTCTAAGGAAGTACAAAGTAGTCCCAAGTCCATAAAAACGTCGTGAGAGCACCGCAATTCATGCTGATCAACTGTCTTTCTGTTGGTTTTGGTGGAAGGTGGTGATTAATTCAGACCACTCGTTATAGCGCTTGATGTTTTCTGTTCTGACTCTTATTTCCATAGGCAGATGGTCGATCGGTGGAGCTCATCATAGATTAGCTATTTCTTTTTACTCCACACTGTTTTTAGATCACCAGCCCCTCCAGTGATTAGAACTTTTTGTGGAGTGTAGTAGTTGTTTCCCTTCGGAATTTACTGTTGAATTGGTGGGCTGGGTAATCTTCAGTTGTACTTGCGATGTACCGCCCGCTCACCTCTTTCTTTGTTTTCCGAGTGTATTTCAAGCGCCTTTCAGTCCATCCTTTGCAGTAAATTCTTCCTGACTCCTTTTTTATGCGTTTTAAACTATTTTTCAGCTGTGGGAAACAATAGGTTTTATGTACTGTGGTTGTACATTCCAACCCTTCTATTTGTTCATTGGAACTGTGTTTCCATCTGTTGGTTACGAGTTTCTGAAACTTTTAACCTTCGCTATCCTTTGGACTTTTCTTTCGGTTGCTGCACGGTCCTACGGTTTGGCCTTCGTGGTAGCGCTTGCGTGTGTCTTGTAGTGCACTGAGTTCTTTGACGGTGCCCGCATACCCCATTCCTAGAATGTTCTAGTTAGTGCCGTACTACTGGGGATTTATGTAATTAACTTCATAAATCTTCTTACTTCCTTTGACGTAAGAAACCAGTTACATCCCATGGTTTTTTCAGCCCAACCATAGTCATGGGATTCTATGCTAAGAATAGTTTTTACGGTTATGGATTTTCTATCCATCGCCTTTATTTCTTTATGGTTGGACTTTTGTGTCCTCGTTGGATTCTCGTCTTTAGGATCTTTGAATTCTCTCGTTTGTGCTGCTCCACAGGGGTGGGCGATATGTCAATTGCTTCCTTGGATATCATTGGTTTGTCGTTAGGTTCCTATTCCCGGATCGGGTTTCTCTACCGTTGTTCACCCAATTTGATATTCGGTTTTTCATCCTTTTCTACCTTGGCAATCTTTCGTTTTTGCCTTGTTTCATTCCTTCCTTACCCCTTTGGTTTCATTTGAATTCTCTCGATTTCGGAGTTCTTTGATTTTTTTTTTTACTCTGTTACATATAGTTTCTATGTCCACCAGTGCCATAGGTGGAGAAGTAGTATTGTATGTCACCTGTGTCAGGTGGAGTGTCAGCAAAATTGCGTGCTCTCACGCGTTTAATGACTTGGTGACTACTTATGTACTTCTTAGAACTATCGTCTCGCCAGTACTGTGCCGTTCTCGTAGTGACACTTCTGTAGTACTGAGTCATCCTGAGTGACTCAGTGACCGTTCCTGTTGCTGCGTCACCGGTCTGGCCTGTACCCGTTAGGTTCCCTGGCTGCCGCCCTTTCTCCACTGGTGGCCCCTTAATGGGTCTCGCCGTGCTCTGTAACTATTCTCGTCTCCGTGTAAGATTGTCGCGTCTGTTCCGCTGCTTTCACTCATTGTCCCTCTCTGACCCGTGTAATTAAAGTCGTATCTAATTCATCCTCGGTTTTTTGGAAACCCACACATTTGACTATGTATCATTGAACCGAGGGATGTGTGCTCTATCCACCACCCTCATTCTTTCTGTGTTCAGCCAAAGGGGACCACCATTTTAATGCGCTATAGACGAAATTGAGATCCTGCTTATGTCAAGGCAGATTAAAGGGAATAAGCCATTTCTCATCATGTGTTCCCTGTTGCGCGCCGAACCATTTACTGTTATCGGACGCCGGTGTTTAAAGCCAACCCTATCTCTCATCAGGGAGTCTCTGACTGCATTGGTGTCACCATGTGGTACATTATTAACCTCCACTGACTCAAAAAAACTTCAGCACCATCACTAACCTTCGACATCGACAGCTCCAAATGTTGAGGTCTTTCAATTCCTAGATCCTAGCTTTGGACGAGCACAGCGTAAGTCATGAATACTCAGGCGACGGGACCACAAGGCGGGAGGGAGCATACTGAGGATGCAGGGACTCGTTAAACAGGCGAAAACTTGTAGGAAGTTCTTCAAAAAAACTCGAGTAAGAAAGAGTAGCCCCAGACAGCCGACGGATGTGGTCAAGCCACAGAAGTCAGCCTCGTGAGCACTCGTCAAGTCATTATCATCATCCCAGTACCCTCAGAGAAAAAGTCATTTTCAATCCTCGCTGAAGCGGGCTCAGTAGTATCAGAGTCGTAGTAGGAGGGGGGCTTCGCCGCTTCTGTCGTGCGTCCGCTTGGTACCAATGATATGTGTCTCGTACCCCACACAAAAAAGATTTCATCAGAGCACCATCCTCAAACTCAGGGGGACCCCCGGGCGTTTTTTTCCTCTTGAACACTACGGTCAAGGATACTATAAAGGTGGAGGATGTGGCCGGGGGTGTTTACTTCCACTCGGATTTGGGGGAGGAAGGGATCACCCCTAACTCTCGCGGCAGGGCCGGCTTGGGCCCCGCGCAATCATTCTAGCCAATCAGAAGGACCCTTGTCCGTCGCAGGTAGGTTAAGAAAAGTCGCCCAGGCCAGGCTAAAACAATGGACGTCTGCGATCCCGCGCGTCCATGGAACACCATTTTTACTCGGTGAGTGTATGTTTCTTTACGCCTTGTTATTTCTTACTAAAAGGCCGGCAGGTTGAGCCCTCGCGGACTATTATAGTAGGCATTTTTAAAGAGCCAGTGGTACGGTAGTAAGTGGTCAGGAACTTTACTTTGAAGGGACGTATTAACCTATCCAGCTTGTATGCCTGATCGTAGTACCCTAATCCCTGACCATAGATGACTAAAAGCACGGCCAACACAGACGACCAACCAATATATACACGGACGCCACAGGCCCCAGGGGAATAAAAACGTACAAAGCGAAAAAGGAGGAAACGCCAAAAGTGCACCATCAGTGGAATTCGACGGCGGTTAGCCAGGTTAGCCAGAACAGAGTTCTAGAACCTAAGCCAGGCCTTTTTGCATCTTAAAGCTTCCGGGCCGCCGCAGGAAAGTCAGTTTTATATAGCGCGTGTCACGGGGGAGCCGGTGACGCAGCAACACGAAAGCTGTTCACCGTTGTCATGAAGGGACTTGGAACACAGTCTACGAAACGCTGGAAACAGTACACGGACAGAAAAAACTGGGTCTCGT
The DNA here is from genome assembly GCA_013435795.1 of Chlamydomonas sp. ICE-L. Classification (NCBI taxonomy): domain Eukaryota; kingdom Viridiplantae; phylum Chlorophyta; class Chlorophyceae; order Chlamydomonadales; family Chlamydomonadaceae; genus Chlamydomonas; species Chlamydomonas sp. ICE-L. Next base: position 7,598,082 of record JACBWV010000338.1, on the reverse strand, counting down.
GGACCAACGGCGCCCGAAGTTCTATAGGAAGGCACCATAAGGTAGGTCACACCAGTTCATAAAAACGCTGTGAGATCGCACGCATTCATTTGCTGACATCCCTGGCATGATCGTACGCCCAAGGAAAGCTGCATTGCGATTGGATGGAGTCCTAAGTCCCCCCCTCAGTGGCGAGAAGAGTTTAGAGAGTTTGATGGTTTCGGGCGATATTTCCCGTGTGATTGTTTTTTTTGGCCCCATAGGTAGTTGATCCTCTAACCATGATGCCATTAAATAACCTGATCCATACTCAGTTCTCACCCCCCCGGCCTCCCCATGCGCAAAAGCAGGAAGCTGCATGTTAGTGCCGGCCCGCGCAGAACAGCAGGATAGATGGGTGTGACTGAGTCACACAAATGTCCCGGCTTCCTTTCATAGCATTATTGAAACGCTTGCTGATGGCCAGTGGATACTAAACCTGGGGCGGAGGTGAAGTCCTCCATGAAGTAGTGCATGCTCCTTTGGTGATGAGAACGGATGACCACCGTGTTCTCCTGTCACCATGCAATGGCAATGAGTGCCGTGGTCAGAAAGAAGTTGTCCAGCAAATGGGGTCTGGTCATGGTCCTTGTACCAGTTTGCCCACCAGGTTTTTAAACGTGTTCCATTCTACCGTCCGATACTTCGCGCCGGTCATTGCCGCGCATCCATGCCCCGCGGAAGGTCAGGGATAGGGTTTTTTCAAAGCTCAAGTTATGGTGGGAAGGAAAGGCCGGGGGGCATTAGGCGTAATCTAGTTAGCGAGCATCTGAGTACGATAAAGATTAAAGAAACTCGAGATCTGGCGAATGGGTATTTGGGAATGGAAAGACGGAGTTGGGTACGAAGGAGGGTTTGGGGAGGAAAGGTTGGGGTGAATTTCCAAAAAACTGGGGAGAGGTATGGAGGGGTTTGAAGGATTAGGTAACCGGCACCGGTGGTTGAGAGACGGCCTGCTGAGGATGCGTTTAAGCCAGCCCGGGACGCCCCCGGACGTGGGAGATGGGGCAAGGGCCGGTGGTGGGGGGGCGCAGCAAGTGGAGGAGAGATTTGTTGTCAGGGTGGTGGGTCGTGGTGAGGACCCGGCCGGCATGGAAGGCGGCTTGGGAGGAAGGGCTCCTTTCTTTTGGTTCTTTCTTTTTTTTCTCCGCCGTGTAGGACGAACTTCTCTCTTGCTTTGCCATGTATTCTCAACTGAGAAACACGGTCTTTTTTCTTTCCCTTTTATCCTTCACCATGGTTCGCTCACGGTGATATACCTGACCCCATCAAGATGTTCTTGTTCGTTTCCCACGGGGAGTTCCCCCTTGCGGCGCGGTGGGTTGGAGCTTTCTTCACCCTCCTTTCAATTTGATTCACTCCGCCCCCCTTGCGACCCAAACAATCCAAAATGTCTTAGCTCGGAAATCAAGCGTCGAGCAAGGAACAATCTAAAGCGAAGGATCCGTAACCTGTAGTTTTCCGGAGGGTGTGAAAGAGCACAGAGACGAGGGGAAAAGACGGTAAGGATAAGCTCTTTAAGTTAGATAGCATTCGAATCAATGCCGATAGGAAAACAGTACTGGGATTGGTCGCGGTACCTCATGGCACCGGAATCAGGTGTCCGTGCCATAGCTGGCAGCGGCCACAGCAGTACAATGCGCAGGGAGGAGTCTGTGTGCACCCTCTTAAGTCACTCTAGGTTGAGCCGGTGTGATGAAACCCGGTAATAAAACAGAGGCGGGGAGGGGGGTGGGAGGAGGCGGAAGGAGGAAAAGGGCGTGGAGGGGAAGAAGGGGGAGGAGGAGGAGGGAGGAGGGGACGGGAGAGGGGGAGGGGAGGGAGAGGAGGAGGAGTAGTAAGTTAAAAAGAAAGGGGTGGAGGGGAAGGGGGGAGGAGGAGGAGGGGGAGGGGGAGGGGGAGAGGGGGAGTGAGGAGAGAGGGGGAGAAAGAGGGGGAGGAGGGAGCCGGAGGAGAGGAGGGGAGGAGGGAGAAGGATGAGGGCTGAGGAGGAGGAGGGAGGAGGAGGAGGAAGGAGGAGGAGGAGGAGGAGGCAGTGAGGAGGAGGAGGGGAGGATCGAGGAGGAGGAGGAGGAGGAGGGGCCCAGGAGGGACGCCGCCCGGCAGGCACGCGAGCGGAGGAGAGCGAGGAGGAGGAGGAGGAGGGGAGGAGCCGAGGAGGAGGAGGAGGAGGAGGAGGAGGAGGAGGAGGGAGGAGGAGAGGAGGAGGAGCGCAGGAGGAGGAGGAGGGGAGAGGAGGAGGGGAGGAGGAGGAGGAGGGGAGGAGGAGGAGGAGGAGGCCAGGAGGAGGGAGGAGGACGGACAGGAGGACAGGAGGAGCGAGGAGGCAGGAAGGCAGGAGGGACCAGCGAGGAGGACGGAGGAAGGAAGGAGGAAGGAAGGAGGAGGAGGAGGACGCCGAGGAGGAGGAGGAGGAGGAGGAGGAGGAGGCAGGAGGGGAGTGGAGAAGGAGGAAGGAGGAGGAGGAGGAGGAGGGGAGGAGGAGAGGAGCGAGGAGAGCGAGCCGAGGAGGAGGAGGAGAGGAGGAGGAGGACGGAGAGGGGAGGGAGGAGCGCGAGGTGGAGGAGGAGGGGAGGAGGAGGAGAGGAGAGAGGAGGAGGAAGGAGGAGGAGGCAGGAGGAGGAGGGAGGAGGAGGAGGAGGAGGAGGAGGAGGAGGAGGAGGGCAGGAGGAGGAGGAAGGAGGAGCGAGGAGGAGGAGGAGGAGGAGGAGGAGGAGGAGGAGAGGAGGAGGAGGAGGGAGAGGAGGCAGAGGAGAGGAGGAGGAGGAGGAGGAGGAGGAGGAGGAGGAGGAGGAGCGAGGCGGAGGATGAGGAGGAGGAGGAGGAGGAGGAGGAAGGAGGAGGAGGAGAGGAGGAGGAGGAGGAGGAGGAGGATGAGGAGGGAGAGGAGGAGGAGGAGGCGGAGGGAGGAGGAGGAGGAGGAGCGAGGAGGAGGAGGAGGAGGAGGAGGAGGAGGAGTGAGGAGGACTTGGAGGAGGAGGAGGAGGAGTAGTAGGGAGGAGGAGAGTAGGAAGGTTAAGTGGAGGAGGAGGAGGAGGAGGAGGGAGGAGGAGGAGGAGGAAGGAGGGAGGAGGAGGATCTGGAGGAGGAGGAGGAGGAGGAGGAGGGGAGGAGGAGGAGGAGGAGGAGGAGGGGAGGAGGAGGAGGAGAGGAGGAGGAGGAGGAGGAGGAGGAGGAGGAGGAGGAGGAGTTGTAGGAGGAGGACTTGGAGGAGGAGGAGGAGGCAGTAGTAGGAGTGGAGGAGGAGTTGGAGGAGGAGGAGTTGGAGGAGGAGGAGGAGGAGGAGGAGCTGGAGGAGGAGGAGGAGGAGGAGGAGGAGGAGGAGGAGGGGAGGAGGAGGAGGAGGAGGAGGGGGAGGAGGAGAGGGGAGGAGTTGGAGGAGGAGTTGGAGGAGGGAGGGGGGGAAACGGAGGAGGAGGAGGAGGAGGAGGAGTGTTGGAGGAGGAGTTGGAGGAGGAGGAGGAGGGGGAGTTGGAGGAGGAGGAGGAGGAGGCGGCAGGGGATGAGGAGGAGGAGGAGGAGGAGGAGCGAGGATTTGGAGGAGGAACAGGGAGTGGAGGGGAAGGGGGAGAAGGAGGAGGGGGAGGGGAGGCCAGGGAGGGGAGGAGGAGGAGAGAGAAGGAGGAGGAGGAGGAGGAGGGAGAGGAGGGGAGGGGGCCCGGGACGAGGAGATGAGGAGGTGAGGAGGGGGGAGGGGGGAGGGAGAGGGGGAGGGGAGAGGTGGGGAGGGGAGAGGGTGGGGGGGGGGAGGAGGGGAGAACAAGGCGTGTTCGAGCGCCGGAAGGGGGTGAGGAGGGGGAGGGTAGGAGGGGGAGCCGAATGAGCGATCGAGTGTGCTGGCTACCGCTACTAAATACTAGCGCTTTCAGTTCAAATGTCGAATTGAGTCCCAAGGGAAATCGACAGGAGGGGTTGCAGATGGAGGGAAGTGCATCCATCTTCCTCTTCCTAGAAGGGAAGGTGTTGGAAGTCAGGGAAGATGAAGTTCCACCTGTTCATAAGCTGTTGGGCTCGAGTCACCATGTAAGCTACATAGCAACCGATGCGACTGCCGATGCCAACACGTCGGTTAGAATGCCAACCTTTCGGGTAGTGTGCCAACCTGTCGGTTAGTAATGCGAACCTGTTGGGTAGTGTGCAAACCTGTCGGTTAGTATGCTAACCTGTCGGGTATTGTGCCAACCTGTCGGTTAGTATGCCAACCTGTCGGTTAGTAATGCCAACCTGTCGGTTAGGAATGTCTAGGATGTCGGTTAGTAATGCCAACCTATCGATTAGGAATGTCCAGGATGTCGGCTAGTAATGCCAACCTGTCGGTTAGGAATGTCCAGGATGTCGGTTAGTGATGCCAACTTGTCGGTTAGGAATGTCCAGGATGTCAGTTAGTGATGCCAACTTGTCGGTTAGGAATGTCCAGGATATCCGTAGCAGACATCCTGCTGTACTGTATTGGCCAATTACTAGGGGTCGGCAATATGATATCATATGATTTAATATGATAGCATACGATGCTGGTAGTCTGACTAGGCCAAAGTTACTATTTATATACATATCATATGATGCAATTTGTATGATATCATATGACATCATACTCGCCTTCGTTCAACATCATATGATATGCCACCCCTACCAATTACTGTAGATAGTAAGCTATCACTGAAGTTATTGCAACCGTTGCGCCCGCGGATGTGACGGGTGTGTTGGGTAATCTGCTTTGTACTGACGAGATATTATGAATAGAAGGAGGAGAAAAGAATGCAAGGACGGAGAGAGGTGCAATGTTCAGAACAATCCACAAACGTGGCTGCCAATATGGACTCTGAAAATGAAGGGGGAATCGAAAGAACAAACTTCCCACGGTGGCGGGGGCAAAGACATGGTCGTGAAAGAAGAGAAAAGTTGGAGAGGAAGTTGGTTTGAGAGAGGGTTGGTCGCACCTTTCGGCCGATCGGTTGCAGCAGCCAACCAAGCAAGAAGAAGGAGTTAACACCGGCTTGAGTACAGCAAGGGAGGAGGAAGGAGCGCATCCCTAAGAGCAGATCAGGTCACGACACCAGCTTGGGCCCTGGAAAGAGCAGAAGTGCGCGGGAAAATTCGGAAACCATAACGGCTCGGCCTAGAAAGTGCGAGAGAAGATTATATATAGGAGCGAGGAGAATGCGTTGAAAATGACACCGGCTTAAGCAGCAGGGTAATTCAAAGCGCGCGCTTTTGCGCTTTTGAGCGCTGACTTTTTCAGGGTTTTTCTTTTCGTTTTTGAGCCCCCCCCCCTCCTATAGCTATACTGGTTCCGGAGCCATCTGGACCTGGTAGATTCCTAGCTATTTATCGCTATTTCCATTTGGCCTCATTTTGGTGTAAGTGTGTGTGTGTGTGTGTGTGTGTGTGTGGGGGGGGGGGGGTCAGGGCCCGGGGTCAGGGTCGAACCGACGGCTGGACCTCCTCGGCTCCTCCCCACGTTTCCTGTCAGGTTTGCCCGAAGTGAGAATGCAAGGGGAAACAGCGGGGAGCATGTTGGGCGCAGCATCTCGCGAGCGGACCCCCCTACCCACTCATCAACCCAACAGTAGGTCGGCTCCTACAGAGCAAGCACATCGCAGCAGGAATAAATGCGATGCCCATCAGCTATGCCCGCGCTGGACTGAAAGGGTTGGAGGAAACAGGTGGGAGCAGCTGTCACGACGTACAAAATTGTCAGGCGATAATGCCGACAGCGAGCAGAAGGGAACGCATCCTCGCCCAGTGCAAAGCATTGGCTGACATTGGCTCGCCCAGTCAGAGCTTTATTCATGTTGCGAGTGAAAAATGGGCGTCAAGCATTCAATTCAACTGCAGCAGTTGTAAGAGTCGTGGAGGAAAAGCTTCAGAATGAGCGCTCATAAGCGACTGATGTTTGGCCAAGACTATGATTTCCGGGATGGAAAAGCAGTCAGCGGGCGAGGAAGAATGATAGCGCAGGAGGAGGAGAAGAGATTGGGCCTAAACGGATTTGTTTGGCCACGACCGTGTTTAGGGGGAGCAAGTACACTGATCATCCGAGTGGATACGGATGTGTTATCCGATAAATGCCGGAATTTCACTGTAGGGACGGGTAGGGAAGCAAAATTGAATGGACGTCGAAGCGACCCCTCGCCTTTGGCCTGTTGTGTAACGGTCGTGTCAGGGTTTCTAGGTTCTAGTAGTAGCGGTTGAAACTTGGAATGTTCCAGGCTGGTGACTGCCCAGGCCAGGCCCCTGGATTCCCTGGCTGAGTCTGCTGGGCTGGCCATATCTAGGTGCATCGCTCAAACCGCTTTCATCGCTAGGCCAATCTCGAAAGCGATGGGTTTCATCGCTAATAGCGACACATCGCTAAAAAGAAAAACCCTGGACTTTTTGACCCCCTCTGCGCTTTAAGCGCAGTTTTTTGCAACCCCTTGTGGGCGCTGCAAGCAATTTTTGCGCTTTTTGCACTACAAAGCGCAGTTTTTTGTTTTCAAGTGCGCTTAAGCGCTGGCCAATTAGGCCATTTGAAGTACCCTGTTAAGCAGAGCAGCGCGAGTGAAAGAGGAGGGAATGGTCGCAGGTACGGAAAAGGAAGCAGAACCTCGGACGTGAATGGGGTGTTCCGCCTTGTGTCAAGTTCATCGGTCTTCCGGAACACCGGAAGGTGTTTCAAATTCGTTTCGAATTCGTCAAAGATTTGGAGGGCAAACAAACGTCAAAATCACAGGTACGCAAGCTGGTTCCTGTTCCTGTGGCGCAAACAGCGGCGCTCCGAAAATCCGAGATCCGAGATGTGGGATTCGTGGCCATCGTGGAAGGTGTTTCGAATTCGTCAAAGATTTGGATGGCAAACAAACGTCAGAATCACAGGTAAACAAGATATAAGGGCCTCCTTTCAGCTATCCACAATCGGCCCTTAACTAAACCGGCTCGTGTGGTCGACCTCTTACATGAACTTGTTAAAAACAACCCCATTATATGATCAGGGTAGATAGTAGGTTATCAATGAAGTAATTACAACCGTTGCGACCGCGGATGAAACGGAAATGACGGGTGTGTCGGGTAATTTGCTTCGTACAGACGAGATATTACAGCCTGTTTCCAATTGAGGGTTAGGCCGGGTTATGGAGCATAACCGTCCTCGGAAATCGGAAACACTCGAAAAATTGTACTTCGCTCGACCGACTTGTACACCGGTTTCCGGCAAAATTTGATGACGTGCTGGTGCGGATCGGGGTTACCCTGAACCGTGCCCCCCCCCCACGGTTAAGGGTGTGTTTCCAGTGGGGCAGGGGCTGGTTTCTCGCGGACGTCAAATTGTCCATGTTCTGAAAGCCTCAAACCTCATCGAGAGAATCTTGGAGAGAATACTTGGTGCTCGCCGGTGCTCGCCGGGCTGGACTTCAGCGGATCCTACGTGGACTTGAGCGGAATTAAAAAACTTCAGCGGGAGGGTCAGGGCTCCCGCTGAAGTTTTGCATTCCGCTGAAGTCCACGTAAGATCCGCTGAAGTCCACGTCGGCCTTCAGCGGCCAAAAAAGCCAGCGTGGACTTCAGCGAGACATAGCAAAATGTCAGCGGAACCCCACTGGAAACACTTCGTGCCAGCGTGGACTTCAGCGGAACTTCAACGGTGACCGAAAACCCCACTGGAAACACACCCTAAGCGTAACCCCGATCCGCCTCGGTTCCACGCTGGCACTTTGACCGCAGCAGCGGTCACTTGCGGCCATAATGTGGTGAGCGCGAGCGCTGCAATCTTGTAGATCGCGCAGTCACGCGCGATCCCTTCAATTTCCTAGAAACTCTGACGCTCACCACTATGGATTCGTCTGGTCAAGGTTTGTTTTTCAAGCAGAACCAGCATTGGGGCATCAACGAGCACCCTAGAAGCTTCTGGGATATGGTAACGAAATGGAAAAGGACAGGGCCAACGTCTTGGAGTCAGAACATGAACTCGAATTGCGAGACGGCTGCACGAAAGAAAGTCAAGCCGGCGAGTAAATAATTCAAACGCTTCCAAGCTGTCGAACAACTGATTTAACGATCACATAACCCAGATCTTCCCATAACCCAGATTTCAGGGACAATCGGAAACACTAAATTGTACAGCGGGGTTACACGACAGGAAGCTAGTACTGCCGCACTACAGTTTGCGGGGTTATCCATAACTGAGACAATGCCGTGGGTAACTGGACAATAGCTGGTTGCGTTTTTGAAGGGGAAGACGATGCCAGATGGATTGGGCCTTTGAACAATGAGGCCCTTGAGAAAGTGCACAGGCAAGAGGCAGCTGTTGGTGGATGCTACAGAGGTGCTTAAATCATCCCAGGTAGAATGTCACACACCAGAGTGTGTGCCCTGGCATTGTATCATGTGCTGGAGGTTGCATTCTTGCCCCCAAAAATCCAAGTTTAGGGTTCCAGTTCCAGTCCTAGTTTAAGGTTCTAGTTCAAGTTTAGGGTCCCAGTTCAAGTTTTTTAGTAATATGCAGGGACTGCACGGACTCAGGTGGTTACTACTCTTAACATATAATAGAAATTTAGCTGCAGGAAAACCTGCTGACTTCTAGTAGAGATGGTGAGGCAGTACAACTAGTACTGCAACAGAAGTGCGGTAGGCGGCGTTGCCACAGCCGGGGGCGTCGCCCCTTCCAGGCACGCGGTACAGAGACCTGTGAGGGCTTGTATCGGGGCGCACTAGGCCACTCCAGGTATGACGTATAAGTTGTACTAGGGTAACATCCCACCCAATCCCTGGTAGTTTGGTAGACAAGAGTACCAGGGATTCACTCAAACAGTGGGAGGGAGTTAAACATAAAACTTAGGAAACATTAAAGAAATAGTTGACCATTTTTGTCAAAGAGATCCCGGGCTCCAGGAGGTACTTCCAATATCAAAGACATTAAGACAATGGGCACTGGTTATAAAGAGTTCACATAGCTAATATGTAATATCAAACTGCAGGAGCGGCCATGGCACTTCCAAAGTTAGTCCATAATAATAATAGTCATAAAGTGTTCATACTTTAGAATGATAAGAATCCAGGGGATATATCCAATCATTGGCAACCAATATAAGGGGATAACTCAGGTAACTGGTAAACTGGAAGCTGGTATGCTGAGCTGGGGAGGGACTTTAGTAGGAGAGGTAAGAGGAACAGTTTCAGGAGAACACTGATGGAGTTGAACAGTACACAGGAGTTGAACATTACACACCCCCATGCAACTCATATACAGTGGGCTGGGGTGCCATGCTATCTTAAACTGTAGGAGGTGCTTGTCTCATCTATTTAATCCATGAAAACTGCAAATTCTTGTGCTGCTGAACATTCTGGGGTTCCAAGAGTGACCTTCTCACATGAGAATCCATCCTGTCCTAGCATAGTCACTATTCTGTCCAAGAACACATCAAACTTGACAGGTTTGGATGGCAGTGATGGTAGGAACCTAATCATCAGCTTGTAGTACAGGCAATCCCATGACATGAGGATATCATCAAGGTGGAGGCAACTCAGATACTTTGGCTCCACTCGTAGTACAGTAGTAAGCAGAAGATGTGGGTGCACGGTTAGTGCTGTCACATGTGCGTCCACCTGGGCAGACTGGAAAGTGATACCCCATTTGGCAGCTGTGGTCTCAGTGTAGCGCCGCCAAACCAAATCAGCCAGCAGTCCCAGGTGGGTGAACAGAAGCTTGGTCACTTCACTGGGGCTAGTTGGCAAGTCAGCATCAGGGCCAGCTGCCTCTCTTGCTGTGATGAGCAGATCAGAGAAGTGCTCACAAAAATCCTTGTGGAGCTTGAGAAACTTTTTCCTTGTGATGGGGTTGAAGACTGGGTTTGGATTTCTGTAGTGGTTCTGCTGCAAGAGTCTGCAAAAGGTGCTTCCATGGGTGAGCTGGGCAAACCTGGTGAGAGGTGGAGTGGGATATCCAGGCGGCTTAGCAGAGGTGCTGGGGGCAGCTTCATCAAACTGGTCAGTTCTCACATTATCGATGGGGCAGACCACATCATCATATGGGCTTCCAGAGAAGTCAGGGTTGTACCGGATGGTTGTGGACAGGGCCACTGGGGCTTGGCTTGATCCTGCCAGATGAGCTGCGATATTTGCACCCCTGTGTCCACCAGGAACTTCACCTTGTCATCATCCTCCACGTGGACAATGCCCCATTTGGGAGGTGAGCTTGTCTTAGTTCTTCTCACAGAGTTAGCGTGCAGGTACAGGCTGGCTGACATGGGGTGACTGTGTTCATGGGGTGACTGTGGTCATGGTGTGACTGTGTTCTCACTCACACTTTTCATGGGATGTATGTGAGTTTGCATTTTACCTATCCCCGTTCAACGAATGGCTCAATGGCAGAGCTCCTTGAACGACGTAGGTGCCGGGTTTGAATTCCCACGGGACCACGGGTGCGGTTAAGTGATCGCGGTCGCTGTCAACCGCCATGGTAGCTTTGCCGAGGTGTAGTAGCAGCCCATTCCCTCCCGCCGTAAGACGGGGCTCCCTTAATACCACGCCCCACCAGGCGTTATCATTACTTTTTTTGTGTTGGCATTTTAAGATTTTGATTGAGACGAGCGTGTGTTCCCCTGTTTTTCACAGATTTACGCGCTCCTTTTGACAGGGACTTCGGGGTTAAGCAACCCTTGGGGGGGGGGGGGGGGGGGGGTTCTGCGTGTGCCACATCAATTCTTAGAGGGCTTTGAACAACCTTGGCTATCAGTACCTTAGGGACAGCCAGTCTTCGGTACACATTCCTGTAGGTCTCCCCCTGGTTCCTTGCGACCTTCTGCGCTACCCCGCTTGATGATGTGAGGAGGCCAGCAGCAGGATCCAATTTTTGCGCTTTTTGCACTACAAAGCGCAGTTTTTTTGTTTTCAAGTGCGCTAAAGCGCTGGCGAATTTGGCCATTTGAAGTACCCTGGGTGGGGGTGGTTGGGTTAGTTTTCTTGACAGAGCGGGATCTGACTCGAGCTCCTGGTCGCTCAAACATCGGATACGGTATTTGTGTGTGTGTTACGAAAGGGATTTCACACCAGGATGTGGGTCTCCTGGTACAAACCAGCGGCACCGAGCATTCAGTTTGAATGGTGTTTCCACTCCTACAAAAGAGTAGGTGCAAAGAGGCGTAGGTATTTTTTCACCCTCAGCGTACACGGAACTACATCGGGTCATTTTGGGTTGCTTCAAAAGCGCAACTGCCTCCTTATGGGTTGCCCTTTTGACTCAACTGAAAACGAGAATCTGCGCGCTGCTCCCAGAGTTTTTTTTAAATGCTTCAATTGCGCAGTCGGGCTTTAAAACCTTGCGCTCTAGCATGGGTCATGTAGAACCCTGTTTGCGTATGAGATGACCAAGCCAGTATGATTCAGGTTTCAAGTAGCCGCTCATTTAAACCAGGATTTCTTGATTTTCAAGGGTGCGCAGGTCCGGTTAGCCGACTAAGCAAGCCGAGTAAGCTGCGCCTGGACTGTCATATATTTGAATATGCAGAACTTTAGGCCTTTAGGGACGCCTTGGGTGTCCCTAATGCTGCAAGTAGCGCCCCCAAAGCAACTAGGGTCACCATCACATGGTGCTACTTAAAGACACTGAAGTAACTTGTTACTTTTCTTAGAATCAAGTTCTATGCAGTGTCGCATGCGACGCTAAAAATGGCGGTGAGTGAGTGCGACGGAGCGACAGGTGGCAACCGAAGCGAGCTATTTACGAGACCGTTGGCTGACGTGTCAGGCTTCGTCTCTTGTCTCGGTCAAACGGTCGGTCGGTCGGTCGGTCGCACAGACGGACAAATGGGAAACCCGCCCCCTTGAAGAGGAGGAGGGGGGTGGGTGTGTGTGTGTGTGGGGGGGGGGGGGAGCCCCTAGTGACCCCTTTGTCTGCTTATATGCCTGCCTATCTAGATATATAGGCAGGCATTAGTGTTATTATGTTACCCATTTGTCCGTTTGTGCGTCCGACCGACCGACCGAAAAATTGAAGCCTGACACGTCAGCCAACTGTCTCGTAACTAACTGCCTTCGGTCAGCTCCATCGTTGCCACCTGTCGTTCCGTTGCTAACACACTCCTTCAAGATTCCGCGTCGCTTAGGATAACTATGACTTGTTCGAAAAGGAACGAGGCGATGTCCGAGACTGGTAGTTCCCCCCTTGAACTGCGGGCTTGAATTCAAACGGCAAGCCACGTGCGTTCGAAAAGGAGATCTGATTTGCAGATATCTGCCCCCGGACTGGCTGCCCTCGGACTAAGGGCCTGTTTCCATATGAGTTAGGAAAGTTATAGTTCCGGTACACCGGCAATACAGAATCGAAGCGCAGTTATGATAACTTTCCGTCAAACGGCATGTGGAAACACGAGCCCAGTAATCTCGCCGGACAGCCTGGACAACCAACAAATGTTCAACCAACTCTCAAATTCGTTCACCTGGAATTGTTCTTTCCTCTTTTATCCTTCGCACGTCTTGCTTCTTAACCTGGCCTTCTGTCGTCGCGAAAATGCAAGACAACTTAAACTTATTTCTGCAACTGTCAAATTGAAGGATGATGCAAAGGCTGGAAGGCACCGGTCAAGGAATAGCAAGCACGCAGGGGTCTATGCAGGTCTATGCAGTGGACTCGCCTGACTAGCGCTCGCGCTCGCTGCCGGGACGATGACAGGATTGAAGGCTGATCTGGCGGGTTCCGGAACTATCGGCAGGCCGGGCAGGCCCCAGTTCCAGCGTTTTCCATGTTTGCGAGCCCGCTGCGAATGCTCGGGGTGATTAAAATCAAACTCTATTGTAATCAAGCCTAATCCCGAGGCTAACCTGCAGATATCCAAACAGCGCCCAGCTTTCAAAAAACATTGACGTGGCACCTCCGGATCCTACGTGGCACATAACTGCGAGCGTAGTTATGATAACGGAGCCCCCCCACCTCCGTTCCATAACCACGCTCGCTGTTAAGGGTTTAGCCAGAAGATTTACCCTAAACTGCGCTGGCATTCGAGTGTTTCCGACTGTTATGCAAGCATTATCGTAGTTATCGTAGCATTAGAGTTCAAGGTCACAATAGGCGTACGTGCAGGAGGTTGTACAGGTTGGGTAGACTGGGGAAGATAGGGAGGTGTGTCAGGAAAACAAGGTTCCTCATGGGGTAACGTGTGCGATGATGAAGATACATCACTGTTAAATGCTGCAGGCAAACGGAACCCTGGCAATTTCCCACCCATTCCCGCATGTCTGTGCTCATCTGTAGGCTGCAGTTGGGTGGAACGCTTAAAAAAACACATCTGGCATAGTATAAAGTCGCCTGACACATCCCAGCTCCAGATTTGAGATTCCTTCCCACGTGATTTGCAAACACACATCATGTTGCCGCCTGACCCTCCATCACCGCCACCACCACCGCCACCACCACCACCACCGTTGATACCAGCACCACCACCACCACCACCATTGCCAACAGTAGCACCGCCACCACCACCACCACCACCACCATTGCCACCACTAGCACCGCCACTACCACCACTACATCCTCCGGAGCCAGCACAACCTCCATTCCCCACTCCACTCCCAGATTCACGTTTGAAATTATCCAAACCATCACACGGTGCACCATGGGATACACAGTTGATGTTGCCTGGAGAAGCATTACAGCGCCTTGCTCGAGGTCCCCAATCTGTGATAACAAGCCCTGCTGCTAGAGCAGAGGCAGCCATCTTCCTCTTCAGTTCTTCGGCACTCACAATAGTCATGTGAACACCCTCAGACTTATCGTGCACCTGAATGCAAAGATATAAGTGCATCCATGAGTACAAGATAAAATAGGAAAAACACACAGAATTATTATTAATGAAAACAACCTCCAACTAATGAACATAAGTAAATACAGGTACAAGACAAAAAACAGAACCACCAGAATTCTACACAATCGTGGCAAGAAAAAAGAACCATGAGTCAGACGAACAAGAACAAGAGCATAAAAGGTTCATCCGCATCACCCACTAAACCTGTCAAGACATGTACTACGACACAAGCTGAAAAAGTGGACAAAACTTTGACACATTGGGACTACGAATTAAAACCAAGGTTAGCACATAAGATAGGCATACGAAGCAATAATAAACAATACATTTGAACAAACGGGTTCAAATCGTACACAAAAACGACAAGTCAACCTAAAACCCAGATGCCTAGACAAACGTAATAGACATGGAATTAAACAAGCCATCCAAACCATCATCGTTCATAAAAAATTACAAATACAAATAAGTACTAAATAAATAGCACATGAATAACATAAGTATGGTACATACCAAAACATGAAAACGAATCATACAGAAGATAGTAATAATAGTAATAACTACCAATTATGAAGAAGGTTTTTATAAAACAATAATAACAACAAATAAAATGTATGAACAAAGTTTGCAAACACATGCATAGTAAGCACCAAAACATAACACAGAATTCCATAATATTTCCATTACCTGGGACATTCGAGGTGCACCTATAAGTTGCGTTGAGAACAACGTCGACATAGCACATGAACCAGGCATAGGATTGTCCCGCCATGATGTGACGGCTTGTTGCGAAGGACCACAAACAGCAGAATTGGCAGAAACAAACCGCTGAGCTGCATCACCAAGCGGCTGACCATGAATTTTCTCAGCAGCACGGATTCGTTAATGATCACTGACTGACCTACCAAATGATGATAGGCAGTTTCAAGAAAGGGCAGCACTAAAAACTGGATCCGTCTCCATGAATCTTCTCAACATTTCATGAGGTCCCGGGTCACACATTCCATGCTCGCTATGGATGGCACAACTTCAGGATGGTTGATCAATGCAGTGACGTAAGATGACGGAAAGCCTATATAAACAATGGAGAAACATAAGCGTAATTATACATAAGTAGTATAAAACAAATCACATTTTGGTACAATACAATAGATAACATAAGCTACACACAATAAATTAATGCACACAACACATATGTCAACCCACATGTGATGTCAATGTAACCGTGCTTACCTGGACCCTAATCACGAGATTGCAACATCGTATGACTACCAGACAATGCAAGACGAAAAAGTATAACACATACTACGCATGTACCATGCAAGTGAGAAGAAGTGAAAAATGTAGAGGGAACCACGAGTTGCAGATTACAAAGGATTTAAATGAGTTACATATGAAATCACACGTACATGAAAGCATCAGTACTATTTACATAGTCAAAATAAATCACCTATGTGTTGTCGGGACAACAGCAATTTCCTGCGCTCTAGGCCACCATGTACCAATGCTCTAGTGAAAGCTTGCATTGCCTGCAACCGCACTTCGCCCACACGAGAGGAAGTTGCATCTCGACCTACAAGGACACATGAGACTTGTAAGAAATCAAGAAAGCCAATAAATACATTACAAAGTATATGAACGACATGTGTGGAACAACGAGTAACCAAGGAAATGACATGGATTGCACTAAGGATGTCAGACAAAGAAGCATACAAACAAGCAAGCAATAATTGCATACAAGCAAGAAAGCATAAGGACAAGGAAGCAAGTCATTGCACATCTTCTTTCAAACAAATAAAAATAATAATAAACCAACATAGTATAACAGAGTAAAACATACCTGCACAAACATTGACAGACGAGCAAGCCGCCATATGAGCAGTCTGCGCCGCATAAACCTCGTTCATGACAGAGGTCGTAGTCTCTTGACCAGCCCATCCACCAAGATACCCAATAGACTGGAGTAAGCCGGGAAGCGCATCCTCCCTGCCATTAGCAAGGGTCTCCTCAACCTTTGTGCTAACCAAATTCCTGCGGAAGGCCCTAGATCCCTTTGGACAAATCCCCTAAAGCAAAGAAAGAAGAAGGCAAATGACTTACAACCCCACATTAAAGCATCTCTCAAAGAATCATGGTAAGTATCGGCACACAAAGCAGTACAGCACAAAAACCATTACTACACACCTGCAATTTACAGAACTCGTGCGCCAACTTTGTCAGATTGTCGATAGGCATACACCTGTTCACAGACCCATCGCTTCCAACATGACAATAAACAAACCTGCAAGTGTAGAAACCAAGGAAAGTTTACAAACACAGGAAGTAAAGGCAATGATTCGAACACAAACAACCTACCAATTCCCAGCATCATTCAGAAACGGGACAGACTCTCCAACTTTGCATTCCGCTAGCTGCTCCTGAGTTATTGCGCCAACCATAACAGCCAAGTCCACCAACCAAACAGAGGCAATCTACAACCAAAGAAACAAATTGGCAAATGGTCAAATTATACAACAGTGCATGCAATAATGTAGCAGTAGACAACACAGGCAGTAGGAAAATAAACAGGTAATCAATAAACGTGTACGCAAGCAGCACCCATGAACCATGCCATACCTAGAATACAACGCATAACCATGCCATGAAATAATACAGTGCCAAAGACATACACGAAACACATCTTATCAAGATCAATACACATTTGCTTGCACTAAGCCCTTACAGAAGTCTAATAAATGCATCGATCAGAGTACTGTATTACTTTTGAGCACAAGTGGTTTGAGATAGAATACAACAGCACGTACAACCTCATGATATCAGAAGTACTCACCACATTGGCATCCTCCACGCACTTCTCATCTCCACTTGGATCCACAGCAGACATACGCATCCCATGCACATCCATATTTTTCTCGCTGGACCAACGGATGACAGTGCCAAATATGTGATGAAGCACACCATCAACCATGCTTGCTGTCTTGACGATAGTCAAATCACGCCAACGCAAGCTTGCAGCAGTAGGGTTTCGGCGTGCAACTGTAGACATCAAGCTAACATACGAGCCTATCAACATGTGACGAGCTATCTGCGGAGACAACGCTCCCAACCCTTGCCTAATTTCAGCTGGGAACATTTGGTGAACACGACCACCAGTGGGACCCACATGCCTTTGAATCGCATCCATAACACCTTCATACATAACCTTGTGGACAATCCTTGGATCATACTTGACCTTGAAATCACGTGAAGCTACTACTCCAACCTTCTTGGACACAGCATCAATACCAGAGTTCACCCAACTACAAATAAGCCTCCGACATGACTCCATTGTAGAACAATGGCCATACCTACAAAAAGCAGAAGAGCAGTCAATTAAATATATGACAAAACAAATAAAGTTAATACGAGTACATAAACAAAATATATGGTATATCCAATTCAAGTTGCTTAAAATTGCACGCAAACGTATAACAAATATTAACAGCAACGTATGTAAATATATATGTTAACACAACATCACATTAACCACAAATACATGGTAAATAAATGGTAAAGAAATAAGTAAATAAATAAGTAAATAAATAAGTAAATAAATAAATAAATAAATTAATAAATTAATGAACAGACAAAGAAACAAACAAACAAACAAACAAACAAACAAACAAATACATACATGAATAAATAAATAAATAAATACATAAATAAATAAACTAATAATAAATATATAATACATAAATGTACATGTCAATAACATACATAAATACTTTTATGAACATGTTAACTCACTCAAAATAATAAAGCTCTTACCCACCAAAGAGCCTTGATCGTGGCAGCAAATTCATAGTCTGTCAATGGCCAAAGCTGTATTATGAGTTCATCAGCTTCCTGCGAGCAGAAATGAACAAGCCACGTGAGAACAATGTGCAACCTATGGCAAGCCCACACCATAACACAAGCACCACCACCACCAACACCACAACTATTGGCCCATAACAATCCCAGTCCATAACACTTGCAGCACCACCATCAGCGTTTGCCTATGAGAAGCCAACACCATTACAATGGCACAACCATCACCACCACAAATGGCCTTAGACCAGGCCACTCCATAAAAGAAGCACCACCACCACGACCAGCGTTGCCCCAAGACAAGCCAACACCATAACACAAGCACCACCACCAGCACTGCTATTAGCACATGACAAGCCCACTCCATAACACAAGCACCACCACGAGATGTAGCGTTAGCCCATTACCATCCCACACCATAACACGACTACCACCACCACCACTACCACCATCATCTCGACGACATTAATGAAGACACACAAATTTATATATAAACAAAACAACAAAACCTGAATCACCTCCTCAGTGACGTCCTCATTATGCACCATCAAGCCTCGATTTGCAACTACAACTAAGAAAACTATACGTAGCACACTGAACCATTGGCATTGCTGCCGATCGTGATTGACAGTTGAACCCTTCTTGAAGCGTTGTGGAACCTGCATGTTCAGTACAAGGACATAAATAATTAATAAGCCTATACGACTGGTTAATTATAACCCACCAACAACTGCATACAACAACCCACACAATACAAAGTACAAGTTTTATACAGGGTTACAGAGAGTACAACAAACACAATTAAAAATAAATGATATAATTTGTGTATAAATGCCAAACTGTAAGAACCCAACAGTCTAGTCCCCCATATGAATCAACAGGGACCAGCCCACACAACACACGCCCAACAATGTGACCAAAGATATCAAGGCTAACCATAAAATCCACTTGCACACAAGACAGACTAAAACAAAGGGCATAAACTCCTGCATTGTGGGACCTAGCAAACTCCTTCATCATCACTACAGCTAGTAATTTCTTAGGGCATTCCACAAACATAAAGAAGTGGCAATACAGTAAAGCTCGCAAGGCTAGGTGGGGACACATATGGACTATAAAAGTAGCGTACATATACAAATATCCAGATGATACTAACACTAGCAACCCCTATAACAATATGTGTCATGTTTGCCAAAAAGCAAAGGATGCACCAAACACATACCTGGTCCAGGTCTAAGGCATTGACCTTCGCCCCTTGTTGCTGAAACTCACGGGCTACAGCATGTCCGTTCCCTAGCACGTGGGCAGCAGCCTTCATGCCATTGCAACCAAGTACTTCGTCAGGGTGAATACCCCGAACAAATGAGTCCGACAAAGGAGGCAAAACATCACGAGCACTTGACATCCTGCGATTGAAGGCCATTCGAATTGTCCAAGGCATCAACAACAGCATCATCTTCGAATCGCCTAAAGCAAGCCTCCAAGTCTTCATCAAAGGACAGTACAGAGTGTACCTGCAGAACATTGATAACAAGCGCATACATTATGCGACAGCACAAATAACACAAAGTATAAAGACGCATAACCATTTACCTAAGTCCTATTCACACCCATACATCATGACAGCAGCGCAAACATTAGGAAGGAAGCGCGAATAAGAAAAACTCATGAAATGTACAAACCAACATCACCATCCATTGCCCCTACGGTACCCTAGCATGACCACAAATAGCAACATGTACAATAATCCCACAACAATAACCCCAACTCGAATAGACAAACATAAGCAATCCAAGTATGTGGACAAAGCTGCACAGATACCAATGCGTGGTATAATGAAAACAATAACCAATGCACCAGCTTACCTTAGGAAGCGCAACAAGCGCGAAGCCTACAACAGCAACAAGCCCAATCCCAACATAGATGACCGGGCTCATCCATGCAGAGTCCTGATGCAGGACCATCACATTTGGGAGGACCACCGCACATGATGCCGATTGGCATAAAGTACAAAAGACAGCTGCGCTAACCAAGACCTTAGTAAAGCGTGCATTGCGCGATGGATTGTTAGCAAGAACCTGCAACATGAATAAAACACTAGATTCAATCATGGAATTCAGTATAAATATAGAACACAATGTACATTTAAACACGCACCGTGATGAAGAAGAAAGTCCACCAATGAGCACCTTCCACACCGCCAAACGAAATGGCCAACAATGCAGCCTTCAGGCATGGTCCAACTCCACAAATTACGTACAACCTGAAGACCACAGCCAAGCCAAGAACCGAGGCAAGGACAGACGGACGCATGCACTTAATCGTATCAATGCGTCGCACAACCTTGAAAGATGGACTAGGGGGGGTACCTTTTACAACAATAGGACAAGTAGCCCACTCAACTGGATATTCGATAAGTGCCCACCACAACCAACCACACAAGACAGCTGAAAGGGGTGCAATAAAGGTAGTCGCAACATTGACAACAGGAAGGATGTCATGATGAAATATGAAGGCTAAAACAAGCAACACACATACGCAACTGCCCACACAAAGGAAAAGGGAAAAACCACCTTGCCTTGTCATCAATTTTGCAGCAGCAAACATAGACCCCAAGCAGTTACTATCAGCAGCTCCTTTCAGCAAGGATAAAAGGAAGGCCGGGGGAATCATAGCTACGGAAAGTACCATAAAAAAACAACGAGCCAAGGAGTCGGAAAATGGCAATCCGGACAGCCTGCAAAGACAAAAAAAGGGAATCATTAGAATGAAGAAGGGATTGCGCAAATGAGCCAAGACTAAAACGACATAAAGTAAGAGCATCACACCAACTGAAATAACACAGAGTCCACATAGCCCAAATGATACCAAAGATGCATAAAGCAGTCCGCACTCCACACATCAAAGCAACGTACGATACAGCAAGCACCAAGGACACTAGCAGCAAGGACAAAAGCAGCAAATAAAAACAAGCAGCAAACAAAACAAGCAGCAAGGAAAGACGCAAGCAGTAGCAACAAGGACGCAAGCGGCAGCAAGGACGCAAGCACCAGCTGCAAAACACAAGCAGGAGAATTAGCAGCAAGGACGCAAGCACCAGCACCAGCAAGGACACAAGCACTGCAGCAAGGAGGCAAGCACATCGAGGACGCAAGCAGCAACAGCAGCAGCATCGAGGACACAAGCAGCAGCAGCAAATACGCAAGCAACAGCATGAGCGAGGGCAATACCCAAGACTGGATTTTTCCCTCAAGTCATCCGCTGCGTACCCCCCCCCCCCCCCCCCCCCCCCTCCCGACCACCCTCCCCCCCCCCCCCCCCCCAAGCAAACAGTAGCACCGAACGCACCACAAATCACTACATATCAGATTATCCAACCACAATGCTACTCCTCCCCTCAATGCTACTCCCCCCCCTCCCGCTAGTGACCCAGCCCCCCTCCCACCAACGCTTCCCCTCCACGTCCACCCAATGTAATTCCTCCCCCTCCAACCAATGCTACTCCATCCGCCCCCTCCCACAAGAAACACTCCTCCACTTCCCTCCAACACTCCTTCCCCTACCGTCAATGCTCCTCCTCCACCTCCCCCCAATGCTACTCCTCCCCCAATTGCCAGCAACCCTCCTCCCCCTCACTCAAACATTCCAACAAATCTCCTCCCCCACCCCTCAACACTACTCCTCCCCCTCCAACCAATGGTACTCCTCCCCCCTCTTTCCAGCGACCCTCCTCCCCCTCCCTCCATCGCTACTCCTCCTCCTACCCTCAATGCTACTCTCCACCTCCCCCCAATGCTACTCCTCCACCTATTGCCACCGACCCTCCTCCCCCTCCCTCCAAGTGACCAACACTTCTCCTTCCCCTCCCCTGAACACTACTCCTCCCCCTCCCCCCAATGCTACTCCTCCCCCATCATGCCAGCGACCCTCCTCTCCCTCACTCCGACGCTCCTCCTCCCCCTCCCCACAAGGACCCAAGCAGCAGCAGAAAGGACGCAAGCAGAAGCGAGGACGCAAGCAGCAGCAACATGAACATGATCGAATCGACATTGACCAAAAAAACGATTTGTTGCCCTCACTTTTCGGTCGATCAAAATTGCGCCAAACTCTTAAGAACCGCTAGATAACAGGGACATTGGAACAGGAGTACCGTACAACCAAAGGGGTGTACGCTCGGAACCGCAGGACTCCCGAGACCGGTTTTCGCCCGTTATTCGTCAGCTGCCCCCCCCCCCCCCCCCCCCCCCTCCCCTCCCCTCCCCCCGCCCCCCCCCCCGCCCCGAAACACACCACAAATCACACCAGCCCAACCAACCACACAATCATACCACACAAAACACAGCCAACACAATACAAACCCCATTACACGGGAAAAAACGGCGATAGTCGAATCAAAAACGCACCAGGGCACTCTAACAATCACCAAACAACACCGCATCAACCAATCCTACCATAAAGCAACCCAGATCACACAAAAACCATACAACTCACCTATCTTTTGGCGCGTTGCCCAGAGACAGCGCATTCCAGCGCCTCCACCATCCGGAACTGAGAACAGGAGGGAAATGTATTTTGCCGGCAAACAATGGGCGGACACTCGTTCGGGGGGGAGTGACCGTCTGATTGCGGGTCCCCGTATGAAGGGGACAAAAGGAAGCCTGAAACGGATCAGCGAACAGTCCATTCCCGGGAAAATACTGCACGGACGCATTATGCGAAAACCGGACATCCACAATCTGCGCTTGAACAAAACTGACTGACCTCACAGCCTTCGCTAACGCAGAAATGCCGACTGCAGCCATGCCAGGCCCCAACAAACCAGCTAGGAACAAAACCAGCAACGATAGAAAGCAAGCCCATCCAAATCGATGCCTTTTGCAACGCTCCCGTAGACGCTCCTGTTCCGCACCTGCACCACTTACCGATGCAGGCGCAACCACCTTCTTCTTCCCACGATTGTTCTTCATACAGAAGAAGTTGCGACGTTACATTAGGAATGAAATAATGAAACAAAAAATCAGGGACGGAAAAGAAACCCATCGGTACACTCTACCCTAAAAACCCTTATCTTCAATAAAACCACGACAGTGTGACGCGGCAACGTAGCATAGGACACGTCAGTGGGACGCGGAACACGTCAGTGGGACGCGGTACTCGCAAATACCACAGCAAGGCGCGACAATTTTTTCAAATTGGGAGGACAATAATTTATGCGGACGAAAATATATATAACGCGCGGGAGGACAGATGCGCGGTCAACAGGATTTTTATCTGATCTACTGATCTATAACAGCGCGCGATATAGCTACTGATATATATCTAACGCAGAACAGTTATCCCATATATACCTACAGTAACAGTCAGTTACTATAGCAGAAACACATCCTAATAGGCGCTAGAGGCAGGCAGGCAGGCAGGCAGGCAGGCAGGCAGGCAGGCAGGCAGAATGTCAGCTAGACGCGACGATAGAGCCCGTTTTGCTTGAGGATGCCAATTCTGCCAATGGCTTCCGTCTTGCTTGGCCGAAATGCCGTTGGCTCTTCTCGCATGGCGACGGCAACAGTCACGTGTTGGTTATATTGTTTTACCATCTTCGCACCCTGACGGACCCAATCCAACTGACTTCCTGACCATTCAAACCGACTGTTCGCCCATCTCCAAGATGAATTCCAACCGTTACAACAGGCATTATAACTAACAGTCGCATTCGCCAACCAATTCTCTGTGATTTCGACCATCCCAACCGACTTCTCGCGCGTTTCGCTAATTAACCGCTTTTTCTGAAAAGTTATCAAATTTCTATCGAAGCAGCCTAAACCAGAGGGGAGGGGTGACACGAGGAGTAGGGCCAACGATTTCGACCAAGACCAGGTATGATACGACTTCAAAGGGTCGGGAAGGGAAAAACTGCTTCGAACCTTCGAAATTTCGTCTTGTCAGACCAACCATTTTTTCTGTGATCGAGCATCTCTTCTGGGAAACTTCGCGCAAGTTGCCCCTCGCACTATGGAAACAGGTTTGGACGTTAAACAACATTAAACGACGTTATATGACATTAAAGCGAGTTAAATACAAGTTAAGCAGGTTAAACCAAGTTAGCTTAAATTATCAAACGTTATTCTCCCTCCACGACACCTCAAAAGGGTCAAACTCCTCGACCCCACCCCTAGATAAGCGTAAACACAAGTTAACACAGGTTTAAACCAGTTATCTTACTTTATGTTGCGTCTTGCATCGCGATATGCCATAACGCGACATTCCTATGCAGGGTCACAAGGGAAAGCAACTGCCAGCCTAGGATTTCCCCGTCATAATCGCAGGCAGACGACAGACTTCACCCCGGCTCATCCCGACTTATCATCCCGCGCAGGCAGACGACAGACTTCATCCCGGCTCATCCCGACTTATCTTCCCGCGCATGCTGTAAATCGCTGGCTTCGACACACAAATCCGCTAAATCAAAATTCGCGGAGCATCAGCATCAGCGAGCAGCCAAGCAGGGAGCTATATGGAATGCTTACCATGGAGCTCGCTTTCACCATATGGTGCATGTGTGCCGTTTGTGCAGGCCGCAGGTAGGGCGCAGTAAACTTAGGATTTCCTAGTCTCCTCCCGCCCATCGTGCACTAACTCAATTAGTTATTTACTGGAGCGCAGCGCCCATAGGTAGCATTTCCCGGCGCATGCTGTCTAGCGCTGGCTTCAACTCACAAAACGCACTTGCGTGTACTGCAAGCATCACTGCTTACCCTGGAGCTCGCTCGCTATGGTATATATATATAGCCCCCCCCCCCCCCCCCCACCCACCCACCCTAAAGATAGGGATGCCTGGGATGTATTACAATTTATAGGTAGTTACATATATGTACCACCTATAGCTAGAATAACATGGAACCACCTCTCGTGTTTCATGTATGTTAGTAACCCTGGGTCTGCTTCGAGTCTTCTCATGATTGCAAAAGATAGGCCTGTGCGATACCCACGGGAGGCATCTCTCGATTACTGTACAGTGATGATGATGCAAGTGGTTTGGAGTAGTCGTACTTGCATGTACATACGTATGTATGTACCACCTATATACTATATATGTAGGTGGTACATACATACGCACCAACACACATCAGCATACAACCTAATTGTGGGATTGGTTTTAAAACATATATATAAATATATAGCTATGTACACATACCTATATATAAGTATACTAATAACCGTCCCCCTTTGGCAAGTAAGTCAGGCTCGTGCGATACCCACGCAAGGCATCTTGCTCGCTTGTGTTTACTACACATACACTTGATTATTGTGACGGTAGTAGATAGAATTTCCGGTACTGGTATGGACATATGTGTACAAGCATATGTAAGAGCCCCGGGCCTCATGTGCGATACCCACGGGAGGCATCTTGTACCACACATATATACTTGAATGCATAAAATTCGCATTGCATATGTCTGTGCAGGCGGTTTGTGTGTGTGGGGGGGGGGTGGGGGGGGGTGGGGGGGGGCAGTGGTTGGCCTGGACAATGGTGGTGATGGTAGACTGCTTATGTGTGGGTGGGTGGGTGGGCGGGGTGGGGGTGATAGTGGATGACTTGGACAGTGGGGGTTGGGGGTGGACAGTGTGTGTACACATGTATGCGTGTGTGTGTGGGGGGGTGGGGGGGGGCAGTGGTTGGCCTGGACAATGGTGGTGATGGTAGACTGCTTATGTGTGGGTGGGTGTGTGGGCGGGGTGGGGGTGATAGTGGTTGACTTGGACAGTGGGGGTGGGGGTGGACAGTGTGTGTACACATGTATGCGTGTGTGTGGGTGGGGTGGGGGGTGGGTGGGCAGAGGTTGGCCTGGACAATAGTGGTGATGGTAGACAGCTTATGTGTGGGTGGGTGGGTGGGAGGGGTGGGGGTGATAGTGGTTGACTTGGACAGTGGGGGTGGGGGTGGACAGTGTGTGTACACATGTGTGTGTGTGGGGGGGGGGGTGGGGGTGGGGGTGGGCAGTGGTTGGCCTGGACAATGGTGGTGATGGTATACTGCTTATGTGTGTGGGTGTGTGGGCGGGGTGGGGGTGATAGTGGTTGACTTGGACAGTGGGGGTGGGGGGTGGACAGTGTGTGTACACATGTATGTGTGGGGTGGGGGGGGTGGGGTGGGGGGGGGGGAGGGCAGTGGTTGGCCTAGACAATGATGGTGATGGTAGACAGCTTATGTGTGGGTGGGTGTGTGGGGCGGGGTGGGGGTGATAGTGGTTGACTTGGACAGTGGGGGTGGGGGTGGGGGTGGACAGTGTGTGTACACATGTATGTCTGGGGTGGGGGTTGGGGGGTGCACCCCACGTGGGGCGGGGGGGGCAATATTGATGGTTACATTGATGGTTAGCTTGATTGGTTACATTGATGGTAAGCTTGATTACATTGATGGTTAGCTTGATTAACAGCTGGAGCTTGTTAGCATGGACGGTAATATAAAAATGCATGCAATAACCGTATGAATCAACAAAAATGTAACAAATCGGTGCCGCTCGTCCATCTACGATTCTACTACGTTCCCATGTCTCTGAAGTTAACTTAAGTAAGTTAGCGTAACTTAAGTTAACTTGACTTAACTCAACTTAACGTGTCTTAAATTAACTTGCGTAAGTTATCTTATAGCTTAACTTCAGTTCACTTAACTTGACTTAACTCAACTTAACTTGTCCACACGTTAATCAACGTTAATATAACGTCAAATGTCGATGCATGCCATGGACTCGGTCCATGGCATGCATCTTCACATTGGGTTCACTTCTAGTGGTTGTGGCAGTCTTTGCACATTGCCTCTTGCGTTGTAGTGGAGACTGGTTCTCCTTGCTTCTCTGGGTATTGGGGAACAGTCCAACCTTGTCTTTATGCTTAGGTCTTCCGGATCCATTCTGCATGGTAAACTCAGACAAGGGTGGAAACTGCAAGGCTGGGGTTCAGGTACCTGAGCTTGAGGCAGGTTGTACTTCCAGGGGGATCTCCCTACCAATACGCGAAAACAACACAAAGGGTGTCAATAAATGTAACTATGCCGCCCTTCTTTTTTGCAGGGACCCATGCTCTGTCTGGTAGCGGTCTGAAGCTTGCTTGTAGGTAGGGTTTCATATCAATGTGGCCTAGGGAATTCTGACTTGATCACATGCCTAAATAGTGTCCACCTGCTTGCATGCCTCCTTTTGTGCATTCATGTCTGTATGCCTGCCTTTCTGTCTTACTCCTTGGTGACTAATTGGCTGACTATCTGGATGGTGACTGCAGCTTGGAGGTGCTAGGCATAGAGTGTTCAGCCCATGGAAAAGTGGCTAGGTTGCCTGCATGCCTATCTGTTGCACGCATGCATACTTGCTTGTCAGTCTGCTTGAGCGCTTGGCCATTGTTGACACAAGAGAAGGGGGCTTTAAGCTATCATCAAATAAGAAGTAAAGGGTGCTACTTAATTTAACTATGCCTGTATTCTGTATTTGCAGGGACCATTGCTCAGTCTTCCCTCCCAGTTCTGATGTTCCACTGTCACATGAGGCTTTTGGACAACAACGTAAGTGATAAGTGAA
The DNA here is from genome assembly GCA_013435795.1 of Chlamydomonas sp. ICE-L. Classification (NCBI taxonomy): domain Eukaryota; kingdom Viridiplantae; phylum Chlorophyta; class Chlorophyceae; order Chlamydomonadales; family Chlamydomonadaceae; genus Chlamydomonas; species Chlamydomonas sp. ICE-L. The sequence continues at coordinate 7,570,880 of JACBWV010000338.1, read as the reverse complement.
GCTTGCTTGTAGGTGCGGTTTCGCAACAGTTGTGTGGCACAGGGAATTATGTCTTGATTCATGCCTAGGTGGTGCCCACGTGCATCTGTCTATGTTTGTGTCACTGTTTCTGCCATCATCTCTGTAACTGCATCTGTACTATGCCTCTGTCTATGCATGTACTGCCCTTCATTGATCTCTGACGCATACCCTGCTCTGCACGTCACTGTCCTGCCCCTTGCCATCCTCCCTGCCCTTCATTGCTCTGTAACGCAGGCCATGCTCTGCTTATTACCATCCTGCCCCTATCTGTGCTCCCTGCCCTTCCTTGCTCTCTAACGCCTGGCTTGCTCTGCTCATCACTGTCGTCTTGCCCCTTGCCATTATCCCTGCCCCTCTTTGATCTCTAACGCCTGCCCTGCCTTGCTTGTTTCATCCACTGTCGTCCTGGCCCCTTCCCATTATCCCTGCCCTCTTGCTCTCTAACGGCCTGCCCTGCTCTGCTCATCACTGTCGTCCTGCCTGCCCCTTGCAATATCAGTGCCCCTCTTTGCTCTACTAACGCCTGCCCGGCTATGCTCATCACTGTCACCTAGCCCATCGCCATTATCCTGCCCCTCTTTGTCTCCTAACGCCTGCCCGCCTTGTTCATCACTGTCGCATGCCCTTGCCATTACCCTGCTTTTTAATCTAGTGGGTACAAAAACACATTCGGACAGGGATTGCAAAGAGGGGCAGGGTCATGGCGGAGGGGCCAAGACGGACAGTGATGAGCGAGCAGATCAGGTTTAAAGAGCCAAAGCGGGGCCAGGGATTAATGGCAAGGGGCAGGACACAGTGATGAGCAGTGTAGAGCAGGCGATATAGAGCAAAGAGGGGCAGGGATAATGGCAAAGGACAGGACGATAGTGATGAGCAGAGCTGGGCAGGTGTTAGAGAGTAAAGAGGGGCCGGGATAATGGCAAGGGGCAGGACGACAGTGATGAGCAGAGCAGGGCAGGTGTTAGAGAGCAAAGAGGGGCAGGGATAATGGCAAGGTTCAAGACGGCAGTGATGAGCAGAGAAAAGCAGGCGTTGGAGAGCAAAGAGGTCAGGGATAATGGAAAGGGGCAGGACGACAGTGATGAGCAGAGCAGGGCAGGCGTTAGAGAGCAAAGAGGGGCAGGGATAATGGCAAGGTGCAAGACGACAGTGATGAGCAGAGCAGGGCAGGCGTTAAAGATCAAAGAGGGGCAGGGATACTGGCAATTGCCATTATCCATGCTCTTGGTTCTCAAACGCATGCCTTACTATGCTCATCATTGTGGTCCTGCCCCTTGCCGTGCTCCTTTCCCTTCCTTCCTCCTCGAACGCATGCCCTTCTCTGGTCATCACTTTCCAGGCGTACTTTGCTCCCTTCCCTGCTTTGCTATCTAACACATGCACTTATCTGCTTATCGCATCCATGCCCCGTACTGTGCTCCCTGCCAATCATTGCTCTATAATGCCTGATCTGCTCTGCTTAGCACATGCCTGCCCCTTGCCATGCTCCCTGCCATTGGTTGCTATGTAACGCATGCCATGCTCTGCTCATCACCGCACCGTCCTGCCCCTTGCCATTAACCCTGCCATTGGTTGCTCTCTAACGCATGCCCTGCTTTGCATGTCTTGCAGGGCAAAAGGATGGATGGAAATGCTATGGCTGCGATGAAGATTGTTGCCACGAAGGAACTACACATGCTGAAGATGGAAATATAAAATAGAATCAGCGAAGATATATAGATGTACAGCTTTGATTGGGCGTTTCTTCTTGGTGGATATATAGGCCTATGTTTTCATAAGTAGACAAATAGATAGCTGCCTGCAGGCTGCGTATATACTTGTACTTGAACTTAATTAGCTACATGGCTCCAGCCAGCAATTTGGCTGCTCGTTTTTGCCCGCTGTCTATCCATGGTTAATGGATGTAGAGGAAATATATGGGCTGTAGTGGATGTACATGTGTAAGGATGCTTACATATATATATAGGTAGATGAATAGGTTAATGGATGATTTATTATGTATGTAATCTATATCTCGACTCCTGATGTAATTGAGAAATGCTCCTGGAAAATAGTCCTGAAAATGTGACCTCTCCGACCACCGTGCCCAAACGGCCCTGCAGGCGTAATGTCCCAGAA
>JACBWV010000338.1:7519573-7568241 GCA_013435795.1 Chlamydomonas sp. ICE-L | reverse complement strand
CTAAACACTTCTTTTAGCGGAGTCGAAGTATCATAGAAAATGTCACGCAACTATCTTTTGTCAGCAGAATTGCGTGCCTCTCAACGCTTTTTTATGACTTGGTGATGACTACTTAGACTTCCGTAGAAAGATCGGCTCTCCATTACTGTCCGCTTTCCCTATCAGCTGCCTGTTGACTGACACCTTGAGGGACTCAGTAACAGCTCCTTTTGGCTGCGCCCGGTCTGGCCTGTACTCATGTTATTTTCCTGGCTGCCTCCACTTTCTCAACTGGTGCCCCGCTTATGGTTCTCCGGTGCTTTGTAAGCGTATTCTCGTCTCCGTGTATAGATTTGTGTGGTCGCGTCGGTTTTCCGCGGCTTTCATCTCTGTCCACTCTCTGTAGTGTGATTAAAGCGGATAGTCCATTGGGTCCATGTATGGTAAACACTATGCATCTTCTACTACGCGTCGGCCCCTCCTCCTTGGTTCACTGCTTCATTCTTGAGTTTCCGGAATCCTGACATGACGACTAAGTGGCTGAACATGTGCGAGCCAGCGCCTCTGCTTCGCCGAGAAGAGGAAGCCTCCGCGCATCGTGGAATAACCCCCCCCCGTCAGTCCCGCCATATTTCTCTTCCGTTTTCCTCCCTGCTCCGCACCTGCCGTGCTGTCGCCTCCTCCGTCGTCCCACCCCCGTAAGATGCCGGTGACGTCAACTCAAGTCTCGACTAGCCGTGAAAAGGCGGTGAGATACCTGGTCTTCGCTGCTCGCGTCCTTTGACGTCGCTATCAGATCTTATCTCCGTTGTTTTTTTGAGCTCTGCCATTCATACACGGAGGGTTGCCCAAGCCGACCAAGCTCCCTGCTGAATGCTACGTCCGTCTGGTGCCAACTTTGCTCTGCCCAGCCGACGGTCGGCTTACTGGCAATGACTTGCTGCTATGCTCTGTGCTACCTTTTACTGGAGAATGTTTCGATCAAGCTGGCGGATCGACGCCTCCGGCCGTAGGGTTCGCCAAGGAGAAACGAACCTACGCTCTGGACACCTGGGATTCTGGAGGTGGTAGGAAGCTGGGTAGTTCAAGCCCACTACGGTGCTGCTCCCGCTACCCCACTACCCCCCAACCGGGTTGAGGCCGGCGATCAGAGGGGGGGAACTTTGATTGGACTGAATCATCGACGGAGGAGTTTAGGATCTTAAAATAATCCTCGCTCTGCTCTTCGCATCCTAGCGATAAATTTTTCAGAATTCTGCCCTGCAGGTGCATTTTCTGCCATTTTGTGTTGCAGTTTCGCACCATGCGACTTGCTGCACTGGCATCTCGTCTCCGTTTTCCCATACCTCAAAAGCTCGACTTCGAACGCTAACGCTTCGCCCACCGTCTGTGAGTCCCTCGACCGCCGGACTTCGCCCATGCTACAGCCGAATTGGAGGCCGTCCTGGCCCTAGTCCAGCGGCCGTGGAGGATCTTTGGCATGATATCTTGGTGGATATTTTTTCTCTCTTAGGCTCCTTGGGACCCCTGGGTGCGTTCCGTGGTTCGACAGAGGTCGCTACTTTGTCTTATCAATAACCGTGCCCCTGGTCCCCCCTTAGGTGTATGCCTGAGCTACGTGAGTTTGGGTTCAAGTGTTTGAGTTCTGATAGGGCTTAGGAAATTTTTTTAGTTAAGTGGTATAGAGGCATGGTTGACCTCGATTAGTTGTGGCAGTCATGAGTTGTTGATGATGACACTGCTCAGCAGAGTGCTAGTGTGTTATCTTCGCAATCGGCTGTACCTCTAGGGAGAAGGGACTCCTTTGGGAGCTGTTTCTTTGGGGTTGTGCCTGATGTGTCGTTGTTACGCTATATTGTTTCCCTTGCTACGTCACGTTCGTCAATGGGAAGAAACGTAAACAAGCTAGTTAAAAAGGCATTATTTGGTAGACTGGTTGGGTATTCCCCTGGTGAGTAAGGGTTATTATGTTTGGAATCCGATGTTGCGCCAGTTAGTAGTGAGTAGTGATGTACTCTCTATCTCCAGTTAGTCTAAACTGTCTTTCTGGTTCTCCCATTAGTATGGGTCCCCGTGCCCGCTTGCAGCCCTCCTGTCATCAAACGGTGATATGTTACGTGTTACCGGTAAATTCCTACGCCCTTTAACGACCCCAATGTTGATGGCTGGCCTGGCTGGGATGTATCCAGATTGCATTCCAGACCAGGGCCTGATCATGCTGTATTGTGTGTGAAGTTTCGGGCGGGTGGGAGTTGTATATACCAATCAATAATTTAGCCGAATCTCAGGGGGTCGCCAGGCCCTCCTCTGTGCCATGTTTTATCGGTGAAGCTCTAGGATTCAGACAGTCTCAGGTCATAGTGGAGCCTGTCATAGGTCCATTGTCTAATAGTCGCCAACCTCCGGCCACCTTGGATGGCTCGCAGGCGTTGTTTCTCCCTTCGCCTCCTGCAGTCCCTGGTGGATCATCCGGGTCAAGCCCATGTGATGATGTAGCCGTCAACGTGGAGTGAGTGATGATCTAGAGTATTGGTCTGGTTTGATACTGCGTATGGCTGGGGTGTTACAGTCAACGCAGGATTCATTGTTTTAGGTGCTGCTGGTTCTCATACGTAGGTTAACATGGCCCTATGTGTGGGGTCCTATTCCTCAGCACCGGCCTAGACTGTCTTATAGGGTAGTCTAGATTGGTGGAGCGTTACGACGCTTTGTTTAGGCAGCTTCCTTTCTTCAACTTATCAGCTTGTATGCGCCCCGTTAGAAGACAGAGATGAAAGCAGCGGAACAGACGCACCAATCTATACACGGAGACGAGAATCGCATTACAAGGACAGGCGGACGCCAAAGGACACCAGCGTGGGAGAGGCGGATGCCTGTAACCTGACTAGAACCTAAGCCAGGAATATTAAGCCGGGCACAGGCAATACAGAGCGTGTCAGTGAGAGACCGGTGACGCAGCCAACAGGAAGTCACTGAGTCATGAAGGATGACACAGTACTGGCACAGCCGATAGTTCTAAGGAAGTACATAAGTAGTCACCAAGTCATAAAACGCGTGAGAGCACCGCAATTCATGCTGATACTCCACCTATGACACAGGTGACAGACAATACTACTTCTCCACCTATGGCAACTGGTGACATAGAACTATATGTAACAATTAAAAAAAAAATCAAAGAACTCCGAAAAATCGAGAGAACTTCAAATTGAACCCAAAGGGTGATATGAAGGAATGAACAAGGCAAAAACCAAAAATTTGCCAAGTTAGAAAAAGATGAAAACCGAATATCAAAGATGGGTAACAACGGTATAGAAAACCCGATCCGGGAATAGGAACCTAATGCCAAACAATGATAATCAAAGAAACCAATGTAACCAAAACAAAAATGACCCTAAGAAGAAGCGGTCATTCCAAGCATCCGGATAAACCTCCAGAACACAGCGGGATCAAGGGGCTTGGTGAAGGGGTCAGCAACAGTTGTCCTTGGTGTTAACATAGGCAACATCCAGTGAACCATCCTCCACCAGCTCCTTGATGTAGTGATGAATAACATCAATGTGCTTGCTGCGAGGGAGGAGCTGCCAGTCATTGGCCCAACTCAGAGACCCTAAGTTGTCACCCTGAATGGTAACCAAATCACACGGCAGACCCAGATCCACCCTCAACTTCTTCAACCATTGCACCTCCCTGGCAGCCTGAGACAGGGCCTGATACTCAGCCTCACTAGAGCTAATGGCAACAGTAGGCTGCCTCTTGCTCATCCAGTTCACTATGCACCCCCCAGCTAGCACAGCAAAGCCAGTCTGAGATCTCCTGTCAGACCCATCATCAGCAAAGGATGAGTCACATCCTCCACCAGCTCCTTGATGTAGTGATGAATAACATCAATGTGCTTGCTGCGAAGGAGGAGCTGCCAGTCATTGGCCCAACTCAGAGACCCTAAGTTGTCACCCTGAATGGTAACCAAATCACACGGCAGACCCAGATCCACCCTCAACTTCTTCAACCATTGCACCTCCCTGTCAGCCTGAGACAGGGCCTGATACTCAGCCTCACTAGAGCTAATGGCAACAGTAGGCTGCCTCTTGCTCATCCAGTTCACTATGCACCCCCCAGCTAGCACAGCAAAGCCAGTCTGAGATCTCCTGTCAGACCCATCATCAGCAAAGGATGAGTCACTAAAGACAGTAAAGAGAACTCAGGGCTGTGAGTGTAAGTGAGTCCCAGGTGGGAATGTGACCTCAAATACAAGAGCAAACGCTTGGCTGCCCCCCACAGGGGGACGGTAGGGTGAGCAGAAAAACTGGACAGGTAGCTCACAGCAAAAGAAATATCAGGCCTGGTGCAAGTAGCCAGGTATAGCAAAGCACCGACAGAGAGAGGTACTGACTATTAGAGGGCAGGGGGTCTCCAGGTGGGTCAGTGACGGTGACTTGGCCATGGGGGCACCAAACTTGGGCTTGGCAGCAGCAGTAAGACCAAACTGCTCCACCAGATCAACAATGTAGGAGTGCTGGGAGAGGTTGATCTGAACACACCTGCCGGCAGAGTCAAGTGTAACAGCCATGTCCAAGGAGAGGAACTGAACCGGCACACCCATCTCTTTGACCTCCCAGCCAGCTTTTTCCATAGCCTTGATCAGCAAAACATACCTATCCAGCTCACTAAAAGCACAGATAAAATCATCAACATAGGTCAGGACATAGCTCCACCCACCAATAGAATCCCTCCTAAAATACAGAGCAGGTTCTGCCTTGCACATAGTAAAACCATGTGCAACCAAAACCCGCTTGACATCCATACTCCAAGCCCTGGGCGCCTGTTTCAAACCATAAAGGGACTTGATCAGTTTGCACACAAGGGGAACACCGTTAGGACCAAGTAACTTAAAGCCCTCAGGCTGGTGGCAGTACAGGTCCAGACCAGGTTCTAGCTTAGCATTCAGAAATGCAGTCTTGATGTCCAGCTGCCGAACAAACATTTTCCTATGAGTGATGGCAGCAAGGAGCACCCTCAGACCTGCTTTAGAAGAAACGGGGGCATATACATCATGAAAGTCCAGCCCAGGACGCTGCAGAAAACTACGGACCACAAAACGTGCCTTGAAGCAGATAGAACCATCAACCCCAACCTTCTTCACAAATAACCACCTGCCAGACAGGATCCTCTGCTTAGGAGGCTGTGGAGTGAGTGCCCAAGTACCATGGGCATGTAGGGACGCCATCTCATCCTTCATAGCAAGGAGCCATTGATCCCTGTCAGGGTTGGAGGGAAGCATGGCAGCTTTATAGGTTATTTCAGTGGATGTGGAAATGTATGCTCCCACGTACAAGCATTTTACTTGTACATGAGCAGCGGGGATATCAGCAGTATCAGCAGTAACCGGTAGCAAAGCCCCCAGCGCAGCACTACTGCCTAGTTGAACAAGGCCGGCCTTATTTGCCTCTATGTCATCAAAGCCTGGGTCGACCGGAACACCCCAGCCATACGCAGTATCAGACCCGGACCAGTGTTCTAAATCATCACTCACACTCTCGGTGACGGTCACATCGTTACAAAGCCTTGTCCGGTGTAAACCACCAGGGACAGCAGGAGGCGAAGGGATCAACAGCGCCCGCGAGCCATCCGAACAGGTGGACAGGGGGTGGCAACTAGTGGACAGTGGACCAATATAAGGCTCCACTATGACCTGAGGCTGTCCTAATCCTAGAGCTTCGCCGACGAAACGTGGCGCCGAGGAGGGCCTGGCGACCCCCTGAGATTCGGGTAAATTTACGTCTGAAAGGACTTCGGAATCCCACCCGTCCAGTACCTTCACACGCAATGCATCACCATCAGCCCCTGACCTGGGACACAAAGTCATCCCATGACCAGGGCAGCGGTCGACAATTGGGGTTGGTAAGGGATCTAAGGCATGAACCGCTGAATCAGGCATATGGCTGTTGATGGCAGCAGAGATGCGAGAAACATACGGTGCCCCGTCATAAGGGGACAGCCCAGGTATGCAGTTATAGCTAAACTGTTCATAGAAAAGTACATCACAACTCTCTACTACCTGGCGCAACTTAGGAACCCAAACAAAATAACCCTTACTCACCAGAGAATACCCAACCAGTCTACCAGATAACGCCCTTTCGTCTAGCTTGTTGCGTTTCTTCCCGTTGACTAAGGTAACATAGCAAGGGCAACCAAACACACGCAACAACGACACATCAGGTAGAACCCCAAAAAACAACTCATGAGGAGTCTTGTCACCCTGATTGGGCAGCCGGTTACGTAGGTAACAAGCAGCTAGGAAGGCATAGGGCCAGAAAGACTTAGTAAGCTTAGACTCCAAGTGGATACTCCTAGCTATGTTCTGTAAGACCCCATTGTACCGTTCCACAGTTGCATTCTGCTGAGCAGTGTATGCCATAGATAATTCATGCACAGCACCAACCGATTCTAACCAATCCTCAAACCACTTTACTAGAAATTCCTTAGCCCTATCAGATCGGAGACACTTGAAAACAAAACCATGCAGCTGAGTCATCCATCTGAGGATGGTAGTTTGAACTGCTAAGGGAGCTTCATCCTTGGTTCTCAAGCACAATACTTCAGCATAGCCAGAGTATTGGTCTGTGAGACACAAAACATAAAACTCCCCACGCAAGCCCCTAATATGAAATGGTCCCATGATGTCCAAGTGAAGGCGTTGTAAAGGTGCACGGATCTGAGTTTGGCTTTCTTTAGGAAAAGGGGTACGTTTCGCCTTAGCCTTTTGACAAGCATCACATGGGATCTTAGACAGTCTTTTTACCTGCTTGAGAGTGAGGGGTAAGTTCTTAACCAAACCCTTCCTGACAAGGTTGTGCATGGCGTCATAGCCAGGGTGACCCAGCCGCCTATGCCACAACCATTCAGGAGTGGTAGGGATAACAACTCCACCATCCTCATCAACATCAAGTGCAAAGACTGGATAATGTACAGTACTCAACAAACGGCCACGAGGGGTGTGACAAGGCCTACAGGTAAATTTGTACACACCATCACTGGAGGCAGGGAAAGACCAGAGGACAGAAGAGCCCTGAGTGGCAGTACAACTAAGACTATCAAAATAAATATTGCAGTTGTGAGCATGAGCCACAGCATTTACTGACAGGAGGTTCACCGGACAGTGAGGGATGTAGAGAACATTAGTTAAAGTGATTGATGTTGGTAACCAATCACTACATAACACAATGGATCCCTGACCCACCGACCGTTGAACCACTCCATCACCAAATTTAACTGATGGCCCATCCTCAGAAGCATGATACACAGTGAACAGAGACAGATCACCTGTGATTGACATCCCAGCTCCAGAATCAACATGCCAGACACCCTCAGACAGGCTCGGGCTACAGACATTTGAAAACTTCGAAGTGCAGGAGAATAGGACAGAGCTTACCTCCTATTTCTTGGCCATAGCAAACCCATCAATCTGGGCCTGCAGGGAGGACAGCTGCTTTGGAGTAAGCGCACCCGGAAGGGCCAAGGCAATGGGCACTGGATTGGTAACCGGTACACCAGGCCTGGTCCTTCGCAGGTGCGGGTGCTTCGTAAAACAGCGATCCTCCGAGTGGGTCGTCTTGCTGGGGCACGGGCCCCAAGTGCAATCCAGACGTCTCTTGAGGGAACCGGAACCCTGAGAACCAGATCCCTGCCCACGCTGAAATGCAGCATTGGCAGGAACCTGGGGAGCGTCCCGGGACCAACCAGGATGCCTGGAGTCGGACTTGGGAAGAGCTATGTTCAAGATGTCAAGAGACCTATATTCCTCAAGACAGGACCAGTAATCAACAGGCTGTCTGTTAGCTAACAACGTACCATACTTGATCCGCAGCAACTCAAAGCGGATCAGACGGATACCCTGAACTATAGTTTCCATGGCGTGACGCTGAGTCACCGGATGCCCAGCACTGCGGAGGTCAGTGCAGAGACCGCGGACCTTGCAAAAGAAGTCATCTACGCGGTCAGAAGGGTTCATGTGTGCACCAAGAAGCTCGGCGCGCATGAGAGGGACTCTAGAGGCAAGGGCATCGGACTGCCTCTTCTGGATATCAAGAAAGATATCCCGAGGTTTGGCAAAGTCCTGGTATACCTGGACCATAGCATCCTCCATGTTCGCGAGCATCATGGTTAAGCACATGAACTCCTGACGGTCCAGGGGCAGGGCACTGAAACCCAACAGTGCAGGATCCACCCGAGACTCACCATGAGAGGCCGAAGATCCAGCAGCAGGAGCAGGGGTCAGAGGAGCCAAAGACTGACGAATATCAAAAAAATACTCAGCAGCAAGACCAGCGTCATAAGCGCGCTGGTCATCTAAGGTCCTAATCTCAGGCAGGGACCTCGCAACACTCACTACCAACTCGAAATCAGGGTTAACTGGACAGAAAGGGATGGGTACTTTCACAAACTGGTAACCTAGCTTCTCATGATTCCTACGCCCCACGCCACCAAAGGAGACACCATGATCAGGGGGATATCTGATCCCAGAAGTGACTGGACCAAGAAAGGACCGACACTGAGAACCCAGCTCAGAGAATGCCATCACTCGGCGATGTTTCAGCTTGACACTCACATTAGCCATAGTAGCTTGCATGTCCATCCGACCGTACAGAGTGCGGTTCATGGACTCACCATCACGTCGAGCTTGGTTGATCAGACGGAAGTGCTTCAGCTGCAGATTCGGAGGAGGTCCTCCAGTGAGCAGATGCTCCCAAGAATAGCATGACAGCGAAGGCGAAGCAGGAGGAGGTCCAGGGGCAGGAGGAAGCTCCACCGGCGGAGGCGGAGGGGGCTCCTGCGAGGGACCAGCAGCAGATGTGCGGGCAGAAGAAGCAGCAGCTTCACGAGCACGAGTATGGTAGCCAGGGAGGCCACGCTCCATGGGAACCGATGCAGAGGTGAAAGAAGCAGAGCTCCTCATCAAAGTCGGCTTGGCCACATCCGGGTGAACCAGTGGAGGAGGCACAAGCGGAGGCGCAGACGAAGGCTCGGGCTTCAACTCAGGCGACGACACAGGCGGAGGCGCATACTGAGGAGCAGACTCGTAAACAGGCGAAACTGTAGAAGTCTCAAAAACTCGAGTAGCAGCAGCCGACGGAGTCACTCCACCGAAGTCAGCACTCGTAGCACTCTTCAAGTCATCATCATCATCAGTACCCTCAGAAAAGTCATCATCCTCGCTGAAGCGGGCAGTAGGAGGCTTCGGCTCTGTTGCGTACCGAATGATCTGTGTCTGTACACAACACAGATTCATCAGAACATCCTCAACTTCAGGGGAGAGGCGTTGAACAATACGAGAAGGAACCATAAAGTTGGAGGATTGGTCGGGGGGGGTTACTTCCACGATGGCGGAAGGATCCTCCTCTCCGGCAGCAGAGGCCGCTGGCGCGCAATCATCTAGCCAATCAGAAGGACCCTTGTCCTTCGCAGGTAAGACAAAGTCGCAGCCATTGCTAACAATGACGCTGCGCATCCCGCGCGTCCATGGAACACCATTTTTATCGGTGAGTTTCACGAAGCCGGCAGGAGGCCCTCGCGGAAGTAGCATTTAAAGAGCAGTGGTAGTAAATGAAGGACCGTATAACCTATCAGCTTGTATGCGCTCCGTAGAGAAGACAGAGATGAAAGCAGCGGAACAGACGCACCAATCTATACACGGAGACGAGAATCGCATTACAAGGACAGGCGGACGCCAAAGGACACCAGCGGTGGGAGAGGCGGATGCTTGTAACCTGACTAGAACCTAAGCCAGGAATATTAAGCCGGGCACAGGCAATACAGAGCATGTCAGTGAGAGACCGGTGACGCAGCCAACAGGAAGCTGTTACTGAGTCATGAAGGATGACACAGTACTGGCACAGCCGATAGTTCTAAGGAAGTACATAAGTAGTCACCAAGTCATAAAACGCGTGAGAGCACCGCAATTCATGCTGATACAACTGTCTTTCTTGGTTTTGGTGGAAGGTGGTGATTAATTCAGACCACCGTTATAGCGTCTTGATGGTTTCTGACTCTTAGTTCCATAGGCAGATGGTTCGATCGGTGGAGCTCATCATAGATTAGCTATTTCTTTTTACTCCACACTGTTTTTAGATCACCAGCCCCTCCAGTGATTAGAACTTTTTGTGGAGTGTAGTAGTTGTTTCCCTTCGGAATTTACTGTGAATTGGTGGGCTGGGTAATCTTGCAGTTGTACTTGCAGATGTACCGCCGCTCACCTCTTTCTTGTTTTCCGAGTGTATTTCAAGCGCCCTTTCAGTCCATCCTTTGCAGTAAATTCTTTGAACTCCTTTTTTATGCGTTTACTATTTTTCAGGTGGACAATAGGTTTTATGTACTGTGGTTGTACATCTAACCTTCTATTGTTCATTGAACTGTGTTTCCTTTGTTGGTTACGAGTTTCTTGAAACTTTTAACTTCGCATCCTTTGGATTTTTTCGGTTGCTGCAGGTTTGGTTTGCTTGTGGTTAGGCGCTTGGTGTGTCTTGAGTGCATGAGTTCTTTGCGGTGCGATACCCACCTCCTAGAATGTTTTAGTTAGTGCCGTAACTGGGGATTTATGATAATTAACTTTCATAAATCTTCTTACTTCCTTTGAGTAAGAAACCAGTTCATCATGGTTTTTTCATCCCAACCTAGTCATGGATTCTATGCTAAGAATAGTTTTTACGGTAGTGGATTTTTCCATCGACTTTATTTTTTACTGGTGGACTTTGGTGTCCTCTTGTCTTCGTCCTTTAGGCTTTGATTCTCTCGTGTGCTGCTCTCACACGATATTTCAATCTGTCTCCTTGGATATCATTGGTTGGCGTTAGGTTCCTATTCCCGGATCGGGTTTTCTATACCGTTGTTCCCCAACTTTGATATTCGGTTTTTTCATCCTTTTCTACCTTGGCAATCTTTCGTTTTTGCCTTGTTTCATTCCTTCCTTTACCCCTTTGGGTTTCATTTGAAGTTCTCTCGATTTTCGGAGTTCTTTGATTTTTTTTTTTTTACTCTGTTACATATAGTTCTATGTCCCCAGTGCCATAGGTGGAGAAGTAGTATTGTATGTCACCTGTGTCATAGGTGGAGTGTCAGCATGAATTGCGGTGCTCTCACGCGTTTTATGACTTGGTGACTACTTATGTACTTCCTTAGAACTATCGTCTCTGCCAGTACTGTGCCAGCTTCTCGTAGTGACAGCTTCCTGTAGACTGAGTCATCCTTGAGTGACTCAGTGACAGCTTCCTGTTGGCTGCGTCACCGGTCTGGCCTGTACCCTGTTAGGTTCCTGGCTGCCGCCCCTTTCTCCACTGGTGCCCCTTAATGGGTCTCCTGTGCTTGTAACTTATTCTCGTCTCCGTGTATAGATTGTCGCGTCTGTTCCGCTGCTTTCATCTCTGTCCACTCTCTGGAGTGTATTAAAGCTGATACATTTCATCCTCAGGTTTTTGGAACCCACACATTTGACAGTGTCTCATTGAACGAGGGATGTGTGCTCTATCCACCACCCTCATTCTTTCTGTGTTCAGCCAATGGGAACCCATTCTAAACTGTGCTATAGAACGAATCTGATCCTGCTTATGTAAGGCAGATGTAAAGGGAATCAAGCCATTCTCATCATTGCTGTTGGCTGCGAACCATTTCTGGTATCGGAGGCGTTTAAAGCCAACCCTTCTCTCATCAGGGATGTCTCTGACTGCATTGGTGTCACATGGGTACTTAAACCTCCATGACTCAAAAACTTCAGACATAATACCTTCGACATCGACAGCCTCCAAAATGTTGAGGTTTTCACTAGATCCTAGCTTGTGGAGAGCACAGCGTAAGTCATGAACCCAGCCAGTGTTGGAATCAAAAGATTCCTCAAGAGCCATTATAATGAGATCCTCAGGTTCTTTACCTATGGTCTTGTTCCAGAAGCGCAAAGCTTGTTTAAGCCAAGCAAAACACAACGGGGTTGTACCCAGATCTTCCATGATAATATTAGATGTAGTAGATTGGCAAACACCCAACATTTGTTAAAGTATACCTCTATGCCATTTCTCACAAGTATGGTCATTTGAGATAAGTGTGTTGTTCAGAATAGAAGGAGCCCACACCTCACAGCCAAAATTCAGGATAGGTTGTACAAGAGAATCAAACAGGTGGGTGAGAATATCAATATTGTATATCTCCATAGTATGGCATCGCCTACGGAGCATGTGGTGAGCCTTTTGGGCCTTAGCGAGCATCCTAGAAAAAGCAGCTTTTGCACGATTGCTTGAGTCACCATCCACAAAGAGGGATCCCAGGTAGATAAAAGATAACTTTGTAGAAAGCTGTGCTCCATCATAGACAAATTTGTAATCAGGATCCATACGGGCCTCATCACAGAATTGCTTGTTGAAAACGACAATCTCAGTTTTCTTTATATTCACAGCCATCTTAGTAGCCTCGCAGAAATCTCTCAGGAAGTTAAGCATCGCTTGCATATCTGCCGGGGATTCTGCCATTATAGCTAGGTCATCAGCATAAAGTAACAGTTGCAGAATCTTTCCCCTAAGCTCAGCCCCTACATTTGGGAGCTTGGATTGGAGGAACGATTCAATTCTATCAATGAACAGACCGAATAGGAGTGGGGATAGGGGGTCTCCTTGTTTAACTCCTACAAGGGATGGAAAGGAGGATCCAATGTCCCCATGTAGGCGAACTTGGAAAATGACAAGATTATACATGGACTTCAGAATACTAAGATAGGGGTCTTTGACTCCTAGCCTTGCTAAGCAATCCCATAGCAAGTCTCTGTTGACCCAATCATAAGCCTTCTTGAAATCGACAAAAGCCACAAAGAGTGGTTTTTCTTTTCTCTATATTTATCTACAATATGGTTAAGAATGAATGATGCATCCGCAGTACCCCTACCACTTCTAAATCCATATTGGCCAGCGGCTCTGAGGTTGAATTCCTCTGACCAATCATCTAGTCTACGTAGCATGCAAAGGGAGAAGATCTTTCCTATGGAGTTGCTCACCGCAAGACCTTGATAGTTGTCCTTGTCATAAACACTGCCTTTGGATTTGGGTACGGGTAACAAGGCAGCTGCAGCCCATTGGCTAGGGTAAGAGCTAGGTCTTCCAGATGAGATTAAACAGGTTAGTCATAGCTTGTACAAATCGGGAGTTGGCCTCATGGGAAGCAAATCTGTACCATTCTGCAGGGATACCATCTACCCCGGGGGAGGAGTTTTTCCGTAGGGATTGGAGAACAGAAAACACCTCTTGGGTGGTAAAGTCTTGACATAACCACGTTGGTGCGGCCTTTATCTGAGGTCCATCAGCTTGAGGGACAAAGTCCCTAGCATCCAGACTTGGATCAATACCTACTTGCACATCAAAGAGGTCTGCAAAATAATCAGTCCAATCATGAATTGTGATATCTGCCGTAGTGGCCTCGTTAGGCTCACGCACGTCTTTCCAAAAACTTTTCGGATTATGCCGAAGATTCGTATGAAGGTTCTCCATGCGTGTTTCTAGCCACTTCCTCTTCTTTCTTCTGAGAATCCTCTTGTACTCCTTGTGCATAGAACCAGCCAAGTCAGAGCTAGAGCCATGTTGATGTTCTGCTTGGCTTGCTGCCTGTCTAGCACGATTGCATTCATCATCATACCATGCGTTCACGGGCCCGTGCTTATGTTTAGCTACAGGTTTGTGACATGGTGTGCATTTGCTTATGGCTAGTTCAATAGCACTAGCTATCCCCTTCTCTGAATCTTCCATAGATGAGCTATGGAGTGCATTGTCAAGTAATCGGTTAACGTCTGGGTCACGCTTAATTGTGTACGCATAAATCTGGGCATAGTTGTCTTTCCATTTCAGTTTGGGCGAAGGTTTACTACCAGCAGGTGTACTAATAGTACCTTGAGAAGGCCTAAGAGCAGCATCTGGTATGTGGAGTGTGATAGGCATGTGGTCAAACTTTTTACCCCCGGGCCTGAACATTGATGGTTAGCTTGATTGGTTACATTGATGGTTAGCTTGATTACATTGATGGTTAGCTTGATTAACAGCTGGAGCCTACCTGTTAGCATGGACGGTAATATAAAATGCATACAATACCGTATGAATCAACAAAAATGTAACAAATTGGTGCCGCTCGTCCATCTACGATTTTACTACGTTCCCTTGTCTCTGAAGTTAACTTAAGTAAGTTAGCGTAACTTAAGTTAACTTGACTTAACTCAACTTAACGTGTGTTACGTTAACTTGCGTAAGTTAAAGTATAGCTTAACTTCAATTCCCTTAACGTGACTTAACTCAACTTAACTTGCCCACACGTTAATCAACGTTAATTTAACGTCAAATGTCGTCCGTTAACTCTGTGTCAATAACGTGCATACTTAATTTGTTTTAACTCCCTTTAACGTCCAACACTGTTTCCATAGTGTATGTGCTCTGATCACATTACATTACATTACATTACATGTTAAAGTCTACTTGACACCGCGAGGGTGTATGAGACTCTGTGCTTTAAACAAAAAGAAAAAGCACCCACAAAGAAAAAAACCCCATTACATCAGGGGTGTGTCGAGGACAAACAAACCAAACTCCCAACCACCGTTTTGGTGGCGTAGGTATTAAACCCCTTAGAGCGGGACCCAGATCTCAACCACTTACAGTGGCGGAGGTAAGAAGCTAACAAATGAGAAGTCTCAAGAAGAAAAAAAAGGGATAATAAATTACGGTGCCACTAAGCAGTCCAGGGCTTCCTGTCTTGCTCTTCTACAAGTAGAAAGATAGTCGGCTAGGTTGCTCCAAAAAGACTTAGTGCCATTACCATTCATAAAGGTTCTGAATGTGGAATCGCAGAATTCCACATTCCATACGGTTAAGTCGGTATCCTCATGGACATGCCTATAAATATCTGTAAACAGATTCTGGTAGCGGAGGCGAATATCATTATAAAAAGGGCACTCAAACATATGCATTTCATCCTCAGTTTTTTGGAACCCACACATTTGATAGTGTCTCATTGAGCGAGGGATGTGTGCTCTATCCACCACCCTCATTCTTTCTGTGTTCAGCCAATGGGAACCCATTCTAAACTGTGCTATAGAACGAATCTGATCCTGCTTATGTAAGGCGGATGTAAAAGGAATCAAGCCATTCTCATCATTGCTGTTGGCTGCGAACCATTTTTGGTATCGGAGGCGTTTAAAGCCAACCCTTCTCTCATCAGGGATGTCTCTAACTGCATTGGTGTCACATGGGTACTTAAACCTCCATGACTCAAAAACTTCAGACATAATACCTTCGACATCGACAGCCTCCAAAATGTTGATGTTTTTACTGGATCCTAGCTTGTGGAGAGCACAACGCAAGTCATGAACCCAGCCAGTGTTGGAGTCAAAAGATTCCTCAAGAGCCATTCTAATGAGATCCTCAGGTTCTTTATGTATGGTCTTGTTCCAGAAGCGCAAAGCTTGTTTAAGCCAAGCAAAACACAACGGGGTTCTACCCAGCTGTTCCATGATAATATTAGATGTAGTAGATTGGCGAACACCCAACATTTGTTTAAGTATACCTCTATGCCATTTCTCACAAGCATGGTCATTTGAGATAAGTGTGTTGTTCAGAATAGAAGGAGCCCACACCTCACAGCCAAAATTCAGGATAGGTTGTACAAGAGAATCAAACAGGTGGGTGAGAATATCAATATTGTATATCTCCATAGTATGGCATCGCCTACGAAGCATGTGGTGTGCCTTTTGGGCCTTAGTGAGCATCCTAGAAAAAGCAGCTTTTGCACGATTGCTTGAGTCACCATCCACAAAGAGGGATCCCAAGTAGATGAAAGATAACTTTGTAGAAAGTTGTGCTCCATCATAGACAAATTTGTAATCAGGATCCATGCGGGCCTCATCACAGAATTGTTTGTTGAAAACGACAATCTCAGTTTTCTTTATATTCACAGCCATCTTAGTAGCCTCGCAGAAATCTCTCAGGCAGTCAAGCATCGCTTGCATATCTGCCGGGGATTCTGCCATTATAGCTAGGTCATCAGCATAAAGTAACAGTTGCAGAATCTTTCCCCTAAGCTCAGCCCCTACATTTGG
The DNA here is from genome assembly GCA_013435795.1 of Chlamydomonas sp. ICE-L. Taxonomy (NCBI): domain Eukaryota; kingdom Viridiplantae; phylum Chlorophyta; class Chlorophyceae; order Chlamydomonadales; family Chlamydomonadaceae; genus Chlamydomonas; species Chlamydomonas sp. ICE-L. Next base: position 7,552,154 of record JACBWV010000338.1, on the reverse strand, counting down.
GAGCTTGGATTGGAGGAACGATTCAATTCTATCAATGAACAGACCGAATAGGAGTGGGGATAGGGGGTCTCCTTGTTTAACTCCTACAAGGGATGGAAAGGAGGATCCAATGTCCCCATGTAGGCGAACTTGGAAAACAACATGATTATACATGGACTTCAGAATACTGAGATAGGGGTCCTCGACTCCTAGCCTTGCTAAGCAATCCCATAGCAAGTCTCTGTTGACCCAATCATAAGCCTTCTTGAAATCAACAAAAGCCACAAAGAGTGGTTTTTTATTCTCTCTATATTTATCTACAATATGGTTAAGAATGAATGATGCATCTGCAGTACCCCTACCACTTCTAAATCCATATTGGCCAGCGGCTCTGAGGTTGAATTCTTCTGACCAATCATCTAGTCTACGTAGCATGCAAAGGGAGAAGATCTTTCCTATGGAGTTGCTCACCGCAAGACCTCGATAGTTGTCCTTGTCATACACACTGCCTTTGGATTTGGGTACGGGTACCAAGGCAGCTTCAGCCCATTGGCTAGGGTAAGAAGTCTTCCAGATGAGATTAAACAGGTTAGTCATAGCTTGTACAAATCGGGAGTTGGCCTCATGGGAAGCAAATCTGTACCATTCTGCAGGGATACCATCTACCCCGGGGGAGGAGTTTTTCCGTAGGGATTGGAGAACAGAAAACACCTCTTGGGTGGTAAAGTCTTGACATAACCATGTTGGTGCGGCCTCTATCTGAGGTCCATCAGCTTGAGGGACAAAGTCCCTAGCATCCAGACTTGGATCAATACCTACTTGCACATCAAAGAGGTCTGCAAAATAATCAGTCCAATCATGAATTGTGATATCTGCCGTAGTGGCCTTGTTAGGCTCACGCACGTCTTTCCAAAAACTTTTCGGATTATGCCGAAGATTCGTATGAAGGTTCTCCATGCGTGTTTCTAGCCACTTCCTCTTCTTTCTTCTGAGAATCCTCTTGTACTCCTTGTGCATAGAACCAGCCAAGTCAGAGCTAGAGCCATGTTGATGTTCTGCTTGGCTTGCTGCCTGTCTAGCACGATTGCATTCATCATCATACCATGCGTTCACGGGCCCGTGCTTACGCTTAGCTACAGGTTTGTGACATGGTGTGCATTTGCTTATGGCTAGTTCAATAGCACTAGCAATCCCCTTCTCTGAATCTTCCATAGATGAGCTATGGAGTGCATTGTCAAGTAATCGGTTAACGTCTGGATCACGCTTAATTGTGTGTGCATACATCTGGACATAGTTGTCTTTCCATTTCAGTTTGGGCGAAGGTTTACCACCAGCAGGTGTACTAATAGTACCTTGAGAAGGCCTAAGGGCAGCATCTGGTATGTGGAGTGTGATAGGCATGTGGTCAAACTTTCCACCCCCGGGCCTGAGAGGGCAGTCTGATGTCCGGGCCTGAGAGGGCAGTCTGATGTCCGGGCCTGAGAGGGCAGTCTGATGTACTGTCGTTCACTGATGTACGGTACATGCACCAATGCATCGTATATGCACTGATGTACAGATGTACATACACTGATGCCCATACCATGACGTATGTGCTCTGATGTACTGTCATTCATTGATGTACGGTACATGCACTGATGCATCGTATATGCACTGATGTACTGATGGATAGATGTACATACACTGATGCCCATACAATGACGGATGTGCTCTGATGTACTGTCGTGCACTAATGTACTGATGTATTGTATATGCACCAATGTACAGATGTACTGATGTGCATGCACTGATGCCAATACTATGATGTATGTGCACTGGTGTACTGTACTTGCACTGACGTACTGATGTACAGATGCACATGCACTGATGCACTTGCAGGAGCGATACCCTCCTAGCCTGACACAGTCATATGAACCACCTACCGCCTTATAATCAGATCGGTGTACCGGTTTCTGCATTGTGTTTGGACATTCTAGAATTACATGCCTGTATAGAGTGTCGAATCCCCCTCGGATTGAGAGAATGCCATCTCCCATCCTTGTCTTTCAGCTTCCCATTAGTGCCATCTGCACCTCTAGCCTGATTCTGTGCCTGCAGCTTCCTAGTAACGCTTAAGTTGATCAGCAACTCCTTAGTAACGTTTAAGTTGATGTGCAGCCTTTCAAGCATTCCCACCTGCCCTGCAGCTTCCTAGTAGCGTTTACTTGACATAGCCCCTCTCAGTAAAATACAATGGCCTAGTGGTAGACCAGATTGCTGGAGGATGAAGAGTCAGGGGTTTGACTCCCCCCTCGGTCGCTCTTAGCGTTGCAGGTCGTCGTCAACCGCGATGGTAGCTTGTCCAATTGAGGTAGGAGACCGCTCCCCACCCGCGTACGACGGGCTCCCTTAACACCACGCCCCACCAGGCGTTATCATTACCTTTACTTGACATGCAGCCACCTGCAGCTTCTCTACAGCTCCTGCAGCTTCCTGGTAGTGCTTAGTTGACCTGCAGCTCCTGCACCCTCCTAGTATCGTTTAGGCGACATGCTACTACCCTGCAGCTACTCAGCAGCCACTAAGTTTCCTCGCAGATCCTGCACCTCCCTAGCAGAATATAGTTGATATGCTGATACCTGTAGCAGCTTGTAGCTTCCGTGCAGCGCCCAGTTAACCTGCAGTGTATAGTTAACATGCTGCTACCTGCAGTTCCTAGCAGAGCATCCCCACCCAGTTCCATGCAGCTTCCTTGCAGCTCCTAGTCGACCTGCAGCAACCTGCAAGCATCCCGCATCTAACCTACATCTCCCGTGCAGTTTACAAGCCGGCAACACCTGCAGCTGACCTGAAGTATTTCCTACTCAGCCCTGCAGCTTCCGTGCAGCCCCTAGCATGCCTACAGCACTTGGCACCTCCCTGCCATGCCTGCCAGTTTGACCAAGTCGTGCAGCTTCCCTACATGTTAATTAAACATGATGCCTCTTCTGATTTGAGACCTAGTCAATAGCCTTCACTCCCAAATCATGGGGGGAACAATACACAGACATCTTGTTCTTAACAAGAACACTAGTCGCTAGTCTAGACTGCAACTTCCCTGCCGCTACATATTTATATTGTCCCATATGCTACGAGACCCCACAGGTGCTTCCTTCCCCAGTCTTGACCTGCATGATTTTATTATCTAGTCCTTGACAAAGCAGACCAGCTCTAGTTATAGACTTACTTATATATATATATATATACAATTATTTCTCTTTAAGCCCCTCAGTCAACTCCAGGAATTCTTGACCACAAGAATACCTTGAGTTGGGGTGGATGTTGTAGACGACTTATATGTCTCTACCTGAGTAGGCAAAGTACGGGCCGGTAACTACTAGGTCCCGAGTTACCTGCCGCGATGCACTACTGTGCACTACAGTCTGCATGCTTATATCATCGCCAAGCCACCGTGCGACTTTCTATGTATTTTTCTCGGTAAGCTAACTTGAGTATTCAGTATCCTCTATCGAGTACCAAAGAAATACCCAAGCTGGTTGTTAACATACCGAAGGTAGTCTACTAATCCAACGAGGCATATCGTACCCAAGCAGGTTGCTAATATACCGAAGCTAGTTTACTGAACTACTGAGGAATATCAGTCGAACACCAGAAATAACAAAGCTGGTTGTAAATATTAAAACATGTAGGAGCTAGCCCGCTAAAATAATGAGGATGACCACCAGAAATACCCAAGATGGTTGTAAATATACCGAAGCTAGGCTACCCAACTACTGAGGATGATAGCCAGAAATACCCAAGCTGCTCTACAGACTAACTTAGGGTGGGAGCTGGTGGGAGCCATCTCATTACGAGCTTGTGATAAGTCCCTTTCCAGTTTATCCGCGGGACACACCATTGATTTATTTCCTCAGCTCGGATGAGGAAATAAGATGCGAGGTGGGTTTGTGAGCCAGCTAGATTTATTCAGCTAGGGTTTGAAGTCGACTGGGGCTTGCATTAATAAAAGTAGGTCCCTCGTATGGAACAACCTAAGTGCGCCTACTTTGCATATTGTAGGAGTGGCACCACCATTCAAACTGAATCCTCCGTGTCGCTGGTTTGTGTCGGGAGACCCACCTCCTAGGGTGAAAGTCCTTTCACAACTTAAAAAAAATGTTGAACCCCATTTCGAGGGGCATCCATGTAGGGGCTATTTTTTACCTCCTTTTTTTCAAAACTTAGCCAGAGTATGAGGATGGGGGGTAAAGTGTCATTGCACATCTGCTATTGTTTGCACTGACCTGCAATCTTAGGTTAATTGGCCAACTTCACTTTTTCAGCTGTCACTCCCCCAGTGATATTCAGAACTGTACACAAGAGAAGCGGAATGGTGTAGTAAAGCCGCAGCAAAGAGCAAGTTTGTTCAAATCACAAAAGAGCAATGGACTGCCATGGTGATAGGTGTTGTGAGTCATCAGTGCTACGGTGCCGCGTCCCACTGTCGTGGTTTCTTATCTTGTCTGTGCATGCCTTTAAGTAGGCTTGACTCTCAGTGTAAATACCTTTTGCCATTATTCCTTAGGCACCTGACGGTCCCTGCTTCTTCCGCTCCATCTTACGAGTGACCGTTACTCTCTATCAATAGGGCTGACGCGAGGGTCAAAGAAGGTCCAAAAGCAGAGCTAAAACTGGAGCGCTGCAGAACAGTGGAACAGAGAGGTGCATCCAAGAGCAACTTATGTGTGGTCGGTGGCGATGGTCGAATCAGGCGCCAAGCAAGTCCGGAGGGGACTTGGTGTTTTGCGTTTCTCAAGTCGGGAGCCACTCGTATACGAGCGTTCCCAGGCCAAACAGCGGTCGAGTAAGTGGTCAGACTCACTCGAGTAAGGGGTTATTAGGAGTACAGGAGGAGAGCGTCTGCAGAGAAGAAAATAAGACCTCCTGTCAAGAAACGGCCAGACATGGTCCGGCCGGGAAGGCCCGTACAGCCTGGAATGAGTGACGCTGGCAGCTAGGATGAGGAAATAAGATGCGAGGTGGGTTTGTGAGCCAGCTAGGATTATTCAGCTAGGGTTTGAAGTCGACTGGGGCTTGCATTAATAAAAGTAGGTCCCTGGAACAACCTACCACGACCTACCCCGGGCCGGGGACGTACCCCCCATTTCGCGCAAGTGAAGGAGATCCATCCTTATGGCTGAAAATCATTTGATTCGAAAAATTACCTTGGGGGCTTCCTCTGAACTGAAACTTACATGCAGCTGTGCAAGAAGCAAGACACGCATATAATCAGGTGCACTCCCCCGTCAGATTGAGTTGCTCGGAATGGCGCTGACTAGCATCTTGTCGGGGAGCTTGAGGGCCGAGGTGGCCGGGGCATCAGAAGCCCAAGCCTTAATCGGAACCCCTGCTGCCGAAGCTACTCAGTGGATTTGCCAAATCGGAACCCCTGCTGCCGAAGATGCTCTGTGGATTTGCCAAACCGATCTGTTGCGTTGCTTCAACTCTGAGACACGCTGCACGTGGAGGCTGGTCTGCAAGCGAGCTTGCCAGGCCGTTGGAGACAACACTCGACGCTTGACCTGGAAGAGTGGGACCAGGGCACAAGTGGGTCAACAAATCAATTGTTTATAAATAACAAAAATAGGAAGCATTTAATAAGTTTTTGTAGTACCGATGATAGGACGATTTGTAATCTGCCTTACCCCCACCCCCCACCCCCCCACACACCCACACCACCACCACCACCCACCCCAACCTTGTGAGGCCCTTGTCTCCTTCACCAATTATAATTAGGGGTATGAGTAGGGTGACTCTCAGCGACCTCTATCATTTTGTAGTCTTACATTTGGATTTGAACAAAGTTTGACAAAATAGTCAAGCATACTAGACAGCATACCCCCTTTCCTCACACCCACATCCTTTCTCTCACTTTCACTAACGTATAAATTCACACACACACACAAACCACCACCACCAATAGCATGTTATCTTCCTGCATTTGGGCTTGGGTGCAAGGGTAGGTGGGCTGAATGGACCGACCAAGGAATCCCCTCGCAAATCCCGATTGTGGGAAATCTTTCACCCCACAAGATGTATTTCCTGAGTTGCTTTCCCGCCTCCAGTCATTTGTTATCGTGAACCGGGGCTTCCTGGCCTGCACACCTTGGATGAGCTACCTGCACTCAGGGCTAATCCCGCTACCGGCGATGCTTCTAATGGTGTTGCTACTTATTGAGCTTGCACACATGGCCCTACTGCTTTCCTCTTGAGGAACCCGATGGACAGTACCTTGCTACGTTGCTAGGCAACCTGGGCTCCTCTAAACTTGCTGCTCTCTCGATTCAACTTGAGGTTTCGCGTGTTGCTGGACGGGCACTTGAGCACCGCAAATCATATGGTGCATGTTGTTGTTGGCGGCTATAGGATCGCATGCGGCAAAGAGATCACTTCAGGCAACGGATTTGGATTTGGATTTGAAGGCAATGTAGGAGTATCAGCCAGTTGCCTCAACTTGGATCTAGAATTCTAGAGGACCGCCCCTCTAAATTTACTCTATGTTTGAAACAGGAGCGGATTCGCAAAGGTCTCGTCAAGTCAGTGTCATGGGTATGCTTCACTTAATAGGAATCTGCTTTGTCAGGAAGTTTCAACTTCACCAGAGGAAATTTCCGAAACTGGCTCCCCCCCCCCCCTCCCCCCCCCCCCCCCCCCCTAGATCAAGATCTACCCACACACACATAATTCGACTTGTTTCGATGGTTTGGGGCCCTACGCCCCCTGTAGGACCCGAATTCAAAGTGCTGTGCACGAGCAACTTCCTAACCTCCCCCCGCTTAAAACATCATTTATAAACAAACATTGGTGACAACTCATGGTTAACAAATAATGGTTGATCTGGTTTGATTATTATTCTCTAACAAACAATGTTGAACATTTGAACTGCCCATAACCATATAAATTACCATTACTTTTCTCAAATATTGTTGACGACATAGTCTGCTTCTTTGCTGTCTTGCTTGCACCCTTTGCTTATTTTACTGTTTTTTGCTTTTGCTTTTCTTATTGGTCGGAATACCCTCCCGGATGTTGTGGGGCGGTCTTGTCTTGGGTCAACAACTACAATGCACCGCCATAGACAGGGCACAGTTGACCCAAGACAAGCCCACTCCACAACTTCAGGGGAGGTCTTCCAACCATCTTCAAAATCACAGGGTGCAAGCAATACAGCAGTGAGGCAAAGCTAGGTGTACATGTTTACGTTTGGTGCATCTTGTAACCCTTGCAACGGCTATGAAGTGAGCCGCTATGTTGCTGGTTATCGGAGGAGTGTCTGAGCTGCGGTCTATCAAGAGGGAGGAGCTGTTCCCCTGGTAACTCATTTGTAACTTGTATAAGAATTATGAATCCATGAATATTGTTCTCATCAAGACTTTCCATTTTGCAGGCATGTAGCATAAAGCAGGCGAAGCTACAACGGCGCCTGGTCCTTCCCTGCCACAATCTGCACGCCCTATATCTGGCTGGTTGTCAGCATCTTTGGTACATCACAGCCTTGTCAGCATGTAGCAATCTCCATACCCTGGACTTGGCTGGTTGTAATCGACTCGAGGACGTCACAGCCTTGTCGGCGTGTAGCAATCTGCATAACCTGAAACTGAGCCATTGCTGGCGAATAAGGGATATCACAGCTTTGTCAGCGTGTATCAATCTGCATACCCTAGACCTGACTGCTTGTGGGCAAATTCAGGACATCACAGCCTTGTCAGCGTGTAGCAATCTGCATTCCCTGGACCTGACTGATTGCCAGCATCTTCGGGACCTCACAGCCTTGCCAGCATGTTGCAACGTGCTTCGCTGAATTTGTATCGCAGTCACTGCTATATATTTCTGCATAGGGGTGCTCAAAAGTAACCAGCCACGTAAGCATAAGTAACTACAGCACTTTTCCATGGGCTTGCTTGGAATGCACCCATCTCACAGTCGCTTAGACCCCATGGTAAGAGCTTCCAAGTCAGGTTGGGGGAACCTGATGTCAAGCTTGGGTGGGTGGATGCTGGCATGAATGTGAATTAGCTGTAAATTAAGGGTAGTGATAGTAGTTGTTGTGAGCCTACGCCGCTCGCAGTTCAGTATCACCCCCCGGTGGTGAGGATTTCCCTAATCCAACCAAACTGTGTGTATTTCTCTTCATTTTTTTCATTATTTGATGGGCAATTAAGAGGTGGGATGGATCGTCATAAGGTGGCTCTGTTTCTGGCAGAGTCCCCCCTTCTGGAGAGTCACCCCATTATCCGATCAATTCTACTAAAGTTTCGTTGTCCGTCTGTCCGTCCGGGGCTTAGGGCTTAACTGGCAATGGTTCCGCTTATCAAATTTATCATATCAAGTTTTTCGAATCAGCGACAGGCACATGTTAAAGACCACTCTTGGTCAAACCGTAGTGGCAACAGGAACACAGCGCTGACTGGGCGCGCTTATTAGCCAATGCTTTGCACTGGGCGGGAATGCGTGCCCTTCTACACGGAGTACACGCTTCCGGCATCAATGCCTAACAATTTCGCGCGGTATGGCAGATTTCCCCCGGAGCTCTGTCTGACAGCTGATCCCTGCTTTTCACCCCTACTCTTTAATTCCAGCGCGGGCATAGCTGATAGCTAATGGGCATCGCATTTATTAGTGCTGCGATGTGTCTGCTTTGTAGGAACCGAGCGACCCTTGGGTTCATGAGTAGGTGGGGTGGGAAGGGTCTGCTTGCGTGATGCTGCGCCCAACATGCTCCATGGATGACATTTCCCCTTTCCCTCTCACTCCGGGCAAACCTGAAAGACATCGCATTGATTCTTACAACGCTTTGTCCGTTTTGCAGAAATCAAGTTGCTCTTTGGGTGGGTGGGTGGGGTGGGGGGGGGGGGGGGGGGGGGCATACAGGCATGGGGAAGGTTGGTAATGGTGTTGTATGTACATGTGTGTTGTGGCCATCTGCCACTCAAGTGTCCGTGTGATGGGGATGATTATGGCAACAGTGCACGATGAAAAGCCACCCAATTTGAATGGGGATGAATAATGTGTGGGTGTTCACCCCCCAAAAGTCATCCCATTGGGGTGGGTGGGGGGAGGGAGGGGGCCTGCCGTCGGTATGACGGGCTAAATGCCCTAGCATATTTATGTTACTGCCCAAGACAGCAAGCAGCAGCTAAATTGTTGGTTGGGGCCATGTAACCAACTTCGAGTTCTAGTTACATGGCTTATATACATTGTCGATTTCATGCAACTTTTACTTTTTATGTTAGTATGTGCAAAGGGCCAATCTACACGCCCTGTCAGACTGCGTAAAACTGTGAGAAACAGGGGAAGTGGGGAACACACAAACGTCTCAATCAAAATATGTAAAATATGTAAAAATATTGTATGCAACACTCACTAGGGGGTATGGGATGTACATGTGCACACGCACTCACCCCTATGGTGTTATTGTCCGGCTTTCATGCCGTCTCTAGAGTGACAATAGAGTACGTATGCGGTATGCCTTACTTCCTGGCGTGCCTTCTGCAGTGCCATAGGTCAGCTATGACCACGTGCCTTGCCACGAAGTACCAATCTGCGGTACTGTCGTTTCCTTCTTCAATCTTCCCCATGCTGATTGACGCATCCTGTACTACTCGCATCTATTCCCTTCTCAACACTCCGACATCGAAATCTGGAGTGTGCGTGTCGACTGTCAACCGGGCGGCGATTTCAATTTTGAAATTGAATTCCAGGGATTTGAAACCTGTGATATTTGCTCATTCTGGATTCTGGGCGATTGGCTCCTAAACCAATATTGTGGGGGAAGGCAATTTTCCTTAAAAATCCTGTGATGACACTTCTTGACATCGGAAGTGGGAATACCTTAGAATGCAGAAACGTCGCCTAGATTGGAAGCATTGGCAATTGGGCATGACGCTTGCAGACATTAGCATCACCCTCGGAAACATTGGCATAATGGCATAGCTTTAGCAAGCATTGCCATCACCTACTCCCTCACATGTAACAGATTCACCTGTCCCAAGTAATACTGAGTCAGGCTGCCAGACAAGAATACTCCATCCACTCCGTAGCAACTAGGCGTTCTCTAATCCACAATCTCCATGCTGTTTCGACTCGTCTGGACTGAGGGCTGTGAACTCTGAGCTAATCCAAGTGACCAATTATTCTACATGTGGCTGGCCAAATCTTGAGGCGTGAATGTGTTCGTGCCAATGGCGTGTCACCATGTGTTGCTCAGGCTTGTGGATTTGTTGTCTGCCATCACAGGAGCTCTGGTGTGTGTAATGTGGACTTTAGGAAGGCGCTTCGTCCGTACGCACACAAACGCTGATTGTATTGTCTAGTTTGCTTTGTCTTGCTCCACGTATGTTGCAGGGTCATTGGAGCAGCACCAGTAGAAAGGCCTTCTCAAGCTATACAGTATGCACCCTACTTAGACCCCCTAATTATTATTGTAGGAGATAATGGCCTTCAAGTGGGTTCCGGAGCCGGGTTGGGTGGGTAGGTGGGTGGGTGGGTGGGTGGTAGGTTCAGCCAGCGTTTGGGGGAATAATCATGCCATGGGGGTCTGTGGATTGTTTTTGTCCTCGGGGGCGGGTGTGTGTGTGTTGGGGGGGTATTCCCACCAGGTGAGGGATTCCCTCCAGTCTGGGATCCCCCCCCCTGAGGGCCTGATTCCGACCAGTCCACGTGATCCCGCGTGACGATCGTTTGGTCGGCCAATTGGCGTGGGCCCCGGATCGACAATAGCATTCCCCTCCTCACCCCTCCCCCATGCCAGAAAACTTGTACCCGCAGTACCGCAAGCCATGATTAGAACTCCGTCAACTCGGTCTTTCGTCAAAATTCCTTCGGACAGTTCGTTTTAAAAGGCCTACGCCTGTCAATGTCATGCCTCGAAAGCTGTCATCTTTGACAAGTCAAGCTCAGCTCCGATGGATCTTTCGCAAATTAGCCTTGGACGAGGTAATCCCTCTTGACAGTTATGTTTGTGGCATCATTGCCAGACATTCTTTCTCCCGCATTCGGGGCTACCGAGTGCTGCCCGGCTCAGGATTTTTGGTCGAAGTACCCGGTCGAAGTCGCTTGGTGCGCTGCGAGCACAAGGTGAGATTTTAAAACACTGGATTCCTTGATAATTGTGCCAGAATTGCATGCTAGAAGTCACGTGCCTTAGGTCGACGCCTGGCGAAAGCCTCGAGGTTTCCCGTGCCCCCCCCCCTTCTATCCAAGGCCCCCGCTTGCTGCGCTGCGCGCACTAGGTGAGAATTTGAAACACTGGAATCCTTGAAAATGTTGCCAGAAGTGGATGATAGAACTCGCGCGCCTTAGGTCGACGCCTGGCAAAAGCCTCTCAGTTTCCCGTTGGTCCCCTATGGAATTTGGATGGCTGCATGGGTGAGTGTGGCTCCAACCTAGGCCCCATACCCACCCATATGGCCTAGTAAGTGACCTGCAGCCATCCATACAGCCATGCAAGCAAGTGACATAAACCCACCCATGCAGCCATGCAAGTGCCCCACCCCGACCCACACAGCCATGTAAGTGACTGTCCCCCACCCATACAGCCATGCAAGTGACCCAAACCCACCCCTGCAGCCATGTAATTGACCTGCAGCCACACATACAGCTATGCAATTTCACACACTCAAACACAGTGCCTCCCACATACTGCCTGCCCCCCCCCCCCCCCCCCCCCCCCCCCCCACACACACACACAGCCACACACCCACACACACTGCCGCACACAAACAAACACAAACTTAAACTGTTTAAGCATTGTTAGAAAGCTGATAAAGTGCGAGCTTGCGGTGGGTTGGGCTGAATAGCCAGCCAGGGGAGCCGCCTAGAATCTGCTGCTTGTAGCCGAAATCTTCCATGATGGAGCAGCCGGTGGCCTACGAAGTCTTGTTGCATCCCGTGGGCCCCCTAGCCATCCCCAGGACCCGCAGGTACCCAGCGGTGAAAGGGTACAACATCCGTGCGGCGGGCACAAACCCCCTACTCTAGAGACTTTCTTCAGCGAGGGCACGCAGAATTTGCAGGTAAGGCATGCATATGATAGACTCATACATTGGGAGATGTTCGATCACATAGGCATGAGTGGGTGACACAAGCCGGTCTGTTGCTTATGTATGTGTTTCAATTTTGATAAATGGGAGACTTGATGGTCGATGACTCGTTTGCATGCACCTCCTCTAGGTAGTTTAGTCCCTTACCAATACCGTCCAACCACCCTCTTCTCCTCAGTACCGACCGTCACTCGGGCCGTTTCGATACGGGCTGGCCAAGATTGTTAACCTTGCTCCCCTAATGGTGATGACGGACAAAGAGCGGGGGTTCTACCTACCTGACGCAGCAAAGAGGGACTTGGCCTATGTGCACCACATCTTGAAAATGAACACCGGAGTCGACATGCAGCGCCAGCAAGAGAAGCACAAAAATAGGAAGGATAGCAAGTCTTCTGCCGTGACGAAGGCCCAGGCAACGACGACAGTCCGTCAGCACCACAGGTCTTCTTCACACTAGGTCGTGTACTTGGCAATAGCATGCTACATGAATACATGATGTTCATACTGCTACCGAGAGGCACTCATTGGCAGGTTTGGGGGGGGGGGGGGGGGGGGGGAAATTTCATTTATTTCATTAGTAGTGTTAGTGTGCTGGCTGGTATCATACATGTTTAGTGCATGCAAACACATGAGGCCATATCAAAAACAGAAGAAGAAAATAACCTGCGTCCTTGGTATTTTTTTGTTCTATTTTACGCCACCCTACGACGTCGATGACACTTTTTGTAACAGCAGATGCACTGATCCTTTTTTTTGCTACATGTACCAGCTTCTAGGCAGCTCCAACTGCCCGTCCTCACCACAGGCCAAGACCTTCTCATTATGGAGGAGTTTGTGTACCTAGGTTTAGTTCATAAGTGCTTTTTCTTTTTAGCCCCTCCTAGTTACAAGGTTGGGCAAGTCCCCTTCAGCCTATTTGGCTACCCCCCCGGACTGTAAAAAACAAGAATTGAAAAATCGAATACCCGCCCTTGAGCCGAACTTGAAGTAAGCTAGTATGCCGAAAGCTAACATGACGGGGCGGTCCCATGCACTTGAATTCTCCAGGCTAGAACCACTGGCCAGAGAATGGAGCTGGCTAGAACCTGCCATTCATAGCAAACAAAAAAGTGGACACATGAGAAGAGCCTGGAGCTGGTGGGCTGGAGCCCTCTGGCTGAAGCCCATTCATATCCCATGCATGGGCCTGTGCCCCGCATGGGGCTGTGGCCTGTGGGGAGCAGGCTCGGGATCCCAGTCTGGCTCCCGAGCACTCAAATCGCCAAACATCTAGCCCAAAACCTTCCCACGACCATGATTTGCCATTTCGAATCATTCGTGACCCTGGAGCGAAAGGATGTAGCTCGAGGATCGGGGGCACAAGAGCCCCCTTAGGCCCTGGCGTCGGGCATTTGGCCCAGGCGCGCTGCGCAGAGAAAGTCGCAAGATCAGGCAGTCGGTGGGGCTGTTAAGGAAGCATAGGCGGTCAATTGCTGCGCAAAAGCATTGCCATTGGTAGTCTATGCGCTGAGAAAGAATCATCGCGTTCGACCCTGAGGGGGGCTTGGCCCGGCCGGTCTGCTGGCATGGGGGGGGGGTGTCCCCTCCTGCAGGGGCCTACAGCGAATTCATGCCTTGGGCCTCCTCGACGCAATTCGAACGCATGTCCGTCGCTTGATGCATGTTTCTCACGAATTCTGTCCTCCGCGTTTACCTTGAATACAATCGCGCCTGGAAGGTTCCCACCTCCTCGTTCCTTGGGTTCCATATATAAGAGAACAGCAGCATATAACCAATCTAGCCAGAGCAAACGAACTGGCCAAGCTCTTCGATTCCCTACAGATTTACTTTGGTCGCCTACAGCTTCTGGGAAGTACACCAGAGGCGCGGAATCCTTTTAGCTTGATTCCATAGAGCCAGAAGCAGCCTCTCTGGACTGATAACCAGCAGAATGAGCTAAGCGAAGCCAAGGATGCCGAAAGAGCCTGGGGTGGATGTTTCCCAGTACTCAGTGCGCTCTGCGCGCACGCAAGCTATTGCAGATGCAACGCGAGGGTCAATCCCGTTTTCGGAGAAGTACCTGAAGCCATTCCGTGACTGGTTCGTGGATGGATGCACCCCGAGTCAATGGGAGGTCAGGCCTGTTTTGTGCTTCGTTGCTTTATTTTTGCTCTGCGCTCCGATGTGCGTAGCGTGCCTAGCATCAGCTTGAAACTCACACAGTTATACAAACGTTGTGCGCGCAGCAAATCGAGCACCACTTCTGGAAGCGGTCGCTGTTGTTCCTGGGCACAGAGAATCCTGTGCGACGCTTCTGCTGCCGTCTGGTTACGATGAAGGTGTTCGAATGGTGGGTAGAGAGCACGGAAGGGAGGGGGTTGGTGGAGAGCGGGTGGGTAGATTCTGGCCTGCCATGACATGTCTAGTATGCTGCTCGGGTTGGTTGGTGCAGAAATGTCACTGGTGGTGGTAGTGACATTGATGATAGTGATGGTAATGTCAGAGGTGGTGGCAGTGCCTTGATCGTTTGGAGTGTGGGTATGGCATGTAACGTGGAATATGTATATGCATGTGTGTACATATGTGTATGTGTATGTGTGTGTGTGGGTATGTGTGCGTGTTAGCGCTCATGTGTGTTAGCACCTGTGGAGGAGTATGAGTATCATATGGGTGTATGTATATGTCATATGGGTGTATATACATGGGTGTATATGTCATACGTGTGTATATATATGGGTGTGTGTATGTGGGTGTATATTTCATATGGGTGCATGCGCTGGTGTTAGTTGCTGTGAGGTTTCTTTGGTTTGCAACGTGTGTGGGTTTGAGTGGGAGTATATGGCTGTGTGTGGATGAGCATGTGTATGTATGTATGGGCTCATATCAATATAGACTATTAATATAGACCTAAGCGATTGTGTGTGTGGGTATGCAATGGGTTGGTGTGGCTGTTTGAGTGTGTGCGTACAATTGTGTGCGCGGGTTTGCAATGTGTTTGTTTGAGTGTGTGTGGGTATGCAATGGGTTAGTGTGGCTGTGTGTATGTGCATACGATTGTGTGTGCGGGTGTGCAATGTGTTTGTGTGAGTGAGTCTGCATGTTTGCAATGTGTTTGTGTGAGTGTGTGAGGTTTTGTGTGAGCGTGTGTGCGCATGTTTGTCTCACTGTCTCAGTGTTAGAAGAAGTAGATGCTGGTTGTTACTAACTATGCACATATCAAGATATGAAGTGGACCAGGTGACCCAGGGCATGTATTGTGCTGGAGCTCGTATTATGGGGGAACATGAAGAGGGGGGGCTGCAGCTGTTGTGGGGGTGGGCCTGCTGGGGGGGCTGCAGTTGTGGGGGGCTGGGCCTGCTGGCTGTATGTGGGTCTAGTGTGTGATCTCCCACTCCCTTTTGAAATGGTGTGAATTAAACCCCCGTGTCTCCTTATCGTCTGGCAGGTCCATGCATGGTGGCATCCTTGAAAACTGTGTCACCCTAGCCATCTCCTCCACATATTTACCAACACTGTACAATTTACACTGTACCCACCTCCAGGTTCATGCTTTGTGCCGTCCTTACTAAGTGTGTCACACTGACCATGTCCTCCCCATATCTACCAACACTGTACAATGAACACTGTATCCACTTCCAGGATCATGCTTGGTGCCATCCTTGCAAACTGTGTCACCCTAGCCATGTCCTCCACACATCTACCAACACTGTACAATGAACACTGTACCCACTTGCAGGATCATGCTTGGTGCCATCCTTACTAAGTGTGTCACACTGACCAAGGCCTCCTCATATCTACCAACACTGTACAATGAACACTGTACCCACCTGCAGGTTCATGCTTGGTGCCATCCTTGCACACTGTGCCACTCTGGCCATCTCCTTGACCACTGCACCCTCAACCCCATCTTCCTCCTTGTCTCCCGTACATATTTACAGGTTCATGCTTGTTGCCATCCTTGCAAACTGTGTCACTCTGGCCATGGGCTCTAACAAGCCTGGCTTCAATGACACATCCATGGGACAGTCTCTGATCCTATCCAACTATGTCTTTGTCGGTGTCTTCACGTTTGAGGCCGCCACGAAGATCATCGCATACGGATTCCTGCTGGCTCCCAAGACCTACCTCCGAAATGGTGAGAGTCCCAATGCTCTTATTGAGAGGTCTGTTCTACAGTAAATGTACACTTTTTGTGTGCATCTTCATGTTTGAGGCAGCTACCAAGTTCATCGCATACTATGTACACATATCTGTATATATGTTTTCCTGCTGGCTCCCAAGACCTACCTACGGAATGGTGAGAGCACCAATGTTTGTTTTGAGATGTCTGTTTTACAGCAAATGTACACTTTTGTGTGCATCTTCATGTTTGAGGCAGCCACCAAGATCATCGCATTCCTTTTTTTCATCTTTTCCCCCTGCTGGCTCACAAGACCTACCCCCCCAACGGTGAGAGGCCCAATGTTTGTTCAGAGAGGTCTGTTTCACAGTTAATGTAGAACAATGTGTATGCTGGCATCTTCTAGTTTGTGGCAGCCACAAAGATCATTGCATACTATATGGATATTTATATATATATGGTATGGTGTCCGATTCAGATGGGAGTTGAAATTGTGGACATTTCATACAAAAAGAGGGGGAAAATAAAGTTGGCTAAAAGTTTTTTTACCCCCCCCCCCCCCCCCCCCCCTCCTAAAACCCAATTACCTCACCCTACCCCCCCTAAAATGGGGGTCATTCGAAAGATCTTCTAAAGCCCATTTCAGTTATGCTCTTACATCTTTCATGGGGTTACCCAAACGTGATTTATCGCAAATTTAAGATTTGGGCCGCTTTGGTTGAAAAAAACTTTGGACCCCTCTAACTTCTGTACAACTTTATTTTCGGCTCAATTTTTTTTTTTTTTATATAGTTTGAGGATGGGCTTTATCCAAAGCTAAGGTGCGGTACGGCAGCTTTTTTCTTGCCCCCCCCTCGTGTATATATATATATATATATATATATATTTATGTATATCTATGTTTTTTCTGCTGGCGCCCAAGACCTACCTTTGCAATGGTGAGAGCTCCAATGTTTGTTCATAGAGGTCTGTTTTACAAAAAAATAATAGGGTTCAGAGAGGGTGGGTGGGGTGAGTAAGAGCTTGGCGCTAATAGCTAGCGCTAAAAGTGATTCCGTAATTAGCGCTGGTAAGAGGTTAGCAGTACAAGTTGGAGCCAGGCAGCACAGGTTTCACATTAAATGTAGAACAATGTGTTTGTTGGCATCTTCAAGTTTGAGGCAGCCACAGAGATCATCACATACTACATATGTATATATATACCCCCCCCCCCCCCCCCCCCCACACACACACCCCACACCCCGCCCCACCCCACCCCTCTCTAGGTTGGAACCTTCTGGACTGTGTCGTGCTCGTCACCGCCTACCTTGTCTTCACCTCCTTTGGTGCATCCTCCACCCCACCTCACCCCACCCCACCCCTCTCCGCACCACACCTCGTCACCTTCCCTCCTTAACCTCCCCCAGGTTGGAACCTTCTGGACTTTGTAGTGCTCGTCACCACCTACCTTCAGTTCGCATCCTTTGGCCATTACAAAATACAAATCTCCAAGTGTACAACCCCTCTCCCCCGCCCATCTCCCTCTCCCCCCCCCCCCCCCACCCCACCTCCTCACCCTCACCCCTCACCCCCACCCCTACCCCCCCAGGTTGGAACCTTCTGGACTTTGTAGTGCTCGTCACCGCCTACCTAGAGTTCACCTCCTTCGGTGCATCCTCCACCGCCATCCGAAGTGCCCGCGTCCTAAGACCTCTGCGTACAATCACCAAGATCGAGGAGCTGAGAGTCATAGTGCTAGCTGTCATCAAGTCCATCCCCATGATGGCTGATGTGTTTGTGCTCACGCTGTTCTACCTCTCCATCTTTGGGATCGCGTGTGTGCAAATTTTCATGGGGAAGTTGAAGAACAGATGTGGGGTAGCGGATCTCAGCGGGGCTTACACAGGCATTGACGGATCCTTGGAGGTGAGGCTGTGTGTGTGTGGTGGTGGGGAGTGGTGTGGGTGGGTGGTGTGGGTAATGGGGGGGGGGGGGGCAGCTTGTGTTGTTGCGTTAGTGGCATGGCCTGTGTGCAGCTTTTTATGGGGAAGCTGAAGAACAGATGTGGGGTGGCTGATCTTAGTGGGGCTTACACAGGCATTGACGGATGCTTGGAGGTGAGGGGGTGGTGGTGTGGTGTGGTGACGGGGAGTGTTGTGTGGGAGTGTGCGGGTGGGGGGTGGGTGAGGGGGGGGGGGGCTTGTGTTGTTGTGTTAGTGGCATTACCTGTGTGCAAGTATTCATGGGAAAGCTGAAGAGCAGATGCGGGGCGGCTGATCTCAGCGGGGCTTACACAGGCATCGACAAATCCTTTGAGGTGACGGGGAAGTGGTGGTGGAGAGTGGCGTGTGTGTGTAGTGTGGGGGTGGGTGGGGGCGTGGTGGGGGCAGGTGGGGTGGGTGGGTGTGGGGGGGGGCTGGGTCAGGGTGTGGGTTGTGTGTGTGGAGGTGGGGGCAGCTTGTTTTAGTGGCATCTCCTGTGTGTAGCTGTTCATTAGAAACTGTACAACGGATGCGGGGTGGCGGATTAAGCGGAGCTTACACAGGCATTATATTACACAGGTATTGGTGGATTTATTGAGGGGATGGGGTTGGTGGTGTGTGTGTGTTGGGGGTCCTTTGGCTTCTGTGTCAAACACACCCCAGGTTCATGATTGGACCAACAAGCAGAACACGAAAAAGGAATACAATTGAATAAAATA
Source organism: Chlamydomonas sp. ICE-L (assembly GCA_013435795.1). NCBI lineage: Eukaryota > Viridiplantae > Chlorophyta > Chlorophyceae > Chlamydomonadales > Chlamydomonadaceae > Chlamydomonas > Chlamydomonas sp. ICE-L. Next base: position 7,533,337 of record JACBWV010000338.1, on the reverse strand, counting down.
AAATAAAGAAAGACCACATCAAATCAAAGCTAAGCAGCTCAATTCAAATCAAGGCAAATCAAATCAAATCAAAGCTAGGCAAAACGGATGCCACCACCGCCGACTAATTTCCCTCGCGTACCCCTCCCTTTCCGGAACGGAACATACATGGTATCAGCCGACGATGCGGATGATGTGTGCGCTGGGCCAGACCCCAACGCCAACACCTGGACCAATACCAGCAGTGTCTCTGTGGCTTCAAGTACAAAAAAACAAAAACAAAATGCCACCACCACTGACTCATTTCCCTCCCCTACCCCCCCCTATCCAGATAGTAACGTGCATGGTTTCAGCCGACGATGCAGATGATGTGTGCGCTGGGCCAGACCCCAACGCCAACACCTGGACCAATACCAGCAGTGTCTCTGTGGCTTCAAGTACAAAAAAACAAAAACAAAATGCCACCACCACTGACTCATTTCCCTCCCCTACCCCCCCCTATCCAGATAGTAACGTGCATGGTTTCAGCCGACGATGCGGATGATGTGTGCGCTGGGCCAGACCCCAACGCCAACACCTGGACCAATACCAGCAGTGTCTCTGTGGCTTCAAGTACAAAAAAACAAAAACAAAATGCCACCACCACTGACTCATTTCCCTCCCCTACCCCCCCCTATCCAGATAGTAATGTGCATGGTTTCAGCCGACGATGCGGATGATGTGTGCGCTGGGCCAGACCCCAACGCCGGCACCTGGACCCACAGCAGTGTCCCTGTGGCTTCAAGTAGAAAATAAAAATGCCACCACCACTGACTCCTGTCTCTCCCCTACCCCTGCCTCTCCAGAACGTAACATACATGGTATCAGCCGACGATGCGGATGATGTGTGCGCTGGCCCAGACCCCAACGCCAACACCTGGACCAATACCAGCGGTGTCCCTTTGGCCTCTGTGTCAAACACCCCCCAGGGGCATGTCTGTCGCTGGGAGCCTGACGGTGGGAGTGGGGAGTTTGCAGAATTTGGTTCATTCTGCACCCCGTTTGGCAACCCTGAGCGCTACCGTGACTTTGACAACATCTTGTACGCATGGCTGGCCATCTTTCAGCATATCTTCACAGAGGACTGGTGGGTTGCATGTTGCATGGCCGAGGGTGGTGGTGTGGGTTGTGGTGGGGTGGTGTGTTTAGTGGTGGTGTGTGGGGTGGTGGGGTGGTGTGTGTGGGAGGTGGAGGGTGATATGGCGGTGGCGGTGGTGAGGTGACTTCAACAGCATATTGTACGTGTGGCTGGCCATCTTCCAGCACATCATCCCAGAGGACTAGTTCGTTTTTATTTTACATGATTTGGCTTGGGTTTTGGGTGGGGCGGGTGGGGTGGGGTCGGTCACTCACACACGCACCCACACCACACACACACACACACACACACACACACACACACACACACACACACACACACACACTCACACACACTCACACACACACACACACACACCATACTTCCCCACCCCGCACCCCACCACACACACACACAGGAGTATGATCATGCACAACACCATGGACGGTGTCAGCTGGTGGACGTGGCCACTCCACCTGACAATGATGATCCTGGGAGCCTTCTTGATTCTCAACCTGGCCCTAGCTGTCCTGTTCCTCTACTTCACCAAGGGCCTCGATTTTGAGAAGAAGAAGAGGGAAGAGGATAAAAGTGGACAGAGTGACTGTGGGTCTGGGTCTGGGTCGGACAGGCCAAGTTCGTCAAATTACGAGGGGAAAGAGGAGAGCAAGGAGAAAGGTCAGATTAAGCTGCTGGCTGACTACGATTCCGACGATGAGGAGGACCCTAAGGTGAGTTAAGCCCCAACACATAGTTTGTGTAACACGTCTTTTGCCGGAAACCCATCAAAATAAAGTAATCCATTAAACCCGCATTAAACCTGCATTAAAAAAGAAAGTAATCCATAGATAGGGGAAAGAGGAGAGCAAGGAGAAGGCTTGACTTAAGCTGCTGGCTGACTATGATTCCTACGATGATGAGGTACCCTAAGGTGAGTTAGTTAGGCCCATTACATAGTTTATGTTAAACGTCTTCGACCATAAATGCATAGAAAGTAAAAGAATCCATAAATAGGTGGAGAGCAAGGGAAAGGTTTGATTTTCATTTTTTTGCTCGCTGACTATGATTCCAACGACGATGGTGACCCCAAGGTTTGCCCATCGCATATTTTCTGCAATTTCTTTGACCATACATGCATAGAAATACAAAGAATTCATACATGTATGAATTCTTGCCTATTAATAGGCAAGGTGGAGTGCAAGGGAAAGGGTCAGTTTGTTAATTTGTATTTTTTGCTGGCTGGCCACGATTCTGATGATGATGATGATGAGGAGGAGGACCCCAAGGTGAGTTTTGCCCCATTACAAATGTTATGTTCAAATTTATAAGTGCATCACAGCTCCATAACAATATCCTAAGTGAGACTATCTGTTGTAGGGCACTGTTAATCTGTACTTTTGTTTTCCCGACTAGGCGTGGCAATTCCGCCGCCATCTTGTCGCTGCATGGCAACGCATGGCCCCTGCTAAACTAGTCAGAAATGTCCCCCCCCCCCCCCGGCTCCTAGCAGTCAGGGGCAGTGAATTGCACTGCGGGCGCACTGAGTAGCTCAATTTGCGACGCATCTAACAAAATAAAGCTGAATAAATACATGTTCTTGATTATTCAAGGTTGGGCAGGCCACTTAAGCCTAGTAGACTATCCCTGTCCAGTAATATAAGCATACATATACCCCAAATCCATTGCAGAGCAGCCCAGGCATATGTCTGACCTATGTGCTTCTTCACCCACACACACCACTGTTTAACTTTGGGGCTACGCATGGCAGCTTCTAGCTAGCTTCAACAGCCAGACACTGGGTCTAGCCCTAAGCTTTCTGTTGCATTGAAATACCCGTAATGCTAAATGCACGTAGCTTCGGGTTTGTCCCAAGGACAGGGGGAAGGAGCTGCCTAAAAGCTGCTACGGGTAGCCAACATTGCAACAGCCACGCACCCACAGGTGGTTCACAATAGGAAGTGTTTGGAGTAGGTTTCTGAAGACGGCCCCCACACCCACACCCACACCCACACCCACACCCACACCCACACCCACACCCTGGTGTCAAGTGGCCAATGACCAGTACTTCTGAACCCACGCACTCGCACACAGGTGGTTCAAAATAAGAAGCGTCTTGATCAGGACTCTGAGGATGGCAACCACAACCGTGTCTCAAGTGGCCAATTACTAATACTTCTTAACCCACACACTCACATACAGGTGGTTCACATTGGGAAGCGTCTCGATCAGGACTCTGAGGAGGGGGATCACACCCGTATGTCAAGTGGCCAATGACTAATACTTCTTTACCCACACACTCGCGTACAGGTGGTTCACAATGGGAAGCGTCTTGATCAGGATTCTGAGGATGGTAACCACCCCCGGGTGTCAAGTGGCCAAGGCGGACTCGAGGCGTGGGAGAAGACCCGTGACTGGTGTTATTACCTGGCCATGAATAAAACTGTCAATTGGACAACAACGGCTGTGATCGTGCTGAACGCGATCACGCTCGCGCTCCTTTGGTACAACCAACCCGATGCAGTCACGCAGATAACAACATATGCAAACTATGTGTTTACCATCTACTTCCTGTTAGAGACAAGCATCAAGATGGTGAGTCTTACCATTTGTTTTATCACACTTTTTTGTGTTCTACTCCTATACTGTAATAGACCCCCCCACCCACCCACCCACCCACACACTGTTGACCCTTCCCACTGCTCTTCTTTCCCTCCCAGATTGGCTTGGGCATGAAGGCCTACTTTGCCGACAACATGAACACCTTTGACTTCAGTGGTAACCCCCCCACCTCCAGACACATACCCCCCCCCCCCCCCCCCCCCCCCCCCCCCCCCCCCCCCCCCCCCACACACACACACACACACACACACACACACACTCTTCTCCCCCGCACCCGAACCCCATAACCTCAACCTCCAGCCCCGAAAGCTCTCAACCCCCTCACTGCTCTTCTTTCCCTCCCAGATTGGCTTGGGCATTAATGCCTACTTTGCGGACAACATGAATACCTTTGACTTCATCGTTACCTCTGCTGGTGTGATCGACATGGCCATCTCTCTGGGCGGGGTTCAGAGTGACAACTCTAGCGCCCTTTCTGTACTTCGTGCCTTTCGGCTTCTGCGCCTCTTTCGCCTCGCACGCTCCTGGAAGAGCCTGAACAACATTATCAAGATCCTATACGTGTCGATGAAACAGGTGGGTGATGGTGATAGTGGTGGTGGTGATGGTGGTGGTGGTGATGGTGGTGGTGGTGATGGTGGTGGTGGTGATGGTGGTGGTGGTGATAGTGGTGGTGGTGATGGTGGTGATGGTGGTGGTGGTGGTGATAGTGGTGGTGATGGTGGTGGTGGTGGTGATAGTGGTGGTGGTGATGGTGGTGATGGTGGTGGTGGTGATGGTGGTGATGGTGGTGGTGGTGGATGGTGGTGTGGTGGTGATGGTGGTGGTGGTGATGGTGGTGGTGGTGATGGTGGTGGTGGTGATGGTGGTGGTGGTGATGGTGGTGATGGTGGTGGTGGTGATGGTGGTGGTGGTGATGGTGGTGGTGGTGATGGTTGTGGTGGTGTGAATGGTGACAGTGGTGGTGTTAATAATAATATTGGTGGTGGTGGTGATGGTATGGATGATGGCTACACCCTCTCAGTGCTTTCATCCCTCCGACGGCACATGCAGCGGACCACGTTGTTCGAATCTTTTGCCGATGCATGTGGGGATGAGGGACCCAGAGGGGATGCATGATGTGTCGAATCCCTCCGACGGCACATGCAGCGGACCACGTTGTTCTGCCCTTGCACATCTTTTGCCTTCCATGTTCCTGGAAGAGCCTGAACAACATTATCAATATTTTAGACGTGTCGATGAAACAGGTGGGTGATGGTGATGGTGGTGATGATGTGGATGGTGATAGTGTGCGTGGTGATGGTGATGCTCCACATCTTTCGCCTCGCACGCTCTTGCAAGAAAGTCAACCACATTATCAAGCACCTGTGCGTGTCTATGAAACAGGTGGATGGTGGTGATAGTGATGGTGGTGATGATGTGGATGGTGATGGTGTGGGTGGTGGTGTTAATGCTGCACATCTTTTGCCTCGCACGCTCCTGGGAGATCCTGAATAACATTATGAAGATCCTATACGTGTCAATGAAACAGGTGGATGGTGGTGATGGTGTGTGATGGTGATGGTCTTAATGGTGAAACAGGTGGGTGATGGTGATGGTGTGGGTGATGGTGGTGGTGTAAAGGGTGAACCAGGTGGGTGATGGTGATGGTCTTAATGGTGATGGCGTGAATGGTGGTGTTAATGGTGATGGTGATGGTGTGGATGATGGTTACGTTGATTGTGTGTGCGTGGAAGCCAGCCCCCCCCAGGAAGCCAAATTAAGCTTCCTCCTCAGCTTCCTCCCACCTCCTACCTCCTCAGCTACCTCCTACCTCCTTCCTCCTCAGCTACCTCCTATCTCCCATCTCCTCAGCTTCCTCTCACCTACTACCTCCTCAGCTACCTCATACTCCCTACCTCCTGCCTCCCACCTCCTCAGCTGCCTCCTACGCTAGCTCCTACCTCCTCAGCTACCTCCCACCTCCTACCTCCTTACTCACCCTCTGTACGCATCCATGCAACAGATCGTCTACATCAGTCTTCTCCTCTTCCTCTTCCGCTTCACCTGCGGGCAACTGGGCATGCAGCTCTTTGGTTATAAGCTCGTCTTCTGTAACCTCCTACCTCCTCACTCACCCTCTGTACATGTCCATGCAACAGGTCATCTATATCAGTCTTCTCCTCTTCCTCTTCCTCTTCATCTGCGGCCTACTGGGCATGCAACTCTTCGGCTACAAGCTCGTCTTTTGTGACCTAGTCGAGGGCTCCCAGCAGCTCTGTCCCCCTGGCCTCGAGGTCAGTGAGTGCCCCTCCCACTTCGACTGCTACGTGCCTTGCGAGGCTGACCAAGTCAGCAGCTGGGTCGAGGTGCCAGGCTCCCCCTACGGCGGCCTGGCCTTTTGCGAGCAATTCCCCCCTCCTGCCGGCGGTTACCCCAACGTCATCTTCCCAGCCCCGACTCTTGCCGAAGGCTTGCCGGATTCCCCCCCTTCCCCCCCTTCCTCACCATTGCCCCCCGTGACTTACTCGTCCACCACTGGGGTTGAATCCGTGGTGCAGTATTGGGCACAAGTGGGCAAGGTGACTATACTTCCTTACAACTACGACGACATTTTTCAGGTGCGCCGTCTCCCATGTTCTGGGAGAGGAAGTATCTTGTATTTAGGAGGTGGGGGATGCAGTGGTGGTCGTGGTCGGGGGAGTGGGTGGGGAGGGTAGGGAAAGGGTGGAGGGGGGGATGCAGTGGTGGTCGTGGTAGGGGGAGTGGGTGGGGAGGGTAGGGAAAGGGTGGAGGGTAGGATGCAGTGGTGGTCGTGGTCGGGGGAGTGGGTGGGGAGTGTAGGGGAAATGGGTGGAGGGGGGGATGCAAGTGGTGTGGTCGTGGGTCTGGTGGAGTGGGTGGGGAGGTAAGGGAAAGGGTGGAGGGGGGACGCCAGTGGAGGTCGTGTGTCGTGGGATTGGGTGGGGAGGGGTAAGGAAAGGGGTGGAGGAGGGATCAGTGGTTGTCTTGTCCGGGGTGAGTGGTGTTGGGAGGGTAGGGAAAGGGTGGAGTGGGTGAGTGCAAGTGGTGGGGGGATGACTAGGGGGGGGGAGGGGGCGGGGGAGGTGGGGAGGACCCGAGGGTAAGGAAAGGTGGTGGAAGGGGGGCAGGATGCAAGGGGGGGGTCAGTGGGGGGAGGCGCCCGGGAGTGGGTGGGGAGAGGGGAGGGAAAACGGTGGGGACGGGGGGGCGGAGGACACAAGAGTGGTGGTCGTGGGCGGGGAAGTGCCGCAGTGGGAGGGCTAGGGAAAGGGGGAGGGGGGGGATGCAGTGGGGGTCGGGGGGGGGAGGGGTGGGCGGGGGTGGGAAAAAAGGGTGGAGGGGGGGGATTGCAAGTGGTGGTCGTATTCGGGGGAGTGGGTGGGGAGGGTAGGGAAAGGGTGAGAGGGGGGGATGAAGGGGTGGTGTGGTAGGGGGAGGGGACGGTGGGGAGGGTAGGGAAAGGGTGGAGGGGGGGAAGAAGGGGGTGGGAAGAAGAGTGGTGGTAGTGGAGGGGGGTGGGTGGGGAGGTAGGGAAAGGGTTTGGAGGGTGGGAGGCATGCAAGTGGTGGTCGCTGTAGGGGGCAGTGCGGGGGGCGCAGGGGAGGGACAAGCGGGGAGGGGGGGGATTTGCTTTTTACGGGGGGGGTAGGTGGTAGGGAGGAGGGGGGGGGGAGGGTAGGGAAACCTAATGGGGGGAGGGGGGGATGAAGGGGAGTCGTGTAGGTGGGGAGGAAGTGGGTGGGGAGGGGTAGGGAAAGGGGGGAGAGGGGGGGGGATGTGCAGTGGTGGTCGTGGTCAGGGGAGTGGGGTGGGGAGGGGTAGGGAAAGGGTTGGAGGGGGGGATTTGCCAGTGGTGGTAGTGGCGGGGGAGTGGGTGGGGAGGGTATAGGGAAAGGGTTGGAGGGGGGGATGCAGTGGTGGTAGTGGCGGGGGAGTGGGTGGGGAGGGAGCGGTAGGGAAAGGGTGGAGGGGGGGGGGGTACGAAGTGGAGAAGGTCGTGGTTTCGGGGGAGTGGGTGCTGGGGAGGGTTAGGGAGGGGACGGAGGGTTAGGGAAAGGGGGAGAGGGGGGGAATGCAGGTGTGGTCGTGGTCCGGGGGAGTGGGTGGGGAGGGTAGGGAAGGGTGGGAGGGGGGGGATGCAGTGGTGGTCGTGGTCGGGGGGAGGAGTGGGTGGGGAGGGATAGGGAAAGGGTGTGGATGGGGGGAAAGCAGTGGAGGACGTGGTCGGGGAGAGGGTGGGCGAGGGTACGGAAAGGGAGGAGGGGGATGAAGAGTGGTGGTCGTTGGTGGGGGAGGGGTGGGGAGGTAGGGAATAAGCGGTGGAGGGCGGGGGGATGAGGTGGTGGTCGGGGTTGGAGGGGAGTGACGTGGGGAGGGTTAGGGAAAGGGTGGAGGGGGGGATGAAGTGGTGGTCGGTGGTAGGGGCCCGGGGAGTGGGTTGGGGAGGGTTAGGGGAATGGTGGAGGGGGGGGACGCAGTGGAGGTTGTGTAGTGGAGTGGGTCGGGAGGCGTTAAAGGAAAGGGTGGGAGGGGGGATGAAAGTGGTGGAGTGTGTGGTAGTGGGGTGGGGAGGGTAGGGAAAGGGTTGGAGGTTGGGATGCAGTGGTGGTTCTGTCGGGGGATTGGGTGTGGAGGGTTGGAAAGGTGGGAGGGGGGGATGCAGTGGTGGTCGTGGTCGGGGGAGTGGGTGGGGAGGGTAGGGAAAGGGTGGAGGGGGGGATCAGGGGTGGGCGTAGGTCGTGGGGAGTGGGGGGAGGGTAGGGAAAGGGTGTAAAGGGGGGATGCATTGGGTAGTCCGCGTTGTACGGGCAGTGGGTGGTGAGGGTAGGGAAAGTGTGGAGGGGGGGAGCATGTGGTCCGTGTCAGAGGGGAGTGGGTGGGGAGGGTAGGGAAAGGGTTGAGGGGGGAATGCAGTGGTGGGTCTTGTTCGGGGGGGTAGTGGGTGGGGAGGGTGGAACAGGGGTGGAGGGGGATGCAGTGGTGGTCGTGGTTCTGGGTAGTGGGTGGGGAGGTAGGGAAAGGGTGTAGGGGGGGGACGCATGGAGGCGTGGTCGGGGGGGAGTTGGGTGGGAGGGGTTCGTAAAGGTTGGAGTGGGGGGATGCAGTGGGTCGTGGTCGGGTGGGAGTGGTGGGGGAGGGTAGGAAAGGGTGGAGGGGGGTATGGCCTTGGTGTCCGTGGTCGGGGGGAGTGGGTTGGGAGGGTAGGTAAAGGGTGTATTGGGGGAACGCAGTGGAGTCGTGTCGTGGGCGGGTTGGGTAGTGTAGGAAGGTGAGGGGGATGGCAGTGTGGTCGTGGTGGGGGAGTGGGTGGGATGGTAGTAACGGTTGGGAGGGGGGGAGCGTGGTGGTCGTGGTTTTGGAGTGGGTGGGGGTAGGGAAAGGGTTGAGGGGTGATGCAGTGGTGTCGTGTGTCGGTGGAGTGGGTGGGAGGTAAGGGAAATGGGTGGGAGGGTGGCGCAGTGGAAGGTTGTTGTCGTGGGATTGGGTCGGGAGGGTACGGAAAGGGGTGAGGGGGGGATGCAGTGGTGGTCGTTGTCGTGGGGAGTGGTGGTGAGGTAGGGAAGGTGGAGGGGGGATGCAGTGGTGGTCGTGGTCGGTGGAGTGGGGTGGGGAGGTATGGAAGGGTGGAGGGGGGGACGCAGTGGTGGTCGTGGTCGGGGGCGTGGGTTGGGGAGGTTAGGGAAAGGGTGGAGGAGTGGGATGCGTGGTGGTCGTGGTCGTGGGAGGGGTGGGGAGGGTAGTAAAGGTGGAGGTGGTGATGCAGTGGTGGCGTCGTGGTCGGGAGTTGGTGGGTAGGGTAGGGAAAGGGTGGAGTGGGGATGCAGTGTGGTCGTAAATTTAGGGGAGTGGGTGGGGAGGGTAGGGAAAGGGTGGAGGGGGGGATGCAGTGGTGGTCGTGGTCTGGAGTTGGGTGGGGGATGTAGGAAAGGGTTGAGTGGGGGTGCAGTGGTGGTCGGGTCCCGGGGGAGTGGTGGGGAGGGTAGGGAAAGGGTGGATGGGCGAACGAGTGGAGGTCGTGGGCGTGGGCGTGGGTGGGGAGGGTAAGGAAAGTGTGGAGGGGGATGCAGTGGTGGTCCGTGGTCGGGGGAGTGGTGGGGAGGGTATGGGAAGGGTGGAGGGGGGATGCGGTGGTTGTCGTGGTTGGGTGAGTGGGTGGGGAGGGTAGGGAAAAGGGTTTGGGAGGGGGGGATGCAGTGTGGTCGTGGTCGGGGAGTGGGTGGGGAGGGTAGGGAATGGGTGGCGGGGGGGCGCAGTGGAGTTTTGTGGTCTTGGAGTGGTGTAGGGAGGGTAAAGGAAGGGTGGGGGGGGATGCATGGTGGTCGTGGTCGGGGGAGTGGGTGGGGAGGGTATGGAAAGGGGGGTGGAGGGGGGAATGCGTGGTGGTCGTGGTCGGGGAGTGGGTGGGGAGGTAGGAAAGGTGGAGGGTGGGAACCGTTGTGTGTCGTGGTCGGGGGAGTGGGTGGGGAGGTATGGAAAGGGTGGAGGGGGGGTATCATGGTGGTCGTTGTCGGGGAGTGGGTGGGGAGGTAGGGAAAGGGTGGAGGGGGGATGCAGTGTGGTCGTGGTCTGGGAGTGGGTGGGGAGGGTAGGGCAAAGGTGGAGTGGGGGATGCAGTTGTGGTCGTATTAGGGAGTGGGTGGGGAGGCTAGGGAAAGGTGAGTGGGGATGCGTGTGGGACGTGGTTGGGGAGTGGGTTGTGAGGGTAGGAAAGGGTGGAGGGGGGGTGCGTGGTGGTCGTGGTCGGGGGGTGGGTGGGGAGGTAGGGAAGGGTGGAGGGGGGGGGACGCAGTGGAGGCGTGTCGTGTGAGTGGGTGTGGAGGGTAAGGAAATGGTGGAGGGGGGGAGCAGTTGGGTGTTCGTGGTCGGGGGGAGTGGGGTCTTGGGGGTAGGGACTGGGTGGAAGGGGGATGCAGTGGTGTCGTGGTCGGGGTAGTGGGTGGGGGAGGGTATGGAAAGGGTGGAGGGGGGGAATGCCGTGGTGGTCTGGTCGTGGAGAGGGTGGAAGTGTAAGGGAAAGGTGGAGGGGGGGACGCAGTGTTGTTCGTGGTCGGGGATTGGTGGTGAGGTATGGAAAGGTGGAGTGGGGGGGATGCAGTGGTGTCGTGGTCGGGGGAGTGGGTGGGGAGTCTAGGGGAACAAAAAAGGGTGGAGTGGGGATTGCAGTTGTGGTCCGTGTCGGGGGAGTGGGTGGGGAGGGTAGGGAAAGGGTGGAGGGGGGGATGCAGTGGTGGTCGTGGTCGGGGGAGTGGGTGGGGAGGGTAGGGAAGGTTGAGGGGGGATGCAGTGGTTGTCGTGTCGGGGGGAAGTGGGTGGGGAGGGGTAGGGAAAGGGTGGAGGGGGGGACGCAGTGGTGGTCGTGGTCGGGTGGATGGTTTGGGGAAGGGTAGGGACAGAGTGGTGGGGGGGATGCAGTGGTGGTCGTGGTCGGGGGAGTGGGTGGGGAGGGTAGGGAAAGGGTGGAGGGGGGGACGCAGTGGAGGTCGTGGTCGGGGGAGTGGGTGGGGAGGGTAAGAAGGGTGGAGTGGGGATGCAGTGGTGGTCGTGTTGTGGGGAGTGGGTGGGAGGGTAGGGAATGGGTGGAAGGGGGGATGCAGGTTGTCTGGGTCGGGGAGTGGTGGGGAGGGTATGGGAAAGGGTGGAGGGGGGGATGCAGTGTGGGGTCGTGGTTCGGGGGAGAGGGTGGGAAGGTTAGGAAAGGGTGGAGGGGGGACCAGTGGTGGTCGTGGTCGGGGAGTGGGATGGGGAGGGTAGGGAAAGGGTGGAGGGGGGATGCGTGGTGGTCGTGGTCGGGGAGTGGTGGGGAGGATCGGGAAAGGGTAGAGGTGGGATGCAGTGGTGGTCGTATTCGGGGGAGTGGGTGGGGAGGGTAGGAAAGGGTGGAGGGGGGGATGCATGGTGGGTCTGGTCGGGGGAGTGGTGGGGAGGGTAGGGAAAGGGTGGAGGGGGGATGCAATTGGTGGTCGGGTCGGGGGAGTTGGTGGGGAGGGTAGGGAAAGGGTGAAGGGGGGACCCGCAGTGGGTGGGTGCGGTGTGGGTCCGGGGGAGTGGTGGGAGGGTAGGGAAAGGGTGGGGGGGGGGATCCAGTGATGGTCGTGGTCGGTGAGTGGGTGGGGATGGTAGGAAAGGGTGTTGGGGGGGATGCAGTGTGGTCGTGGTCGGGAGTGGGTGGGGGAAGTAAATGGGAAAGGGTGGGGGGGGGAACGCGTGGAGGTCGTGGTCGTGGAGTGGGTGGTGGAGGTAAGAACAGGGTGGATGGGGGATGCAGTGGTGGTCGTGTCGGGAGTGGGTGGGGAGGGGTAGGGAAAGGGTGGAGGTGGGGATGCGTGTGGTCGTGGTCGGGGGGTTGAGTGGTGGGGGAGGGTAAGAAAGGGTGAGGGGGGTAGTGCGGTGGTGGTCGTGGTCGGGGGAGTGGGTGGGGAGGGTAGGGAAGGGTGGAGGGGGGGATGCGTGGTGTCGTGGTAGTGGAGTGGGTGGGGAGGGCAGGAAAGGGTGGAGGGGGGGATGCAAGTGGGTGGTCGTGGTTTTTGGGGAGTGGGTGGGGATGGTAGGAAAGGGTGGAGGGGGGGGGATGCAGTGGGTGGTCCTGGTCGGTTTCTTTGAATTTGTTGCTTGTCTTTCCCTTTTTTCTTTTTGGCTGCCTTTTTTTTGTCTTTTTCGTTAGTGCCCTTGTTGCGGGTGTGTTCTTCTTCCTTTTTGGTTCTTGGTCGTGTGCGTGTTTGGTTCTGTCGGAAAGGGTGGAGGGGGGATGGCAGTGTGGTCGTGTCGGGGGAGTGGGTAGGAGGGTTCGGGAAAGGGTGGAGGGGGGGATGCGTGGTGGTCGTGGTCGGGGGGATTGGGGTGGGGAGGTGGAAGGAGGATGTGTGGCGGTGGGGGGGATCAGTGGTGGGTTCGTGGTCGGGTTGAGTGGGTGGGGAGGGTAGGGAAAGGGTGGAGGGGGGATGCATTGGTGGTCGTGTCGGGGAGTGTGTGGGGGACGGTAAGGGAAAGGGGAGGGGGGATGCGTGTTGGGTGTCGTGGTCGGGGGAGTGGGTGGTGAGGTGTAGGGAAAAAGGTGGAGGGGGGGAATGCAGTGGTGGTCGTTGTCGGGGGAGTGGGGTGGGGAGGGTAGGAAGGGTGAGGGGGGGATGCAGTTGTTGGTCGTATTCGGGGGCTTGGGTGGGGAGGGTAGGGAAGGGTGGAAGGGGGGGATTCATTGTGGTCGTGGTCGGGGGAGTGGGTGGGGAGGGTAGGGAAAGGGTGGAGGGGGGGATGCAGTGGTTGGTCTGGTCGGGGGAAGTGGGTGGGGAAGGGTAGGGAATGGTGAGGGGGGATGCAGTGTTGGTCGTAATTCGGGAGTGGGTGGGTATGTAGGGAAAGGAGGAAGGGGGGATTGCCGTGGGGGTCGTGTCGGGGGAGTGGGTGGTGGAGGGTATGAAAGGTGGAGGGGGGACGCAGTGGTGGTCGTATTCGGGGGAGTGGTGGGAGGGTATGGAAGGGTGAGGGGGGGGATCGTGGTGGTCCGGTGGTCGGGGAGTGGGTGGGGTGGTAGGGGAAAGGTGTGAGGGGGGATGCCGTGGTGGTCCGTGGTCGGGGGAGTGGGTGGGGGGGTAGGGAAAGGGTGGAGGGGGGGATTGCAGTGGTGGTGCGTATTCGGGGGTGTGTGGGGAGGGTAGTGAAAAGGTGGAGGGTGGGATGCAGTGATGGTCGTGGTCGGTGGGATTGGGGTGGGGAGGGTAGGAAAGGGTGGAGGGGATGCAGTGGTGGTCGTGGTCGGGGATGGGAGGTTGGGGAGGTAAGGGAAAGGGTGGAGGGGGATGCGGTGTGTTCGTGGGTCCGGGGATGGTGTGGGGAGGGTAGGGAAAGTGTGGAAGGGGGGATGCGGTAGTGGTCTGGCGGGGGAGTGTGTGGGAGGGTGGGAAAGGGGGTGGAGGCAGGGGGATGCATGGTGGTCGTGGGTCGGGAGTGGGTTGGGAGGGTAGGGAAAGGGTGGGAGGCTGGGATGCAGTGTGTTCGTATTCGGGGGAGTGGGTGGGGAGGGTAGGGAAAGGGTGGAGGGGGGGATCATT
>JACBWV010000338.1:7478684-7518991 GCA_013435795.1 Chlamydomonas sp. ICE-L | reverse complement strand
GATGGTTTAGGGCAGGTCATTACATCCAGCGTGGTTTTTGAGGGACAGGGTACTACAGTAGAGATGGTTTGTGGGCGACAGGGTCATTCACATGCCCAGCGATGGTTTGAGGCAAGGCAACATGCAGCGATAGGTTTGAGGGGCCAGTCAGAAATGCCAGCGAGGTTAGAGGGACAGGTCCTAAATGCCAGCGATGGGTTGAGGGCCCAGTTCTACATGCCAGCGATGGTTTGGGGCCGGTCATAAATGCCAAGGCGATGGCTTTGAGGGGCCAGGTATACATGCCCCAGCGATGGTTTTTGAGGGCAAGGTAATACATGCCAGCGATGGTTGAGGCCAAGGTCTACATGCCAGCGATGGTTTGAGGGCCAGGTCATACATGCCAGCGATGGTTTGAGGGCCAGGTCATACATGCCAGCGATGGTTTGAGGGCCAGGTCATACATGCCAGCGATGGTTTGAGGGCCAGGTCATACATGCCAGCGATGGTTTGAGGGCCAGGTCATACATGCCAGCGATGGTTGAGGGCCCCAGTCATAAATGCCACGGATGTTTCGAAGGGCCAGGTCATAAATGCCAGAGATGGTTGAGGGCCAGGTCATACATGGCCAGCGATGGTTTGAGGGCCAGGTTCATACATGCCAAGCGATGGGTTAAGGGCCCAGCGTTCATACAGGCAACGATGGTCTTTGAGGGGCCCGGTCATACATGCCAGCGATGGTTTGTGGGCCAGGTCCATACATGCCAGCAGATGGGTGAGGGCCAGAGGTCAAAATGCCCAGTGATGGTTTTTTGAGGGCCCCGGTTATACATGCCAGCGATGATTTTTTGAGGGCCGGTCATACATGCGCGATGGTTTGCGGCCAGGTCATACATGCCAGCGATAGTTTGAGGGCCAGGTCATACATGCCAGCGATGGTTTGAGGGCCAGGTCATACATGCCCAGCGGATGGTTTTTGAGGGCCAGGTCTATTAAATGCCAGCGATGTTTGAGGGGGGCCGGGTCCATTTACATGCCAGCGATAGTTTGAACGGCGCCAGGGGAATACATTGACCACAGCGATATAGTTTGAGGGCCCCAGGTAATGGGTGCTTTTCATTACGCCCCTGTGGTCAATTCATGGGTTGGTTGTGATATATGAGTCAGACCTTCCCCTGTGTGTTGTTGTGGGTGGGTCGGTGGGTGGGGTAGAGGGTTCTACATCTCAGCCGGTATAGGCGTCCCCAAATAGGCTAAATAGACGTGTCCAACCTCAATATTGGGTGGGGCTCTATTGACAAAACAAGCACTAGTAAACTCAACCTCAACAAATCGTAAACAATGGGGCCCAGAGGTATTGCTATGCAGAGCCCCTCCTGGTAGTCTCGTGTTATCTTGATTATTTGAGGTTGTGCAAAGTCTAGATTCGTCATGATTATTTGAGGTTGTGTAAGGGTCTTCTAAGCTCTTTTGGCTCCCCTGAACCGTAACACATATACCTGCAGGAATTGGGGGATGGGGTAGGGGGGAGGGGAGAGGGCAGAAGGGGAGTGAATGGAGGTGGAAAAGGGCGGGGGGGGGGGGGGGGGGGGGGGATGTTTTGTGTGTGATGGTCATAGCTTTTCTTGTCTGCTATGAGCAGCAGCTTCTAGACAGCTCTCTGAGACAGCCACTGGGCTAAGCCCAACAATTTCATCAGTTCTGGAGAGCTAATTCTATCAGACTCTAGATGCAGTAGGTTGCTGTAGCTAAGCTAAGCTGTAGCTGAATATCCAGTCAGGGGGGCTGTCTCGAAGCTGCTGCTTGTAGCTTAAAATAAAAGCACTGTTGATGGTACTTTCCAATAGTCCAGGACCGTAGCAGCAAGTAACACAGCAACTAACTAAATGCCGTACATGTTTTGTTTGTTTTATGTACACTCCCTCCCTCCCCCACATCGCTCTTCCAAAACTCGTTTCCTCCCTGCCTCTCGCCCACTACACCTCTCAGCCCTCCCTCCCTCTCACTGACCGCACTTCCACAATACTGCCCTCCATCCTTCCCTCCCTCTCTTTCACCCATTCTCCCTTTCTGCCATTGCACTTATCAACACGCCCTCCCTCCTCCCACAGCACTTCTCCCAAATCCCTCCCTTCCTCCCTCCCTCCCTCCCTACCGACCAACCTACTTCCCACAACACCTCTCAGCCCTCCCTTCCTCCCTCCTTCCCACACACCCTCCCTCCTCCCACCCCACTTCTCCCCAATACTCCCCTCCCTACCTCCCTACCAACCTACTTCCCACCACACTTCTCAGCACACCCTCTCTCCCCCCTCCCTACTAACCAACCTCCCACTGCACTTCTATACCCTCCCACCCTTCCTCCCTCCAACCACACGTAACCTCCCTCCCTCCCTCCTAACCCACTTATCCTCCCTTCCTTCCTCCTCCTCCCTTGCAGGCCGTCTTTGCTGTGTTCTGCCTGTTGACCCTGGAACCCTACGCGGCCACCATGCACCAGACTATGGAAGCCACCAACACCTTTGCCGCCATATACTTTGTGATCGTGATCACCATCGGCATCAACATCATTCTCAACTTGTTCCTTGCCATTCTGCTGGCTAACCTGGGAGAGTTGAGCGGTACGAGAGGCCCGGAGGAGGATACACTGTCTAAAACACCCTCTGCTAGGGGCTCGTCTCAAGTGGGATATGTGCAGGTAAGATTGCACAGATGTGGAGTGTTTGAATGTGTGGTTGTGGTTGACAGGCTGCTTGCGAGCCCACCGGTTAACTTGGGAGAGTTGAGCAGTACGAGAGGCCCGAAGGAGGATGCAGTGTCAAGAACAGTCTCTGCCAGGGGCTCATTACAAGTGGGATATGTGGAGGTAAGATTGCACGGATGTGGAGTGTGTGAATGTGTGGTTGTGGTTGATAGGCTGCTTGCTAGCCCACTGGCTAACCTGTGAAAGTTGAGCAGTACGAGAGGCCCGAAGGAGGATGCAGGGTTGAGCACAGTCTCTGCACAGAGCACATTTCAAGTGGGATTTGTGAAGGTTGCACAGATGTGGAGTGTGTGGCTGTGGTTGATAGGCTGCTTGCTAGCCTACTGGCTAAGCTGGGATGGTTGAGCGGTACGAGAAGCCCAGAGGAGGATGCAGGGCCTGGGACACTCTATGAGAGCAGGTTGTCTTGCAAGGGGGATATCTGGAGGTGAGAGTGCTCGGATGTAGTGTGTATGGCTGTGTGAATGGGTGGGTGTGGGTGATGGGCTGTTGGCGAAAACCCCCCCCCCCCCCCCCCCCCTGGATTACTCACTGTCGCGACAGCGACATGTAAAGTTCGCTGCCTCTTCAAAATGGCGGGACCGAATCGCATAACTGGGTCGTCTCATAATCTGTACCCCACGCCACCCCACCCCGCCCTCACTGCCCCTTGCAGGACCTTGACCCCAACATGAGCAAGGGCAAACCCATTGGAGAAGGGGCTGAGCCTGGACTCCTAGACTCAGGTGATCCTAGTTCTGATGACGGAATCCAACTGATCAGAGATGCCAATGAGCCACCACTTTCGGACTCAGTTGCAACTAGCTCTGTTGCCGGAGGCAGACCGATCGAAGACGCGTCGAAGCCCCAACCCTCATACTCAGTCGAGCATAGTTCTGGTGCGGGAGTCAGACCCATTGGAAGAGCGTCAGAGCCCCAACCCTCCCACTCAGTTGAGGATACTTCTGGTGCAGGAGTCAGACCGAGCGGAGAAGCGACAGATCCCCAACCATCAACTTCAGTTGCAAGTAGCTCTGTTGCGGGAGCTGGGCCCCTTGGAGAGGCTAACGAGCCTCTGCCCTTCGTCTCCATTTCATCTAGATCAAGTACAGAAGCCAAAACTCGTTTGCAGGCAAAAACTCTTATGCAGGCCCGGAGCTCCTCCGACCTGCACTCCACCATACTGCATGCCATGGACGAAGATGAAAGGGAACAGGGGACAATAAGTGGCCTGTCACGTGCGCTGACGTCAATAGGCAAGAATACAAATTCGCGGAGCAGCTCAGCCCCAAACAACGTATTGGTCTCACCGCGGAGTCTGAGTCCCGGCCTAAATAGGATTTCCACCCTGGCCACCGCAAGCAGTAGCTCGCCCCTGGGGCATTCCAGGGTCTTGAACTCTCGCCCTGCGCAGCAGCCCACGAGGGACAGGGCCGAGGCATTCCGAAAGCCAGCGCCCACATCGCTGCTCGCCGAATCATCTGACAGCATTCTGCCGGAGGTAACGCGGGGCGCCGCCAGGAACCGAATGCCAAGCCCAGTCCCTTTTGAAGCGGAGGAAGAAGAGTGCCCCCGCCATTCCACCAGGACCTCTAACCCTATAGGTAGGGTTGGGCTGACTGATAACTTCACCGATATACTTCCTAGCTTATTGTGTTCGTTTACCAAACGACCAAAACAAAAATTAAAAGTTACTGAAGTCACATAATTCAAAATGTTAGTTAGCCGATATACTTCATAGCTTATGAACTTGTTTTATTTTACTATACTTTTCTACACGTTTTGGCACCCATGCGGCTTAAACATTGATGTGTACGACTTCTATGAACACAACATATGTTTACTTCCCAACCCTACCTACGCGTCCCCCTTCCTATGAAAACCACCACCACATTAACATTTGCTTTCTAACCCTGCATATATAGTGTTTGTCCCCCTCGCCCTATAACATGTAGGTTGCTTTCTTTGCTTCCCAGTCCTACATGTATACTGTTTGTCCCCCTTGCCTATAACATGTAGGTTGCTTCCCAGTCCTACATATATACTGTAAGCCCCCCTCGCCCTATTACATGTATGCTGCTTCCCTTGCTTTCCAGTCCTACATGTATGCTTTATGCCCCCCTCCCTCTATAGCATATACGTTGCTTCCCTTGCTTCCCAGTCCTACATATATACTGTTTGTCCCCCTCGCCCTATAACATATAGGTTTCTTCCTTTGCTTCCCAGTCCTACATATATACTGTATGCCCCCCTTGCCTATAACTTATAGGTTGCTTCCCAGTCCTACATATATACTGTATGCCCCCCTCACCCTATGACATGTATGCTGCTTCCCAGTCCGACATATATGCTGTATACCCCCCTCGCCCTATAGCATATAGGTTACTTCCTTTGCTTCCCAGTCCTACATATTACTGTATGCCCCCCTCGCCTATAAAATATAGGTTGCTTCCCAGTCCTACATATATACTGTATGCCCCCCCTCACCCTATGACATGTATGCTGCTTCCCAGTCCTACATATATGCTGTATACCCCCCTCGCCCTATAGCATATAGGTTGCTTCCTTTGCTTCCCAGTCCTACATATTACTGTATGCCCCCCTCGCCTATAACATATAGGTTGCTTCCCAGTCCTACATAGATACTGTATGCCCCCCTCGCCCTATTACATATATATGTTGCTTCCATTTGCTTCCCAGTCCTACGTATATACTGGTTGCCCTCCTCGCCCTATAGCAAAAAACGACGGTCAAGCGCATTTCGGGACGATGAGCTGAAGTTTGGTGTGCAGAGAAGCGGCCCGAGTGTCGCTAAGTTCGAGCGTCGCTAACTTCAAAATAAATGTATACGACTCGTATGAACACAAAAATATAAGTTTGCTTTCCAACCCAACATATAGGTGCCACTCGTAAAAAACGACGGTCAAGCGCATTGTGGGACGATGACCTGAGTGTTGGTGTGCAGAGAAGCGGCCCGAGTGTCGCCAAGTTGGACGCCTCCAGCATTATCCAGAAGGAGGAAGAACCGGATCTTTTAGAGTTCAAGAAGGAAGATGCAGATCATGGCTATGCTCTTGGCATCTTTGGGCCTGACAACAAGTTCAGGCAGCTCCTAGCATATGTGAGTGTGTGTTGATGGTTGTGACTGCAGTGAGGGTCAGGCGGAGGCATAGGGGGAGGGAGATAGTTCAGGATGGAAGATGCGGATCATGGCCATGCCCTTGGCATCGTTGGGCCTGACAACAAGTTCAGACAGCTCCTATCACATAAAAGTCAGTATCTTGTGGTTGACAAAGCACCACTAGGAATGTTTATTTGCTATGTCTTGTTGTTCTTATGGTTTTGACTGCGGTGAGGGGCAAGGGGATGCGGAGGGGGGATGGGGGGGGGGGGGGGGGGGGGGGGGGGGGGGGGATGCGGAGGGCGGAAAGGGCGGTGGATGGGGAGTTTGGAGGGAAAGCGGAGGGGGGAGGGGGACTTCACACATACCGCACATATACACAAGCTCCCCCCCACCCTACCCCACTCCCCCCCCTTTGTCAGATTTGCGGCACCCAGGTGTTTGAAATCTCCATGCTCCTCCTCCTCCTCCTCACCTCCTACGTCATCCACATTCCTCCTCCCCCCCTACCCACCCCCACCCCCCACCCCCCCCACCCCTCCCATCTATCAGATTATCGGCACCCAGGTGTTTGACATCTCCATGCTTATCCTCATTCTCGCCCCCTGCGTTACCCACTTACCTCCCTACCCCTCCTATATATCAGATTATTGACACCCAGGTGTTTGAAAGCTCCATGCCCATCCTCACCCTTGCCTCCTGTGTCACCCACTTACCTCCCCCCCCCCCTACTATCAGATTATTGGCACCCAGGTGTTTGAAATCTCCATGCTTATCCTCATCCTCGCCTCCTGCGTCATGTTGGCCTTGGATTCCTACCAAGTTGATCAGGACAGCACCCTCAAGGCTTTCCTAGTCATCAGTGACTATGTCTTCACCGGAACATTCGCGCTTGAGGCCATCCTGAAAGTCATCGTCCTGGGGTTTGCCTTCAACGGCTCGGGCAGCTACATCCGCAGCTGCTGGAATCAGTTGGACCTTTTCGTGGTCATTATGGGCCTCTTGGTCATTATTATGCAAATCTTCTTCCCCAGCTCAAATGCAGCACTCTCTCTTCGTTCATTCAGGGCTCTCAGGTGCGCTCTTCTTCTTTCTCTTCCTCTTCTTCTTCTTCTTCTTCTCATTCTTCATCTGCATCTTCTTATTCTTATTCTTCTTATTCTTATTCTTATTCTTATTCTTATTCTTCCTCTTCCTCTTATTCTTATTCTTATTCTTATTCCTATTATTCTTCTTCTTCTTCTTCTTCTTCCTCATCCTCATCCTCATCCTCATCCTCATCTTCATCCTCATCCTCATCCTCATCCTCATCCTCATCCTCATCCTCATCCTCATCCTCCTCATCCTCCTCATCCTCCTCATCCTCCTCCCTCTTCTCCCTCTTCTCCCTCTTCTCCCTCTTCTTCCTCTTCTTCCTCGTCTTCCTCTTCTTCTTCTTCCTCCTCTTCCTCCTCTTATTCCTCTTCTTCCTCTATCACTAAGGGACTACCACAACGTCAAACAATCAAGATCGCGTCTAGGTCCATCTACTCAACCTCCTCACTCAGTACCCCAACGCCATCCGCAGGGGTCTTCGCCCCATCCGGGCAACCCGCAACTTGAAAGGAGTGCGTGTAGTGGCCATGGCCATCGCCAAAGCTGTGCCCGCCGTGATGGACGTGGTGTTGGTGGGCTCACTTTTCTATTTCATCTTCGCTGTGTTGGCGGTGAACTTGTTGATCGGTCAGATGTTTGTCTGCATCGACCAGGACGGGATGGTGCTGGACCCCTATTACCTGGTTAAGGAGGGCAACATCAATGTAACATGGTAGGCTCTCTTTATACATGTATATTGTATATTTTTGGTTTATTTAATTGTACAACAATGTACCTGGTGAAGGAGGGCAACATAAATGTAACGTGGTTGGCTCTCTTTATACATGTATATTTAATATTTCATGTTTATATTTATTTATATATTTGTATTGCATATCTTATGTTTGTTAATTTATAGATTGATATGGTATATTGTATGTGCATTTATATTTAATTGTACATATTATATTCATGTTTGCATTTATATGTATATATAGTTTCATATGCAAGCGATCATGTAACATGAATACACAGGTGTCCTTATTGCATATATATATGTGTGTATTCTTACAGTGTGTGTGTGTGTGGGGGGGGGGGGCAAATAGTCTATAGAGAATTACCCAAGCTTAAAAACAGGAAAGGCAGTCAAAAAACACAGACACTGGTTGATTGAACTCAAAAAAATCGTAAACGACTGGGGGTTGGAGTTCATGCTGTGCAGATGATTTAACTTATTAATAATGTTACAAGATGTTTCCATCCTCTGAATGAGTCAGGGTTCATTTATTTATATTTTTTATCGTGCAGTCTATATAATTGTTTTTATATCATATAGTTCATATATTTATGGTTAATCAGCAGTAAAAAAAAGCTCTAAACAGGATGCCCAAAAAACCTGAGGAGGGCTGACCCCCCCCCCCCCCCCCCCCCCCCCCCCCCCCCCCATTAAATAGAAATACACATTTTTTGAAAACGTAGATATGGATTTGGGGGGGTTACAATATGGCGCACATAATGGCGTCCCCGGATTTGTAGTGCCTGGATTGCGAGATCGTCAAAAATCAGCTCCATCTTTGGTACAGGGGGCTTGGCTCCACTTCACGTCCTCGCTAAAGTAGCCCGTTGCGCTTGTCACATCTGGCTGGAACACCTTGCCCCTCTTAACCAGCTTGCGTGTGCACCCCGTCCCTCCGCAGCAGCCACACACATCAGACCCCATTCCTGACTAGGGCTGGGCTGGGCTGGAGGGGGGGGGGGGGTAAATACTTATTGCACGAGGTCCAAAGTAGTGCCAATAGACTACCCTTACCAAGGCCTACTTACAGGATGTCTTAGAATGTCATTAGGAGGTCTGAGTAAAAAGTTAGCAAAAACAGATGAGGGAGGACCCCCCCCCCCCCCCCCCCCCCCCCCCCTAAAAAAAGTGCTCAGAAAAATATTAAAAAGTTCTCAATAAATCGCGAATAATTATGTCATATACATCCTATACTTCAAATATTCGATCGGCATCCATCAACGTTTTGTAGAGGATGATACCTCCTGGTTTAATATATAAAAATGTATTTATTACACATGTGACCTAACCATCTTCTAACCAGCCCCTGACGGAAACATACCTACAGGTGTGAGCAATACAGCGGCTACCAGGACATCAGTACAAGCTACTACCATGCTCAGCTGGGCGTCCCTGTGCCAACCTGGCAGGTCGCATCTAAGTGGAAGGCGCTCCTGTTTCGCTTTGACAATGTGATAATGAGCCTCTGGGTGCTGTATCAAGTAGGTTGCTCTTCAGCCCGTATCAGTGATACGATTGGTCTAGTGGTACACCAAATCGCTTGAACGAAGAAGGGTCGGGGGTTCGATTCCCCCTACGGTCACTTTTAGCGTTGCATGTCGTTGCCAACTGGATGGTAGCTTGTTCAGTTGAGGTAGAAGACTGCTCTCTACGCGCGTACGATGGGTTCCCATAATACCACGCCCCACCAGGCATTATCATAACTTTTTTTATCAAGTAGGTCGCTCTTCTTGTGACAGTCCTTTGTACCACTGTTTTGAATTTGAATCCGAGTGGAAGGTGCTCCTGTTTCGCTTTGACAATGTGATAATGAGCCTCTGGTTGCCGTATCAAGTAGGTTGGTCATTCATGACATCATGCTGTATCTCTCTGAGTGCTGTTCCTTCTTCTTTGATGAATGACATCATGTATAGCAGATGCGTATGAACATAACATTCATATTTAATGTACATTATATACATATACTGTATGTATATTAATATATGTACTACATGCTGTTCCTTCTTCTCTGATGAATGACAACATGCTCTATCTCTCTGGGTGCTGTATCAAGTAGGTTGCTCTTCTTGTGACAGTCCTTTGTAGCACTGGTTTGGATTTGAATCCGAGTGGAAAGCGCACCTGTTTCAATTTGACAAATTACTTATGAGTCTATGGGTGCTGAATCAAGTAGGCTGCTCGTCTTGTCACAGACCTTTGTAGCACTGATTCGATTTTGAATTTGAATCCGATTGGAAGGCGCACCTATTTTGTTTGGCAATGTACTTATGAGCCTTGGTATATCAGGAAGGTGGTATATCAGAAAGGTGGCTGTTCTTGTTGAATAAATAAATGGCTCGCCTTATTACGAGCATGGAGTTGGGGGGGCCGCCCTATTGCTTCCCCTGGGGCCAACCACCAATTCTCAATTGTCCTTGTTACACTTCTTTGTAGCTCTGATTTTAATTGACCATGTTGCTGGAAACGGCGAGCATCTGTGTAAATCATTTTGTATATCATGTGCTGTTAGATGTAGCGTAGGGCTTCAATCTAGCACTGAACTACCACCACTACCACTACCAACACCACTACCAACACCACTAACACTGCCACTAACACCACCACTAACACCACCATTACCAATCTAGCATTGCACAACCACCGAACCTCAAACAAACACCCTTGAATTCGTGTTCTGCAGCTTGCATCACTGGAAGGCTGGTCTGAGACGTCCCTAGCAGCCATGGACACTACAGGCGTTGGCGAGCAGCCCCTGAGGAATGCCAACCTCTACATCGGTATCTTCTTCATTGCCTTCATCATCTTCTGCTCCTTCTTCATCCTCAACCTCATCATCGGTGTCTCCATTGACAAGGTGTGTTACAGTTTTCCACCTGTGTAAAGATTGTGGCAACCAAAGGCTATGAAACAGTTGGGAGTATAGCTTACGGACTTTAGCGTGAAAATAAAACTGAGGAATGACAACCTCTACATCGGTATGTGCTTCATTGCCTTCATCATCATCTTCTGCTTCTTCATTCTCAACCTCATCATCATCTTCTGCTGCTTCTTCATCCTCAACCTCATTATCATCTTCTGCTTCTTCATCCTCAACCTCATCATCATCTTCTGCTTCTTCATCCTCAACCTCATCATCGGTGTCTCCATTGACAAGATACGTTACAAAGTAAGAATAACTCCTGGTCGAGCGTGGTATTAAGGGAGCCCGTCTTTTGGCGGTTGGGAACGAGCTGCTACTTTACATGTACAAAGCTACCATGGCGGTTGACAGCGACCGCGAACACTAAAGCGCACCCTTAGGGATTCTAACCCCACACCTTGTTTTGACTTGCTCTACCTTAAAACAAGTTGTAGAAACGGGATACAATGTTTGTTACAGTTATCCACCCGTGTTGAAGTGACCAGAGGTTGAAGAGACCAGAGGCTCAGCAAAAGTAAGGAGTACAGCTTATGAACGTAGCTATTCTGGACTCTGCCGCACATGTACCGCACATGTTCACACGTTCCTTCCCCTTCCCCCTCCTGTCTCTCAACCCACCCATTGACCCATGTACGCAGTTCAATCAGCTGAATAAGCAGAAGGGAGGAGTGAGCGTGTTGATGACCGTCCTACATGCTGCACCATGCATACACATACACATGCACCTTCTCCCTTCTCACCTTCCTCCCACCCCCGCTGACCCATCTACGCAGTTCAATTAGCTGAAGAAGCAGAAGGGAGGTGTGAGCATGTTGATGACAGCTCAACATACTGCACCATGCATACACATGTACCTTCCCCTCCTCACCTTTCTCCCACCCCCGCTGACCCATCTACGCAGTTCAATTAGCTGAAGAAGCAGAAGGGAGGTGTGAGCATGTTGATGACAGCTCAACATACTGCACCATGCATACACATGTACCTTCCCCTCCTCACCTTTCTCCCGCCCCCGCTGACCCATCTACGCAGTTCAATCAGCTGAAGAAGCAGAAGGGAGGTGTGAGCATGTTGATGACAGCTCAACATACTGCACCATACATACACATGCACCTTCCCCTCCTCACCTTTCTCCCAACCCCACTGACCCATCGATGCAGTTCAATCAGCTGAAAAAGCAGAAGGGAGGTGTAAGCATTTTGATGACCGCCCAACAAACTCAGTGGTTGACTATCCAACGCCTCATGGCTACAACGACTCCAGCCCGAAAATACAAGAAGCCCACTAACCCCATCCGCAAGTTCTGCTTTGCCATCGTCTTCACGCGCTGGTTCGACATCTTCATGATCACCGCCATCCTGCTCAACGTGCTTACCATGTTCATGGTGCACGAGGGCATGAGTGATAAATGGCAGGATTCCCTAATGGTAAGCTTATATTATAGCATCGTGTTGGTGGTGCATTAGGGCATGCGTGAGAGATGGAAGGAGACCCTCCAGTTTTTGTTGTAGCACTAGCATCGTCATGAGCACCGCCATCCTGCAAAATGTGCTAACCATGTTGATGTTGCACGAGGGCTTGAGCATTAAATGGGAGGAGGCCCTTATGGCAAGCTTCTCTTGATCTGTTCTAGCAATCTTTCCTTCGACAGCATCTTCATCATCAAGCCCAACCCAAAACAGCTGAATCCAAAACAAACAAAAGCAAGCCAAGCCAAGCCAAGCCAACCCAAGCCAACCTAACCCCTTCCAGGCTGCCATCGTTGCCTTCACCAGCATCTTTTTCGTTGAGATGATGATCAAGATGCTGGCCATCATCATTATCATCATCATCATCATCATCATCAAGCCTTTCTTCCATGACTGCCGTGTATCATCACCCGGACCATCACGACCACAGACAAAACCACCACCATTTCCATTTCCTCCTACCCCCATTCACCCCACCCACCCCACAACCCAACCAACCCACTCCACCCAACCCAACCCAACCACCCCACTCCACTCCACCCAACCCAACCCAACCCAACCCAACATAAGTACATAACCCGACCCACACCACACCACACCACCCAACCCAATGTAACCCAACCCCTTCCAGGCCGCCAACGTTGCCTTCACCAGCATCTTCGTCGTTGAGATGATGATCAAGATGCTGGCCATCAACATCAAGCCCTACTTTCAAGATGGCTGGAACCAGTTTGACTTCTTGGTGGTCGTCATCAGCGTTGTCGGTTGTATCATGGACTACGTTGCGACCTCAGACCTCGCCGTCATGTCCCTCCTGCGTGTGCTGCGTGTGCTGCGCATCTTCAAACTCGTGCCCAAGGCCAAGGGACTACGTATGATGCTGCAGACCCTGTACTGGTCGCTCCCTGCCCTAGGTATGTATGTCAATGTTTATTGCAGTGTGTGTGTGATTTTGTGGGTGGGGTGTAGAATGTGGGGTGAGGGGTGTGTGATTGTGTGGGTGGGGTGTGTAGGGCGTGTAATGTGGGGTGTGGAATGTCGCCCCTGTCATGCTGCCATTCCGTATTCATATACTCCATCATCGGCATGAACCACACCCCACCCCTCCTTCACCCCTCTTCTACTACCCCTTCACCCCTCTTCACCCCTCTTTCACCCCTCCTCCACCCTCCCTCCACCCCTCCTCCCTCGGCCCCACTTCACCCCTCCTCCACCTCTCACTCCACCCCCAAGACAACATAGTCGCTGTCATGATTCTCTTTGCCTACATATACTCCGCCATCAGTACGGACCTCACTCACACCCCTCTTCACCCCTTGCCCACCCCTCCTCCACCCCCCCTTGGCCCCTCTTCACCCCTCCTGCACCCCTCACTCCCCCCCTGTAGTCAACGTGGCCCCTGTCATGCCCCTTAGTATACATATACTCCATCATGGGCATGAACCTCACCTCCACCCCTCTTCATCCCTTCCTGCACCCCCCCTCCACCCCTCCTCCACTCCCCCCCTACCCGTCTTCACCCCTCACTCCCACCCCTCACTCCCCCTCTTCACCCATCCACCCTTCCTCCACCCTCCCTCCACCCCTCCTCCGCTACCCCTTCACTCTTCTTCACCCCTCCTCCACCCCTCACTCCGGTCCCGAGGCAACGTCGCTGCTGCCATTCTTCTCTTCGCCTGCATATACTCCGTCATTGGTACGAACGTCACCCACACCCCTCTTCACCCCTCCTCCGCCCATCCTCCACCCCTCTTCACCTCTCCTCCGCCCCTCCTCCACCCCTCTTCACCTCTCCTCCAACCCCTCACCCCCCACCCTAGGTAACGTCGCCGCTGTTATGCTGCCCTTTGTATTCATATACTCCATCATCGGCATGAACCTCACCTCCACCCCTCTTCATCCCTCCTCTGCCCCTCCTCCACCCCTCTTCACCTCTCCTCCGCCCCTCCTCCACCCCTTTTCACCCCTCCTCCAACCCCTCACCCCCCACCCTAGGTAACGTTGCCGCTGTCATGCTCCTCTTCGTATACATATACTCCATCATTGGCATGAACTTCACTTCCACCCCTCTTCATCCCTCCTCCGCCCATCCTCCACCCCTATTCACCCCTCCTCTGCCCCTCCTCCAACCCCTCACCCCCCACCCTAGGTAACGTTGCCGCTGTCATGCTCCTCTTCGTATACATATACTCCATCATCGGCATGAACTTATTCGGGGCCATCAAAATCCAGGATAGCATCACGCGGCACGTCAACTTTCAGACCTTCTTCCGCTCGTTCCTGACCCTCATGAGGTGAGATGCAGAACATTGTTTAGATACCTTCCCCCCCTTCCACCACCACACACACACACACACACACACACACACACACACACAAATGAGGTGCTCAGACCTGAAAATTAGCTCAAAACATTGCCATGAATCATGCCATTAAGGCCCCATTCTCAGAAAGCACTGATCGGCATTACTCCAAATTTTGAGGCCTGGGCTCCTCCTGGTTGTTTGGTATGTATATATATTGTGAACAACTCCATTGTTGACATCTATTTCGTAATCGAAATGAACTTATTCGGAGCCATCCAAATCCAGCTGAGCATCACGCGTCATGTCAACGCTCAGAGCTTCTTCCAATCGTTCCTGACCCTCATGAGGTGAGTGAGACGTAGAACATCGTTTGAATGTTTATCATTTGATTGATTGTTTTGATCGGGGGGTGTTCCAAAAGTATGTGGGGAGGCGCACGCTGTTAATCGTCTCCGAATTGGTCGTAAGCCCCGAAACCGTCGGAAAAAGTGAAAAAAGTGGCTGAGGGTTGAGATCTGGGGGGGTCCCAAAGGGGGGGGGGGGGGGGGGGTCGAGGCCAATCTCAAAATTTCCTCACAACTTCTTCGTCTGTGGCCAGAATCGAATGTGCAGCACACCATCGAAAACGCCTCGACGAAAGCGTCACGAATCTGCAGTCGTTGCCCGATTAGATTCAGGAATTAATTAAGTGGATGTACTGGAAGGTACATCCAGTCTGGACGCCAACCAGAACTTCACAACTAAGCCGACCAGTTCCCGACTTGGCAGTTGGAAGCTCAAGCAGCAGGAATCCGCGCTTGCTTACAGCAATGGATGAAAAGAAAGTTCGAGGTTTTCCCTCTCTCCAAGCCACTGTCTGGAGTTCCACTCGGCATGAAGCTCAAGCCCAAGCAAGTGGATGCTAGGTACAAAGACCTGCTCTTGACGCTCAAGCAACAACAAACCGAGTCAGCTGTTGGAAGCTCAAACAACAGGAAGCCCGAGTCAGCCTCGTTGTTTTGGAGCAAAGTGCTGAAGTAAAGAGCTTTGGATGGTCTACAAGACATGCAGCAAACTTAGCATAGCCTAGCCACAAGCGCCAAGGATCAAGCTAGACAAATAGTTTACTTTATGCGGGTGTCGGGTGGATGGAGGGGTGTTTCACTGCCTAAGGCCCCTTTGGCCCCACACCGGTGTATCTAAGGAGACTGCTCTAGCCTGCATGTAGCTGATATTATTTATGAACTACACTTCGAACACTGCTTCGAACTAAATGTAACTGCAGGGTAAACCCTAAACCCTAAACCCTAAACCCTAATGGTGGTGCAGGGATCGCTTATACGCAAGCCAAACCACGTTTTTAAGATGACTACCTGATAGAGCTTGAGGTAAGGGTCAGTATACACCTAACTTTCATGACCTAATTATGATTGGTGAGGAAGATATTGACCTTTTAAGCCAATGCGGGGGGGGGGGGTAAGGGCAAAAACAAACTTCATAGCATGGGTGTCTAAAAAAAACTTCTTGAACACCCCCTGTACATGGCATATAAATATTTCATAATTTCAATTATGAATAACTTTTTCAGAGCCATCAAAATCCAACATAGTATCGCGCGTCACGTCAACTTTCAGAGCTTCTTCCAATCGTTCCTGACCCTTATCAGGTGAGATGCAGAACATTGTTTAGATGTGTATCATTTAATCGATTGCTTCGATTAATCTAAATAGTGTTGTTAGGTATAGATAGATAGATAGATAGATAGATAGATAAATAGATAGATAGATAGATAGATAGATAGATAGATAGATATTGTAGACATGTACGTCGTATAAATTTATTTCATGATTGAAATGAATTATTCGGAGCCATCCAAATCCAACAGAGCAGCACCAGTGTTTTGTATTTCAGATTTTTCAAGGTAAGGTTGTGTAGCTGTGTGTGCTACTCAAGCCTGATTTCAGAAAATTTGAGGAGCCCACCGGATTCTGTACTGTGGCAGAAACTCTGTCTGTATCATGCAGCATGTCAACTTCCAGAGCTTGTTCTGCTTGTTCATGACGTTCATGAGGTGAGATGCGGAACATCGTGCTATCCATCCAGGAAGATTGTACGACTCGAGATGATTGTTGGGAGGTCAGCCCTCACTCTCACCCCAACCTTCACCCTCACCCTCAATCTCACCCCATCCTCACCCTCACCCCAACCTTCACCCCCACCTCAGCATTATCACCAGGGAGAAGTGGCCATCCATCCAGGCAGATTGCATGACTAATGACGATTGTTGGGGGTTCAACCCTCACGCCAACCTTCACCCCCACCCCCACCCCATCCCCAGCATTATCACCAAGGAGAAGTGGCCATCCATCCAGTCAGATTGCATGACTCATGATGATTGCTGGGGGGTCAACCCTCACGCCAACCTTCACCCTCACTCTCACCCCATCCTCACCCCCACCCCATCTCTACCCCCGCCCCATCCCCAGCATTATCACGGGGGAGAACTGGCCATCCATCCAGGCAGATTGTATGACTCAAGACGATTGTTGGGAAATCACCACCACCACCTTTGTGGGGGCCCCTTTCAACACCACCCTAGAGGAAGGTACCTACCTTGACCCATACAATGATGAGGATCTCATTAAAGAGATTCCGGGAGACCACAAGGTGAGGTGCCGTCAGTGTTTTTTATTTCAGATTTCTGTAGTCCAGGTTGAGTAGCTATATGGGCTACTCAACCCTGATTGCAGGATAGTTGAGTAGCCATAGCATGGCAGAGCGCGAAGCGCGGAGCCTGGTAGGTCGGGGGGCAGCGCATCCCGATATTGGGGGGTCCGGGGGGCGTAGCACTCTACGGAATGGCGATGCGTCGTCGAAAAATGAAACACTGGATGTTGTGACAACCAGGGTACTACATGACGAGTGCTAGCTCGCATGGTTTTGGAGCCTGGCTGCGCGATTGATGCATGTTTTAAACCTCCCTGGGTGCAGCGCGCAGATTTCTGTTTTCAGTTGAGTCAAAAGCGCAACCCAAAGTGACAAGATGTAGTACCCTGTTGACAACATCTTGAGTCCTCCTATGCATGCGTGTTTGTATGTTTGTTACAGTCCAGGGGTAGGTCAACTAGGCTAAAGGGGCTTGCCCAACCATGACAGGAAGGGCTAAAAATAAAACCATTGATGAACTGAGCCCCAAACAATCGTCTTTCAACGGGGGCCCTGAGTTCATGCTACAGTGATCATTTAAGAATACAATTATAATGAAATCGTCATCCCATCTGGAATGCCAATTTAGCTTCGTGTTTTTTATCGCATTTGTTTATAAATTGTATTCAGTATTTCCATCATTCAAAGAAATCAGGATTCATGATCAACGTCATGCTGGAGTCTTTATCCACCAATTCAGGTTCAATTTTCATTTCCATGTGATCCATTGCAGGAGAACCGATGCTTGCCCGCTCCTATTTTGGACATCTCCTACTTCTGCTCCTTCATGTAAATCAACATACATGCATGTACGTTACAGTCCTGGGGTACCCCAAATTGGCTTAAGGGACTTGCCCAACCGTGACAGGAAGGGCTACAATTATCATAAAATGGTCATCCCACATACATGTGATTCATTGCAGGAGAACCGATGCTCGCCCGCTCCTATTTTAGCCATCTTCTACTTCTGCTCATTCATGTTGGTAGTGGTTTATCTACTGCTGCAGCTCGTCATTGGTATCATCCTGGAGAACATCGAGCTGCATGCTAGCATGGAGAGCATGGACATCACACACGTGAGAGTTGTTTGTCTCTATATGTTATAATGTTTTGTCTGTTGTACTGTACCGGCATTTTTCTATCGACTACTCCATCTAGTCATTAGTATCATCCTGGAGAACATCGAGCTGCATGCTTGCATGGAGAGCATGGACATCACACATGTGAGTGTTGGCCGTCTTCAGATGTTGTATAGTTTTATATTTTGTATTGTTTTATATGATTTAATGATTTTTTCTGTTCCGCTGTACCGGTATTTTCATATCAACTGCTCCAGCTAGTCATTGGTATCATCCTGGAGAACATCGAGCTGCATACATGTGAGTGTCGTTTAACGTACTGTTATAGGGTAGGTTTGACTAGTTCTTGTATGCCATTGACAGTCCAGGGGGCAGCCATTTTGTTCCTTCTCAAATCATCAAAATAATTGTAGACTATGTGGAGTGGCTATATACACTATATTATCAGGTCCCCATATATCAAATCATTATGTGCCTGCAACTAATAACATTTGAAGTAAATAAGTGGGTCGGACTTATGTGTGTGTGAATGTGTGTGTGTGTGTGGTGGGGGGTAAAGTGGTGTGGAAGGGCAGATGGCGGCAGCTGAACTGCCTGCAGATGGGGGGGACGTGTGTGTGTGTGTGTGAAGGGGGGGGGGGGGGGGGGGGGGGGGGGGGCTAAAGTGGTGGGGAAGGTCTAGGGTAGGTCTCCATTGCACCAACGCCTGTGCTGACACCTTTCCATTATAAACACTCTGCAGACGCACATCCTCGCTTTTGTCGAGAAATGGGAGGAGCTGGACGTCGATGGCAGTGGCTTCATCGACGCAACCTGCTTGACCTCGCTGCTGTTAGCGGTGCCCACTCCCATGGGCGTCAAAGGAAAGGACCGCATCATCATGCGAGTCCAGAACATTCTGATGGAAGCGGATATCCCATACCGCAGCAACCAGCTCCACTTCCTGGAGACTTTGCATGCGCTCACAGGGCGGGTTGCGGGAGCTGAGCTGCCAGCAGATGAGGAGTATGTGGTGCACAACAGATTGATACAAAGGCTTCCCAAGGTAGGACGTGTTCTCCATCCAACTCATGCATCAATTTAGCCAGTCAGTCTGTCAATCAGTCACCCAGTCTGTCTATCAGTCTGTAAGTCATTAAGTAAGTCGGTCAGTCAGTCAGTCTGTCAATCATTCACCCAGTCTGTCAATCAGTCAATTAGTCAGTCAGTCAGTCAGTCTGTTAATCAGTCAGTCGGTCAGTCATTAATTAAGTTGGTCATTCAGTCATTCTGTGCGCTGGTCAGTCATTCAGTCAGTTAATCAGTTTGTCAGCCAGTTTGTCAATCAGTCAATTAGTTAATGCGTTAGTCAGTCATTCTGTCGATCAGTCAGTCAGCCAGTCGGTCAGTCATTAAGTAAGTCGGTCAGTCAGTAAGTCAGCCAGTCTGTTAATCAGTTGGTCAGTCAGTCAGCCTGTATGTTAATCAGTTAGTCAGTTATTCAGTCAGCCAGTCTGTTAATCAGTTGGTCAGTCAGTCAGCCAGTCTGTTAATCAGTTGGTCAGTCAGTCAGCCAGTATGTTAATCAGTTAGTCAGTTATGTAGTCAGCCAGTCTGTTAATCAGTTGGTCAGTCAGTCAGCCAGTATGTTAATCAGTTAGTCAGTTATTCAGTCACCCAGTCTGTTAATCAGTTGGTCAGTCAGTCAGTCAGTCAGTCAGTCAGTCAGTCAGTCAGCCACCCAGTCTGTTAATCAGTTGGTCAGTCAGTCAGTCAGTCAGTCAGTCAGTCAGTCAGTCAGCCACCCAGTCTGTTAATCAGTTGGTCAGTCAGTCAGTCAGCCAGTCTGTTAATCTGTTGGTCAGTCAGTCAGCCAGTCTGTTAATCAGTTAGTCAGTTAGTCAGTCACCCAGTCTGTTAATCAGTTAGTCAGTTAGTCAGTCACCCAGTCTGTTAATCAGTCAGTCAGTTTGTTAATCAGTCAGTCTGTCAGTCAGTCAGATAGTCAGTCTGTCAGTTAGTCTGTCTGTCTGTCAGTCTGTCTGTCAGTCAGTCAGTCTGTCAGTCAGTCTTTCAATCAGTCGGTCAGTTCCAAGGTAGGATATCCTCCCTCTAAAATATTGTTACTTGTATATTTGTATACATACAAACCTGGTTGATGTTGTTGCTTCTTTGTTTGTTCAATTATCCATCCAATTGCACCTTTTTGGAACCGCTGACTGGGCTCACTTACTCGTGAAAATGTTTCTGTTTGTTTACTTCCTTCATTATTAATTAATCCAGCCATCCATTATCCACCCGTCCGTCCACCCGTCCATGATTTAACCCATCCAGCCAGCCAGCCAGCCAGCTAGCCATTCTGAATTCTCAAATCTTGTCACCACCATGAACGCAGGATGAGGGCCCTCGTGATACTGTTTCTGTTCGTTTTCTTCCTTCATTATTAATTCCCTAGCAATCCACTATCCATCCATCCACCATTCCATGATTCCATCCACCCATTCAGCCAGCCAGCCAGCCATTCTGAATCGCCAAATCGTGTCACCACCATGAGTGCAGTATGAGAGCCCTCGTGATACTTTTTCTGTTTGTTTACTTCCTTCATTTTTAATTCATCCAGCCACCCACTATCCATGCGTCCATCCACCCTTCCATCCATTATGAATTCTCAAATCTTGTAATCATCATGAATGCAGGATGAGAGCCCACCCAAGTACTCAGTGGCGGACTTCTACTGCGCTATGCAAGTGAAGACGAGTATCAAAGGCTTCTTGATTAGGAAGAAGGTGGGGCCTATATATATCAGATATATATGAATCATACTGCATACTGGTGTATGATATATGGATACCGGTATGTGAGTATGCATGCGTATGCAGATATATGTGAGTAAGAATATTTGTGGCGGACTTCTACTGTGCCTTGCAAGTGAAGACTGGTATCAAAGGATTGTAATGAATTCCTGAAGGGGCGTGGTGTTAAGGGAGCCCGTCGTACGCGGGTGGGGAGCGGTCTCTTACCTCAACTGGACAAGCTATCATCGCGGTTGACGACGACCTGCAACGCCAAGAGCAACCGAAGGGGGAGTCATACCCCCGACTCTTCATTCTTAAAGTGACTCAGTCTACCACTAGACCAATGTATATCACTGAGGAGAGGTAATTAATTCCATACCATACCTTGCCCTACCAGCCAACCTTGGCCTCTACCCCTTACCAGGGTGCTACATGACACGCGCTATTGCGCTCTAGCACGCAAGGTTTTGGAGCCCGACTGCGTGATTGACGCCCTGATTTTAAACCCCCTCTGGGTGCAGCGCGCAGATTTCCGTTTTCATTTGAGTCCAAAGCGCAATCCAAAAGAAGGCAGTTGCATCAAAAGCGCAACCCTAAATCACAAAATGTAGTACCCTGCCCCTTACCCTCCTCTTGCAGCTCTGCAGTATCACAGCCCAAGAGACTGGAATTGGTATGAACAAGTTCTCTAGCCTGGCCCACCATTCCATACCACCCACTCAAGCCAACTCAGACCCTCTCATCCTCCTCCCTTCACCCCCTTGCAGTTGAGCGATATCACTGAAAAGAATGCACGTGGTATGAACGAGTTCTCTAGCCTGGCCCACCATTCCATACCACCCACTCAAGCCAACTCAGACCCTCTCATCCTCCTCCCTTCACCCCCTTGCAGTTGAGCGATATCACTGAAAAGAATGCACGTGGTTTGAACAAGTTCTCTAGCATAACCCGGTTGCAGCTGGACGAAATGATCGGCGGCATCAACTCCCCAGGGTCTCAAGCTGCCCCCCGGCCATCTCAGCTAGTCTCACCAAGACCTGGAGCCCACATAAGAGCCGGAGCTGATGCTGAGGCACGCCTCTCCCCTGCATGCCAACCCCCCTCTCCGCCGATTGCCGAGCTGCCCCCTCGCTTACCGGCCAAGTCCAGGAACGCCGTGGCTCCGCAACCGGGCCGCCCTGTTGCGGAAGCTGTCCAGCAGCAGGGGATGCGTACTTCGTTGGCACCGGAACCAGGGCGGCCTGCTGCAGAAGCTGCCCAGAAACCGGGGACGCATGGCCCTGGAGAGGCTGGGACAGATAGCGTTGGCATTGCATCTCCTCCTAGAAAGGCGCGTCGAAATCAGATCATGCCTTTATGTGTAGGGCCCGCGCAGGATATGCTCCACCACTCCAGTAGCTCCTCTCTAGAATCCAGCCCACGTTTGATACAAGCGCAATCCCTTCAGCGCAAGCTGGCACCACCTCTTCGGGGGGAACCAAAGATAGGCACACCTACAAGCCCTGCTAGTCCATCATGAGTTCTACAACTCTTTGCATATGGCTAGGAACAGCTGCACTGACACCACACCCTGCAAGGGGAACCGAAGTTAAGGACACCTACAAGCCCCGCTAGTCCATTATGAGCTCAGAGGGAGTTAAACAAACTGCGCGCTTCGCGCAGTCGGGCTCAAAAAGCTTGTGTGCTATCGCGCGCGGTGCAGTACCCTGACACCTACAAGCCCAGCTAGTCCATCCTGAGTTGTACAACACTCTTCAGGGGGAATTGAAGATAGGCACACCTACACGCCCTAGTGATCAAGATTCAGGGTCTCTGGTAAGAGGAAGCGGAAGAAGCAGGGACCGAAAGGTGCCAAAGGAATAATGGCAAACGGTATCTACACAGAGTAAAGCCTACTTGTTGGCATGCACAGATATGGATAAGGAACTATGACAGTGGGATGCGGCACCGCAGCACAGTATGTCGCAACACGTAGCATTGATGAGTCACTACTCACAACACTCCTCATCTCTACTATCAGCTTCAAGATGGTAGGAGAGAAGAGAGGTACACCTACAACCCAAGCTAGTTCATTCTGAGCTGGCACCACCTATTTGGGGGGAACCGAAGATAGGCACACCTACAAGCCCAGCTAATCCATCCTGAGTTGTACAACTCTTTGCATATGGCTAGGAACAGCTGCACTGACACCACACCCTGCAAGGGGAACCGAAGCAAGGAACACCTCCAAGCCCCGCTAGTCCATCCTGAGCGCAGAGGGGGGTAAAAAACTGTGTGTTTCGCAGTGTCGAGCTCAAAAAGCATGCGTGCTATCTTGCGTGCAATGTAGTACCCTGACACCGACAAGCCCAGCTAGTCCATTCTGAGTTGTACGACACTCTTCAGGGGAAAACAAAGATAGGGACACCGGCAAGCCCAGCTAGTCCATCCTGAGTTGTACAACACTCTTCAGGGGAAAACAAAGATAGGGACACCGACAAGCCCAGTTAGTCCATCCAGAGTTGTACAACTCTCTTCGGGGGGGAACCGAAGATAGACACCCCTACAAGCTTGTGTCGGATAGCGATCGTCACTCCGGGCCCCCTGGAGGAGGCGACAACTTCCCGTCTGACAAAGAGCAGATGTAGTTCAGGCGGGTAGTCGAACACGTAGGGACCTGAACAGTTGCCTAAGAGTAGACCTACGGACAGGGTCTATAGGTTTCAGGAGTAAGAGCTGAAAGAAGTAAAAGGGTACTAAAGGATACCTAGAAGCCCAGCTAGTCCATCCTGAGCGCGCAGAGGGGGGTTAAAAACTGCGCGTTTCGCGCAGTCTGGCTCAAAAAGCTTGTGCACAATCGTGCGTGTGATGTAGTACCGTGACATCTACAAGCCCCACTAGTCCATCCTGAGTTCCACAACTTGCATATGGCTAGGAAAAGCTGCGCTGGCACCACACCCTGCAAGGAGAACCTAAGATAGGAACACTGTTTCATTTTTGGGCTACGCGTAGCAGCTTCTAGGCAGTTCCTTCCCCCCGTCCTTGGGCCTAGCTAGTGCGTCTTAGACACGAGGGGCATTCCAATGCAGCTGAAAGCTTTGGGCTCAACTATAGTAAATAAAAAACTGGGAGAGATTGTCTTAAAGAAATAAATGTTTCGTTGTATGAAGTTTTATGGAGAGGCACTACAATACAAGTATTTTTTCACAGACTCTGGAGCTGCCCCATAAATGTATGCTACAATCCGCCCCTATTGGTGGTTGGCACTTTTTGGAGGCGTTGCTGTAGGGTCAAAATAATAAGTGTGCCATTCCTTGTATTGGACATGATGTACTGCCTCTCCATTCCTTGTATTGGACATGATGTACTGCCTCTCCATTCCTTGTATTGGACATGATGTACTGCCTCTCCATTTTGATTGCTTTGATTGCATGCATCATGCTTTTGTCGTGCGTTTTGTGTGTCAGTCTGATACCATGCTTCTCGGAGTGTGATGCATGCATGTGTGCATTTGTTTTCCAGAAGGCTGAGAATGGATAGGTTAGTCTGATACCATGCTTCTTGGTGTGTGTCATGTATGCATGCACACATGCATGAATTATAAGCAGCTCGGGTAGCTGTCTAACTGAGAGGAATCAACTCTATATAACTTAGAGGAATACACTGCGAGTTGTTAGACTTCAGTACGAGTGAACGTTTCTTTGCATCTGAACTAATGTCCAGTATGCTGTTTTCATTATGCATGCTTACATAGAGTAAAAGCAACCCAGGGAGCTGTATAAGTCGGTAGATAGGTAGGTAGGTAGTTTATAATTGAATTGTTACATGGTCTGTGAGCCAACTCTGGTTGTAGGGTTCAGGGTTGAAACCCTTGGTACGATGATTGCGGAGTTGGCCAGGGCAAGCTCCCTAGCACCAAGTTGAGGGTTTAGGTTTTAAACCCTTGGTACGAAGATTGCAGAGTTGGCAACGGCAAGCTTCCTAACCTTTTTTTTAAGTTGTGAAAGGTATTTCACCACAGGAGGTGGATCTCCCGACATAAACCAGCGACACCGAGGATTCAGTTTGAATGTCGTTGCCACTCCTACAAAAGAGTAGCCCCACTTAGGGTTAGGGAGATACCGACCCTAGACCAAATAAACATTCACCACTACCCCTATTGCCCACAACAGACAAGCTAACAAGGTCCCTGCCATTTATTTAGCGTATTCAGAATGGTGATATGTTACCTAGTTGGAGTGTACGAGTGGTATTAAGCGCATATCTATCAATGCCAATATACATGTATTTTATTTTCAGATATGAGATCAGATGAGATGCGTATTTTCCATTTGTTTTGTTTCGAATGCATGTGTCCTGTATTTTCCGCCTATGATGAGTTCGATCAGCTTGTCTGGTTATCTTGGCAGACAGAAGATGCATCTGGTCCTGCACCGGTATTTTGTTTTGAGGGTGTTTCGCCCCAAATGTAACCAAGTTCTGTTACAAGCGATGTTTTTAACCATTGAGTCATTTTTTTTTAAGTTGTGAAAGGACTTTCATCTGACTCAGTTCTACATCGCTCCGTATGGTGCTGGAAGCTCTACCGATCATACGGTATATTATCCAGCACTACGTGGGATGGCGTGAGTCATCCCATGGGAGACCCTGCAGATCGTACTGTGGCGTCTCCAGCACTACTCGGGTTGACATGGGTCATCCCACAACAAGTTCAAGTTAGTCGGCCATTGACGGAAGACATATTACAGTACAGTACAGTACATTTCATGTTAAAGTCTACTTGACACCACGAGGGTGTATGAGACTCAGTGCTTAAACAAAAAAAGGACCCACGAAGCAACGGTTGGAATTAGTCGAAATTTGGTTAGAATGGTCGAAATCTTCGAAAATCAGTTGGTGAATGAGGTTGATGGTTAGAATGACTGTAAGAACGGTTGGTATTCCGCCCGGAAATGGTGTGTGTCATGTATGCATGCACACATGCATGAATTATAAGCAGCTCGGGTAGCTGTCTAACTGAGAGGAATCAACTCTATATAACTTAGAGGAATACACTGCGAGTTGTTAGACTTCAGTACTAGTGAACGTTTCTTTGCATCTGAACTAATGTCCAGTATGCTGTTTTCATTATGCATGCTTACATAGAGTAAAAGCAACCCAGGGAGCTGTATAAGTCGGTAGATAGGTAGGTAGGTAGTTTATAATTGAATTGTTACATGGTCTGTGAGCCAACTCTGGTTGTAGGGTTCAGGGTTGAAACCCTTGGTACGATGATTGCGGAGTTGGCCAGGGCAAGCTCCCTAGCACCAAGTTGAGGGTTTAGGTTTTAAACCCTTGGTACGAAGATTGCAGAGTTGGCAACGGCAAGCTTCCTAACCTTTTTTTTAAGTTGTGAAAGGTATTTCACCACAGGAGGTGGATCTCCCGACATAAACCAGCGACACCGAGGATTCAGTTTGAATGTCGTTGCCACTCCTACAAAAGAGTAGCCCCACTTAGGGTTAGGGAGATACCGACCCTAGACCAAATAAACATTCACCACTACCCCTATTGCCCACAACAGACAAGCTAACAAGGTCCCTGCCATTTATTTAGCGTATTCAGAATGGTGATATGTTACCTAGTTGGAGTGTACGAGTGGTATTAAGCGCATATCTATCAATGCCAATATACATGTATTTTATTTTCAGATATGAGATCAGATGAGATGCGTATTTTCCATTTGTTTTGTTTCGAATGCATGTGTCCTGTATTTTCCGCCTATGATGAGTTCGATCAGCTTGTCTGGTTATCTTGGCAGACAGAAGATGCATCTGGTCCTGCACCGGTATTTTGTTTTGAGGGTGTTTCGCCCCAAATGTAACCAAGTTCTGTTACAAGCGATGTTTTTAACCATTGAGTCATTTTTTTTTAAGTTGTGAAAGGACTTTCATCTGACTCAGTTCTACATCGCTCCGTATGGTGCTGGAAGCTCTACCGATCATACGGTATATTATCCAGCACTACGTGGGATGGCGTGAGTCATCCCATGGGAGACCCTGCAGATCGTACTGTGGCGTCTCCAGCACTACTCGGGTTGACATGGGTCATCCCACAACAAGTTCAAGTTAGTCGGCCATTGACGGAAGACATATTACAGTACAGTACAGTACATTTCATGTTAAAGTCTACTTGACACCACGAGGGTGTATGAGACTCAGTGCTTAAACAAAAAAAGGACCCACGAAGCAACGGTCGGAATTAGTCGAAATTTGGTTAGAATGGTCGAAATCTTCGAAAATCAGTTGGTGAATGAGGTTGATGGTTAGAATGACTGTAAGAACGGTTGGTATTCCGCCCGGAAATGGTGTGTGTCATGTATGCATGCACACATGCATGAATTATAAGCAGCTCGGGTAGCTGTCTAACTGAGAGGAATCAACTCTATATAACTTAGAGGAATACACTGCGAGTTGTTAGACTTCAGTACTAGTGAACGTTTCTTTGCATCTGAACTAATGTCCAGTATGCTGTTTTCATTATGCATGCTTACATAGAGTAAAAGCAACCCAGGGAGCTGTATAAGTCGGTAGATAGGTAGGTAGGTAGTTTATAATTGAATTGTTACATGGTCTGTGAGCCAACTCTGGTTGTAGGGTTCAGGGTTGAAACCCTTGGTACGATGATTGCGGAGTTGGCCAGGGCAAGCTCCCTAGCACCAAGTTGAGGGTTTAGGTTTTAAACCCTTGGTACGAAGATTGCAGAGTTGGCAACGGCAAGCTTCCTAACCTTTTTTTTAAGTTGTGAAAGGTATTTCACCACAGGAGGTGGATCTCCCGACATAAACCAGCGACACCGAGGATTCAGTTTGAATGTCGTTGCCACTCCTACAAAAGAGTAGCCCCACTTAGGGTTAGGGAGATACCGACCCTAGACCAAATAAACATTCACCACTACCCCTATTGCCCACAACAGACAAGCTAACAAGGTCCCTGCCATTTATTTAGCGTATTCAGAATGGTGATATGTTACCTAGTTGGAGTGTACGAGTGGTATTAAGCGCATATCTATCAATGCCAATATACATGTATTTTATTTTCAGATATGAGATCAGATGAGATGCGTATTTTCCATTTGTTTTGTTTCGAATGCATGTGTCCTGTATTTTCCGCCTATGATGAGTTCGATCAGCTTGTCTGGTTATCTTGGCAGACAGAAGATGCATCTGGTCCTGCACCGGTATTTTGTTTTGAGGGTGTTTCGCCCCAAATGTAACCAAGTTCTGTTACAAGCGATGTTTTTAACCATTGAGTCATTTTTTTTTAAGTTGTGAAAGGACTTTCATCTGACTCAGTTCTACATCGCTCCGTATGGTGCTGGAAGCTCTACCGATCATACGGTATATTATCCAGCACTACGTGGGATGGCGTGAGTCATCCCATGGGAGACCCTGCAGATCGTACTGTGGCGTCTCCAGCACTACTCGGGTTGACATGGGTCATCCCACAACAAGTTCAAGTTAGTCGGCCATTGACGGAAGACATATTACAGTACAGTACAGTACAGTACATTTCATGTTAAAGTCTACTTGACACCACGAGGGTGTATGAGACTCAGTGCTTAAACAAAAAAAGGACCCACGAAGCAACGGTTGGAATTAGTCGAAATTTGGTTAGAATGGTCGAAATCTTCGAAAATCAGTTGGTGAATGAGGTTGATGGTTAGAATGACTGTAAGAACGGTTGGTATTCCGCCCGGAAATGGTGTGTGTCATGTATGCATGCACACATGCATGAATTATAAGCAGCTCGGGTAGCTGTCTAACTGAGAGGAATCAACTCTATATAACTTAGAGGAATACACTGCGAGTTGTTAGACTTCAGTACTAGTGAACGTTTCTTTGCATCTGAACTAATGTCCAGTATGCTGTTTTCATTATGCATGCTTACATAGAGTAAAAGCAACCCAGGGAGCTGTATAAGTCGGTAGATAGGTAGGTAGGTAGTTTATAATTGAATTGTTACATGGTCTGTGAGCCAACTCTGGTTGTAGGGTTCAGGGTTGAAACCCTTGGTACGATGATTGCGGAGTTGGCCAGGGCAAGCTCCCTAGCACCAAGTTGAGGGTTTAGGTTTTAAACCCTTGGTACGAAGATTGCAGAGTTGGCAACGGCAAGCTTCCTAACCTTTTTTTTAAGTTGTGAAAGGTATTTCACCACAGGAGGTGGATCTCCCGACATAAACCAGCGACACCGAGGATTCAGTTTGAATGTCGTTGCCACTCCTACAAAAGAGTAGCCCCACTTAGGGTTAGGGAGATACCGACCCTAGACCAAATAAACATTCACCACTACCCCTATTGCCCACAACAGACAAGCTAACAAGGTCCCTGCCATTTATTTAGCGTATTCAGAATGGTGATATGTTACCTAGTTGGAGTGTACGAGTGGTATTAAGCGCATATCTATCAATGCCAATATACATGTATTTTATTTTCAGATATGAGATCAGATGAGATGCGTATTTTCCATTTGTTTTGTTTCGAATGCATGTGTCCTGTATTTTCCGCCTATGATGAGTTCGATCAGCTTGTCTGGTTATCTTGGCAGACAGAAGATGCATCTGGTCCTGCACCGGTATTTTGTTTTGAGGGTGTTTCGCCCCAAATGTAACCAAGTTCTGTTACAAGCGATGTTTTTAACCATTGAGTCATTTCTTTTTAAGTTGTGAAAGGACTTTCATCTGACTCAGTTCTACATCGCTCCGTATGGTGCTGGAAGCTCTACCGATCATACGGTATATTATCCAGCACTACGTGGGATGGCGTGAGTCATCCCATGGGAGACCCTGCAGATCGTACTGTGGCGTCTCCAGCACTACTCGGGTTGACATGGGTCATCCCACAACAAGTTCAAGTTAGTCGGCCATTGACGGAAGACATATTACAATACAGTACAGTACATTTCATGTTAAAGTCTACTTGACACCACGAGGGTGTATGAGACTCAGTGCTTAAACAAAAAAAGGACCCACGAAGCAACGGTTGGAATTAGTCGAAATTTGGTTAGAATGGTCGAAATCTTCGAAAATCAGTTGGTGAATGAGGTTGATGGTTAGAATGACTGTAAGAACGGTTGGTATTCCGCCCGGAAATGGTGTGTGTCATGTATGCATGCACACATGCATGAATTATAAGCAGCTCGGGTAGCTGTCTAACTGAGAGGAATCAACTCTATATAACTTAGAGGAATACACTGCGAGTTGTTAGACTTCAGTACTAGTGAACGTTTCTTTGCATCTGAACTAATGTCCAGTATGCTGTTTTCATTATGCATGCTTACATAGAGTAAAAGCAACCCAGGGAGCTGTATAAGTCGGTAGATAGGTAGGTAGGTAGTTTATAATTGAATTGTTACATGGTCTGTGAGCCAACTCTGGTTGTAGGGTTCAGGGTTGAAACCCTTGGTACGATGATTGCGGAGTTGGCCAGGGCAAG
Source organism: Chlamydomonas sp. ICE-L (assembly GCA_013435795.1). Taxonomy (NCBI): domain Eukaryota; kingdom Viridiplantae; phylum Chlorophyta; class Chlorophyceae; order Chlamydomonadales; family Chlamydomonadaceae; genus Chlamydomonas; species Chlamydomonas sp. ICE-L. The sequence goes on along the minus strand of JACBWV010000338.1, from coordinate 7,488,595 downwards.
CTCCCTAGCACCAAGTTGAGGGTTTAGGTTTTAAACCCTTGGTACGAAGATTGCAGAGTTGGCAACGGCAAGCTTCCTAACCTTTTTTTTAAGTTGTGAAAGGTATTTCACCACAGGAGGTGGATCTCCCGACATAAACCAGCGACACCGAGGATTCAGTTTGAATGTCGTTGCCACTCCTACAAAAGAGTAGCCCCACTTAGGGTTAGGGAGATACCGACCCTAGACCAAATAAACATTCACCACTACCCCTATTGCCCACAACAGACAAGCTAACAAGGTCCCTGCCATTTATTTAGCGTATTCAGAATGGTGATATGTTACCTAGTTGGAGTGTACGAGTGGTATTAAGCGCATATCTATCAATGCCAATATACATGTATTTTATTTTCAGATATGAGATCAGATGAGATGCGTATTTTCCATTTGTTTTGTTTCGAATGCATGTGTCCTGTATTTTCCGCCTATGATGAGTTCGATCAGCTTGTCTGGTTATCTTGGCAGACAGAAGATGCATCTGGTCCTGCACCGGTATTTTGTTTTGAGGGTGTTTCGCCCCAAATGTAACCAAGTTCTGTTACAAGCGATGTTTTTAACCATTGAGTCATTTTTTTTTAAGTTGTGAAAGGACTTTCATCTGACTCAGTTCTACATCGCTCCGTATGGTGCTGGAAGCTCTACCGATCATACGGTATATTATCCAGCACTACGTGGGATGGCGTGAGTCATCCCATGGGAGACCCTGCAGATCGTACTGTGGCGTCTCCAGCACTACTCGGGTTGACATGGGTCATCCCACAACAAGTTCAAGTTAGTCGGCCATTGACGGAAGACATATTACAGTACAGTACAGTACATTTCATGTTAAAGTCTACTTGACACCACGAGGGTGTATGAGACTCAGTGCTTAAACAAAAAAAGGACCCACGAAGCAACGGTTGGAATTAGTCGAAATTTGGTTAGAATGGTCGAAATCTTCGAAAATCAGTTGGTGAATGAGGTTGATGGTTAGAATGACTGTAAGAACGGTTGGTATTCCGCCCGGAAATGGTGTGTGTCATGTATGCATGCACACATGCATGAATTATAAGCAGCTCGGGTAGCTGTCTAACTGAGAGGAATCAACTCTATATAACTTAGAGGAATACACTGCGAGTTGTTAGACTTCAGTACGAGTGAACGTTTCTTTGCATCTGAACTAATGTCCAGTATGCTGTTTTCATTATGCATGCTTACATAGAGTAAAAGCAACCCAGGGAGCTGTATAAGTCGGTAGATAGGTAGGTAGGTAGTTTATAATTGAATTGTTACATGGTCTGTGAGCCAACTCTGGTTGTAGGGTTCAGGGTTGAAACCCTTGGTACGATGATTGCGGAGTTGGCCAGGGCAAGCTCCCTAGCACCAAGTTGAGGGTTTAGGTTTTAAACCCTTGGTACGAAGATTGCAGAGTTGGCAACGGCAAGCTTCCTAACCTTTTTTTTAAGTTGTGAAAGGTATTTCACCACAGGAGGTGGATCTCCCGACATAAACCAGCGACACCGAGGATTCAGTTTGAATGTCGTTGCCACTCCTACAAAAGAGTAGCCCCACTTAGGGTTAGGGAGATACCGACCCTAGACCAAATAAACATTCACCCACTACCCCTATTGCCCACAACAGACAAGCTAACAAGGTCCCTGCCATTTATTTAGCGTATTCAGAATGGTGATATGTTACCTAGTTGGAGTGTACGAGTGGTATTAAGCGCATATCTATCAATGCCAATATACATGTATTTTATTTTCAGATATGAGATCAGATGAGATGCGTATTTTCCATTTGTTTTGTTTCGAATGCATGTGTCCTGTATTTTCCGCCTATGATGAGTTCGATCAGCTTGTCTGGTTATCTTGGCAGACAGAAGATGCATCTGGTCCTGCACCGGTATTTTGTTTTGAGGGTGTTTCGCCCCAAATGTAACCAAGTTCTGTTACAAGCGATGTTTTTAACCATTGAGTCATTTCTTTTTAAGTTGTGAAAGGACTTTCATCTGACTCAGTTCTACATCGCTCCGTATGGTGCTGGAAGCTCTACCGATCATACGGTATATTATCCAGCACTACGTGGGATGGCGTGAGTCATCCCATGGGAGACCCTGCAGATCGTACTGTGGCGTCTCCAGCACTACTCGGGTTGACATGGGTCATCCCACAACAAGTTCAAGTTAGTCGGCCATTGACGGAAGACATATTACAGTACAGTACAGTACATTTCATGTTAAAGTCTACTTGACACCACGAGGGTGTATGAGACTCAGTGCTTAAACAAAAAAAGGACCCACGAAGCAACGGTTGGAATTAGTCGAAATTTGGTTAGAATGGTCGAAATCTTCGAAAATCAGTTGGTGAATGAGGTTGATGGTTAGAATGACTGTAAGAACGGTTGGTATTCCGCCCGGAAATGGTCGAAAGTGGTGATTTCTGTACATGCGGTTAAATCGGAGATGAAAAATTATGTGACCGAAACCACGAAAACAGCCGAAAAGAGTAGCCGACAGGGGTTGTTGATCTGGAACTGTCCACCTGTCACTGCCACCCAGCTGCTTCCCGTTCTGCGACCTGGCTGCCCTTCCCGTCCTGCGAAAACATTCTGTACCGCTCAACATTACCTGATGTGCAATCCAGAAGTGGAAGGTGGAGCAAATCTTCCTCTGTTAAACTTACATGTATGACTATATTGGATCAAGTTTTTTTGTATAGGAATTATCAAGGGGATTATTAGTTTTATAAGAGGTGATTAAAACAGAATAAATCGGTTTAGAATTATCAGTTATTTTAGAGATGCCTTCATCATTTTTCCTAATTAAATATTGCTCAGTGAAGTCTGATTATCTTGAATAATATTAGATACATGCTCCACAACAGTACAACACCTAATCTCCGAATGCATCTTAGTAATCCATGAAACCAGCATTGTTCATTGCTATCTATGGTTGCCCTTAGAAAATTCTCTTAAGGCTCTTTTCACAAAATCATCGTCCTTGCAGTCAACGATTTTATTCCCAAAGCCAATACATTGTCTCAACCATTGAGCCCAAGTAGGTGATGTAGTTCAGGATAGGTTGTATACCGGTAAGTGTGCCGTAAAGGTAACTTAGGATGCAGGCATTTGCGAGATCCATCTCGTTGCATCGTTTCCAGAGAGCATGAGTTGCCCTGTTGGCGGCAACACGTTATTTCTCAACGGCATCGTGTGTGCCGCCATTCCTCCCGTGTTTCCCCTTCAAGAGAATACCTAAATACACAAACTCCTCCTTAGAGGGAAGGTCTTGGGCTTTAAACTTCCATTTATAGGAAATTGTTCCATTCATAAGGTCACTATTAAATACTACATCTTCAGATTTAGATATGCTTACTTCCATCTTGTAAGCTTGACATAATTCTTCCAGACAATTGCGCATAATCTGTTAGCCTGATTGTGACTCGTTCGTGATAGCTACATCATCGGCATACAAGATTACTTAGCAAATGTTAACAGCAATTCTGATACCTTCCTCTCCACCACGTTGATTGGTAAAGAACTTCTCCAATTGGTCAATAAAGAGACAACACATAAAGGCGGGGAGAGCTTATCTCCTTATTCAATGCCTGCCTGAGCTAAGAAGGCAGAGCTAATACGATTGCCGGCATGTATCCTCATAAGGACTTGTTTATTTATGTCCATCAGGGTATCACTAGTGTGCCATCCTCAAAACGGGGGGGGGGGGGGGGGGTCTTCAATCATCACGGATGTGACTATGTGACCTTTTTATAGTAGTGAAAGGTAATTCACCCTAGGAGATGGGTCTTCCGACACAAACAAACATTCAGTTTGAATGGCGTTGCCACTCCTATAAAAGAGTAGCTATCAGCTTGCAGGTGCCTAGATTGCTTGAGGTTTGGATGAAGAGAGAGCCCAGGTAGCTGCCTAGAAGCTGCTGGTCGTAGCTGAAAAGAAAAAGTATGAGGTACATGCGAAAGTGCGGAAGTGGCACAACTGGCCCAAGAAGGAACAGCCTCGTCCGGGGGTCCGCATATATCGTGGACATGAGTAGGGACCAGCATATCATAGGATGTTAACCAGAGGCGAGTGTGATATCATATGATGTCATACAAATTTCATCATATGATATTGTGCATACATGGTAACTTTAGCCCAGTCAGACTGCCGGCATCATATGATATCATATTGCCATTCCTTAGGTATGAGTCATCAACATGCGCAGGCACAAAATGTCAGAAATGTGGAGCTTGCAAATATGATGGAGCTTGCAGATGTACTACAAACATACTTCGCATCTGTAGCACCAACTCAGGGCCCCCGTTGGTAAAACGATTGCTTGGGGTTGATTTCATCAGTACATTTCTTTTGAAGCCCTTCCTACACGATTGGGCAAGTCCCTTTAGCCTATTTTGCCTACCCCTGGACTGTAACATACATACATGCACATTGCTCTGATCGCATGACACACTGGCGACAGCAGTGATTCTTCATCGCATTCAACAGCAATCACTTTTTGAATTGTCAACCTGTCCTCCTAATTCCATCCAGCACACCAGGTAGTTTCAGAACTATGTGCATATAAAATGTTGAAATATGTGATGTCTTGCCCGATAGCTGCAGCCAGCACGGTACCAAGAGTCAATAACACGAGAAGGCTTCATGTTTGCTTGCTTGTAAGTTAGCATGGCTACACAAATGATTTTATCCAGAGCCCAGACAAGCATCCTATGGAGCATCGCAGCCAAGCAAGACAGGGGAGGAAGCGCGATGGCAGAGAGCTACAAGCTCCCTCTTCAGTGTCAAGCAAGTGTTCAACCGCAACAGCTGTCAGAGGAGCTCAGGAAGCTGCTGATGCTGCCACGCCGTTTGCATCACCGCCTGTTGCTGTTCATTTGCCATCTGTTGTTCCTCACACAGCCTCAACTGGCTCAGGGAGCTCTCAAGAATGATCTCAGCGTCGATACGGTCATCTAACGTGGCGGTGGCAGCTGAGGCTAAGTTGTACCTGTTAGGCCCTGTCCTGGCATCTTTTAGGAGCTGCTTGATCTCATCCTCAGTCTGCAGCACAAGAAGCCCAAACTAAAGGTTTCATGTGCAGCGTTTTCATTCAATTTCACTATGTTACTGCCGAAGACAGCGAGCAGCCTTAGAGGCTGGAGCCATGTAACCAAGTTCAAGTTCGAGGTGTCACGTACAGTTGGGGTGAAGGAGCTGCATGTATGTCATGCGCCCACCTACATAGCCACATTTACTTGATCTTCCAACAAACAAAACATGATCTTCCAACAAACAAAACATGATCTTCCAACAAACATGATCTTCCAACAAACAAAACATGATCTTCCAACAAACAAAACATGATCTTCCAACAAACAAAACATGATCTTCCAACAAACAAAACATGATCTTCCAACAAACATGATCTTCCAACAAACAAAACATGATCTTCCAACAAACATGATCTTCCAACAAACAAAACATGATCTTCCAACAAACAAAACATTTACTTGATCTTCCAACAAACAAAACTTGCATGCATTATCCAGCTCAAAGAAGCTATATTCCCAAAATTGACTCGATGACAGCCATGCCTCTGAGTGAGTCATGACATCATGTACCAGCACATTCTGATCAACTAGAAGTGCGCCTATTATTTTGAGAGAGAGTGGCAACGCCATTGGACCTGAATCCTTGGTGTCGCTGGTTTGTGTCGGGAGACCCACCCTCTGGGGTGTAATAATAATACTAAAAATAACGATAATAATAACTTTCACAACTAGATAAAAAAACAAAAACTCATGCGTAGGGAAGGGCAATATTATCATATAATATCATATGATGCTGACAGTTTGACCAGGCTAAAGTTACAATTTATATACACTATCATATCAAGCAATGTGTTTGGTACCACATGATACTCGCCTTTTGTCAACATCATATGATGTGCCGGTGGTTGTACTCATGTGGTAACCTAGCATCAGTCTCTAGAAAACTGCTGGACAACAGAAGGCTACATCTTACTGCCTGATAATACAAGCTTCTGCTGATCCCCGTGTGGCAGGCTTTAAGACACCAGGGATATTGTTTTCAAATCAGAAAGAGGAAATATTATTCCTTTTTCTTTTTTTCTCCTTAGTTTTCCTCCCGAAACAGGATCCTTATTCCGATTTTGGTCGATTTAGGTCATTTTAGTCAATTTCAGAATTTTTTTTTTTTTTTTAGGTTTCTTATTTCGGCAATTTTGGCAAAAAAACGGGGACTCGTATTCCGATCGGAATATATTACGGAAACAAATATCCCTGTAAGACACGCCCACTAAGCTTTGCTTAGCGCAGTGGCTTTCTTTTATTTTATTTTAGCGAAGGGACGTACACCCTTAGCTATTTTTTATTTATGCCATTGGTTTCAGTCCAAGTCACATGATGACAATGAATATAGGCATAACCCCACGATTTCCCCTCCTACGATTCTCCGACAATGATCACCTGCACATAGGAGTTGTCCATGCTGCCCATGGCAGTCTCATTCATGGCCAGTGCACCCGACGGAATTTTGTAGAGGAACCAGGGATGTTGAAGCAGACCCTCCACCTTTATGCGCCTGGATGGGGAAGCAGGCACATAAGACGTTCAGTTGCCATGGACGACGCTACAGAAGCTGAGGAGAACAAGTGGCAAGGGCTCGAGTGCACGTAAGCAGTGTGGACAAGCACATGCAATAACTGATGTGTGCTAGGGTCACTAGTATGCATCATACAGCTGAGAGCGGGGCACAAATGCACGCAAGCAGTGTGGACAAGCACATGCAATAACTGACGTGTGCTAGGGTCACTAGGATGCATCATACAGGAGGGAGCAGGGCAGGAAAGACTCAGAATCTTACTTTTCTTTACAGACCAACATTCGGTGGAGGAGGTCACTGCATTCTTCCGAAATCTTGATATCAGGAGGGATGGACCAATCTATGGCCAAGATGCGAGCCATGGCAATATGCTTATGTTGCTCATCTTCCAGCTTGGCCTGCATTGATGGTGTGGACAGGAGTTAGGCACCAGCACCCTATATTTTGGAATTGCCTCAATATCTCTATTTTTTGCCAGTTGGCCCTGCAAAGACTGTCATACATAAGAATACACCACCACCACCACCACCACCGCAAATACCACCATCATCACGAGTTCTTGCATGCTCAAGGAAATACCTAACCTCCAGAAATTGGAATAGGCATGTAAATTGAGGTGAAAATCACAGCTTTTCGTTTTGGCTACTAGCAGCAGCTTTTAGGCAGCTCCTCTGGCTTGCTACCCCGCTTAACCCAGAGGCAACGTAATGCATCTGGAAGCTGGCTGAATCAGCTCTCCAGTTCAGTTTAAATCTTGGGACTTATCCAAGTGGCTGGCTCAGGGAGCTGCCTGGAAGCTGCTGCTGATGGCGAAAAATAAATGCCATGGTGAAAATACCTTGAGAAGTTCTCACCTGCTCTGCACTCGCGAACGGATAGCGCTGAAAGAGCATCACATACAGCATCACCCCACAGGACCAGATATCTGCAGCTGCGCCGTCATAAGCCGTAGTTGTCTGGATAACTTCAGGTGCCATGTAGGCTAGAGTGCCCACTCTTGTCTTTGGTGCTGACATGCAGTGTGCCTTAAGGGGACGTGAAGGAGGGCATGGGACATATGAAAGTGCTCAGTTTCAGATGCAAGACTGGATTAAGTCAGCCGTGTGATTGGGGTTGGAGAAATCCTTCATGGTTACGATTTTAGTCTTGGCAAGGCTCTTAAGTTGCCACATGAAATCATCATACTCTAAAAACATTTGAGCACTAATTCTTCCAGTATCCAGCAGGAACTTACAAAATATATATTCAGTACACCTTGCTCACTCGTTCTCACCTTGCTATAGTCAGAAGGAAGCAGTCCAAAATCAGAGCGCCATGTCACAAGTGGAGTGGTGGGATACGCAGAGGAAGGGGGCACATGAGAGGTTAGTGATATCTGATGATGAGTCTTAGGGTTTAGGGTTTAGGGTTTAGGGTTTAGGGTTTAGGGTTTAGGTTTATGTTTAGGTTTTTAGGGTTTAGGGTTAGGGTTTAGGGTGAGGGTATTAGGTTTATGGTTTAGGATTTAGGGTTTAGGTTTGGTTTTGGGTTTAGGGTTTTAAGGTTTAGGGTTTGAGGTTCTAGGGTTTCGGGGTTAGGGTTTTAGTGTTAGTGGTTTAGGGGTTTAGGGTTTAGGTGTTTAGGGTTAGGGTTTAGGTTTTAGGGGTTCTTAGGTTTATGGTTTAGTTCTAGGGTTTAGGTATTTAGGGTTTAGGGTTTAGGGGTTTTAGGGTTATCAGGGTTTAGTTTAGGGTTTAGGGTTTAGGTTTTAGGGTTTAGGTTTTAGTTAGGTTTAGGGTTTTTAGGGTTTAGGGTTTAGGGTTTTAGGGTTAGGGTTTATGGGTTTAGGGTTTAGGGGTTTTGGTTTTAGGGTTTGGGGTTTACATTGTTTATTTAGTTTAGGGTTTGTCGTTTAGCGGGTGTTAGGGGTTTAAGGGTTAGGTTTAGGTTTGGGTTTAGGGTTTAGGGTTTAGGTTTAGGGTTTCGGGTTTAGGGTTTAGGGTTTAGGGTTTAGTGTTTGTGGTTTAGGGTTTTAGGGTTTTAGGTTTTAGGTTTAGGTGTTTGAGGGTTAGGTTTAGGGGTTTGGGGTTTCGGTTTCGGGATTTAGGTTTAAGGTGTAGGGTTTTAGGTTTAGGGTTGTTTAGGTTTGTGGTTTAGGGTTTTAGGGTTTAGGGTTTATGTTTTATGTTAGGTTTAGGGTTTAAGGTTTAGGTTTAGGTTCTAGGGTTAGGGTTTAGGGTTTGAGAGGGTTTAGGTTAGGTTTAAGTTTATTAAGGGTTACGGGTTTAGGGTTTAGGGTTTAGGGTTTAGGTTGATGGGTTTTGTGCTTTAGGGTTTAAGGTGTAGGGTTTAGGTTTAGGGTTTAGAGGGTGAGGGTTTAGGGTTTTAAGTGTTTTGGTTGGGTTTAGGGTTTAGTTTCAGGGTTTAGGTTTTACGTGTTTAGGTTTATGTTTTTTTAGGTTTTAGGGTTGAGTGTTTCTGGTTAGGTTTTATGTTTTTTAGGTTTTAGTGTTTAGGGTTAGGGTTAGGGTTTAGGGTTAGGGTTTCGGGTTTAGGTTTTCGGTTTAGTGTTTATGGTTTAGGGTTTAGGGTTTAGGGTTTAGGGTTAGGAGTTTAGGGTTAGGGTTAGGGTTATGTGTTTAGGTTTAGGGTTAGGGTTTAGGGTTTAGGGGTTTTAGGGTTTTAGGGCTTAGGGTTTTAGGGTTTAGTTTTGTAGGGTTTAGGGTTGTAGGGTTTAGTGTTTATGGTTTATGGTTCTTAAAGGGGTTAGGGTTTTAGGGTTTGAGGTGTTTAGAGTAGGTTTATGTGTTTATGGTTTTAGGGTTAGGGTTATATGGTTTAGGGTTAGGGTTTAGGGGTGAGGGTTTAGGGTTTTACGTGGGTTTAGGGTTTAGGTTTTAGGGTTTGGTTTAAGGGTTTAGTGGTTTATGTTTAGGGTGTATGTTTTAGGGTTTAGGGTTTAGGGTTTAGGGTTTAGTGGTTAGTTTAGGGTTTAGGGTTGAGGGTTTAAAGGTTTTTGGTTTTATGTTTGGGTTTAGGTTAGGCGTTTTAGGTTTAGGGTTTAATGGTTTAGGGTTTAGGGTTTTAGGGGTTTAGTGTTTAGGTTAGGGGTTTAGGGTTTAGGGTTTAGGGTTTAGGGTTTAGGGTTTTGTTTCGGCTTTAGGGTTTAGTTTTTAGGGTTTAGGTTTTAGGGTTTAGGGGTTTATTATGTTTTCGGGTTTATGTTTAGGGGTTTAGGGGTTAAGGGTTTAGGGTTTAGGGTTTAAGTTTCAGGGTTTAGGGTTTAGGGT
>JACBWV010000338.1:7436788-7474288 GCA_013435795.1 Chlamydomonas sp. ICE-L | reverse complement strand
TATTTTATATCGCATGACAGGAGACAGCTCGCACGTGGTGGTGATCTCAAAATTAATAAGGTGGGGCTGCGTGAGCGTTGGTGAAAGAAAACCTACGTTATTATTTTCTTTGTTTTGTATTGCATGACAGACGACAGCTCGCACATGGTGGTGATCTAAAAAATAAAAAGGTGAGCCTGCGTGAGCGTTGGTGAAAGCAGACCTACGTTTTTATTTTGTATTGCACAACACACGACAGCTGGCGCATGGTGGTGATCTCACAATTAAAAAGGTGAGGCTGTGTTAGCATTGGTGAAAGCAGACCTACGTTTTATCACACACCACACGACAGCTCACGGATGGTGGTGATCTCACAATTAAAAAGGTGAGGCTGTGTCTGGGCTGTGTTAGCATTGGTGAAATTATACCTACGTTTTATCGCACAACACACCACAGCTCGCGCATGGTGGTGGGCTACTCAGATGGAAGCATCAAAATGTGAAGATGGGACTCGAAATAAAAAGTGAGGAATGGGGAAAGCCGAGGCAAAGGGCACCTATACATGCCTCTGGTATTAATAAATGCATAGTATGCCTTATTGCGAGGCGTGAGGTTCAGGGGGCCAGCCCGTATGCTTTCACTGGTTTCACTTTTGCTTTTACTATTTATTCATTTTATTCATTTATTGCTTGTCCAGGTGTGGGAGCACTGGTGCCACACGGCGCCAGTGGTGCAGTGGAGCGCCTCATATTAAGGCGTACTATTCATTTATTTATTTATTTATTTATTTATAGCTTGTAGCTTGGAGCTCTGGTGCCACACGACGCCTGTGGTGCAGCTTAGCGCCTCACAATAAGGCGTACTATTTATTCATTTATTTGTTTGTTTATTTGTGTTATATATTTACTGCTTGTCCAGGTGTGGGAGCTCTGGTGCCACACCAGCCGATGGTGCAGCTGAGCGGGTTATATTAAGGCATACTATTTATTATATTTTTATTGCCATTATTATTGCTTTTCCAGGTGTAGGAGCACTGACGCCACACTTTTTTTATTGCTTGTCCAGGTGTTAGAGCACTGGGGCCACTTAGCGCCTGTGGTGCAGCTGAGCGCCTCGTATTAAGGCATACTATTTGTTGTATTTATTTATTTATTGCTTGTCCAGGAGTGGGAGCACTGGCGCCTCGCAACGCCTGTGGTGCAGCTGAGCGCCTCATGTCAAGGCGTACTATTTATTTATGTATTTATTTTTATATTGCTTGTCCAGGTGTGGGATAGATAATATCAAGGCGTACAATTTATGTATTTCTTTCTTTCTTTCTTTATTTATTCTTTATATATTTCTTTATTTCTTTCATTGTTTATGTATTTATGTCTTTCTTTCTTTCTTTCTTTCTTTATTATTTATAAATTTATCTATTTCTTTCATTGTTTATGTATTTATGTATTTCTTTCTTTCTTTCTTTCTTTCTTTATTATTTATATATTTTTTTATTTCTTTCATTGTTTATGTATTTATGTATTTCTATAATTCTTTCTTTCTTTATTATTTATATATTTCTTTATTTCTTTCATTGTTTATGTATTTATGTATTTCCTTATTTCTTTATTATTTATATCTTTCTTTATTTCTTTTATTGTTTATGTATTTATGCATTTATTTATTTGTTGCTTGTCCAGGTGTGGGGCACTGGTGCCACACGACTCTGGTGGTGCAGCTGAGCGCCTCGTATTAAGGCATATTATTTTATTTATTGTATTTTTATTGTATTTATTATTGCGTGTCCAGGTGGGCAATGGTCCCACATGACGCCTGTGGTGCAGCTGAGTGCCTCATGCCAAGGCGTGCAATTTATGTATTTGTTTATTTATTTATTTATATATTTCTTCATTTATTTCATTATTTATGTATGTATGTATGTATTTATTTATTTATTTATGTATTTATTTATTTATTTATTTATTTATTTATTTATTTATTTATTTATTTCATTATTTATTTATTTATTTATTTATTTATTTATTTGTTGCTTGCCCAGGTGTGTGGGCACTAGTGCCACACGGCTCAGGTGGTGCAGCTGAGCGCCTCGTATTAAGGCGTGCTATTTATTGTATTTATTTACTTTTTTTTTTTTTTTAATTAACACATTTATTTGCGTATTGCTTGTCCAGGTGTGGGAGCACTGGCGCCACACGACGCCTGTGGTGCAGCTGAGTGCATCGCCAAGACGAACTCTGGTGGCTTCTGGTAGTCGGGATGGCACTGTCCTTCTAACTTGCCTTACTACCGGCTCAGTTCTGGCAGACATCCCAATCTCCAACGGAACCATCACGGGAATTCATTTCACTAGCTCAGGTGTGTAGCTCTCATTTCACTAGCTCAGGCTCTTCACTAGCTCAGGCGCTTCATTTCACTAGCTCAGGCTCTTCATTAGCTCAGGCGCTTTACTAGCTCAGGCGCTTCATTTCACTAGCTCAGGCTCTTCACTAGGTCAGGCTCTTCACTAGCTCAGGCGCTTTACTAGCTCAGGCGCTTCATTTCACTAGCTCAGGCTCTTCACTAGCTCAGGCGCTTTACTACCTCAGGCGCTTCATTTTCACTTGCCCAGCGCTTCAGTTCACTAGTCAGGCTCTTCACTAGACTCAGGGCGCTTTAACTAGTCGGGCGCTTACATTTCACTTAGTCAGGCTTCGTCAACTAGCTCAGGCGCTTACTAGCTCAGCGCGCTTTCATTTCACTAGCTCAGGCTCTTCACTAGCTCAGGCGCTTTACTACCTCAGGCGCTTCATTTCACTAGCCCAGGCGCTTCATTTCACTAGCTCAGGCTCTTCACTAGCTCAGGCGCTTTACTAGCTCAGGCGCTTCATTTCACTAGCTCAGGCTCTTCACTAGCTCAGGCGCTTTACTAGCTCAGGCGCTTCATTTCGCTAGCCCAGGCGCTTCATTTCACTAGCTCAGGCTCTTCACTAGCTCAGGCGCTTTACTAGCTCAGGCGCTTCATTTCACTAGCTCAGGCTCTTCACTAGCTCAGGCGCTTTACTAGCTCAGGCGCTTCATTTCGCTAGCCCAGGCGCTTCATTTCACTAGCTCAGGCTCTTCACTAGCTCAGGCGCTTTACTAGCTCAGGCGCTTCATTTCACTAGCTCAGGCTCTTCACTAGCTCAGGCGCTTTACTAGCTCAGGCGATTCATTTCGCTAGCCCAGGCGCTTCATTCATAGCTCAGGCTCTTCACTCAGCTTCAGCGCTTTTTACTAGCTCAGGCGCTTCATTTCACTAGCCAGGCGCTTCATTTTCACTAGCTCAGGCTCTTCACTAGCTCAGGCGCTTTACTAGCTCAGGTGCTTCATTTCACTAGCTCAGGCTCTTCACTAGCTCAGGCGCTTTACTAGCTCAGGCGCTTCATTTCACTAGCTCAGGCTCTTCACTAGCTCAGGCGCTCTACTAGCTCAGGCGCTTCATTTCACTAGCTCAGGCTCTTTACTAGCTCAGGTGTGTATGTATGTATGAAACAGTTCAGGGGATGGCCAACTAGGCTAATGGGATTATTAGAACTATCACGTGCTATCCTATTTTGTTGTAGCCTATTTGGCTACCCCTGGATGGTGCAATACATACAAGGTCAAGATAATTATATACTATCGGGCGGCACTATATTAAGAGGGTAAGCTTGTGCAAGTCCCTGTAGACTACTTGGCTACCCCTGGATGGTGCAATACATACAAAGGTCAAGATAATGTTAGACTATCGGGAGGCACTACATCAACAAGCATTACAGGGAGGCACTACATCAACAAGCACTAGCCAAAGGGGAATACACCCTGGACTGTAAAACATCTAAGTACAGTTGTGAAGAAGTACAGTTCTACAGAAAATCTAAAAAAAAAAGATAGTGCCTGAAGGGGAGAGGGGTTTTTGAGGGGACCCTCCCGTACGCCGTAGCTGGGGAAAGTCACCGAGTAATATCTGAATAACATTGGAGCTCAGGTGATCTACCTGTGTGTTATACAGTCCAGCCGGTTAAGGCTCAGCCAAATAGGCTAAATTGATTTGCCCTATCCCAATAGTGGGAAGGGCTTTATACACAACAATCACTGGTGAACTGAACCCCAAGAAATCTTAAACGCCGGGGGCCCGGAGTTCAAGCTATGCAGATGATTTCACTCCCAGTTAAAAGACACAATCATTGCTATTATAAATACATTGATGAATATGTCATATATTCATCATACTTGAGTTTGAGCTCAGGCCCTCTGTTGTGTGCATCATGTTTCCCATCCATCATGCCTACCTGCCTGCCTGAGTTGCAGCTCAGGCCCTCTGTTGTGTGCATCATGTTTTCCATTCATCATGCTTGCCTGCCTCCCCGCCTGCCTGCCTGTCTGCCTGCCTGCTTGCCTGCCTGCCTCCCTGCCTGCCTCCCTGCCTCCCTGCCTGCCTGCCTGCCTGCCTGCCTGCCTGCCTGCCTGCCTGCCTGCCTGCCTGCCTACCTGACACCCTGCCTGCTCTCTGCCTGTCTGCCTGTCTGTCTGCCTGCCTGCCTTCCTGCCTGCCTGCCTGCCTGCCTGCCTGCCTGCCTGCTTCCTGCCTACCTGCCACCCTGCCTGCTCTCTGCCTGCCTGTCTGCCTGCCTGCCTGCCTGCCTGCCTGCCTGCCTGCCTGCCTGCCTGCCTGCCTGCCTGCCTGCTTGCCTGCCTACTTGTCTCCCCGCCTGCCTCCCTGCCTGCCTTCCTGCCTGCTCCCTGCCTACCTTCCACTCTGCCTGCTCTCTGCCTGCCTGCCTGCCTGCCTGCCTGTCTGCCTGCCTGCCTGCCTGCCTGCCTGCCTGCCTGCCTGCGTACCTTCCACTCTGCCTGTTTGCCTGCCTACCTGCCTTTCTGCCTGCCTACCCGCCTCCTTCCCCCCTGCCCGCCTGCCTGCTGCCCTGCCAGCCTATCTCCCTGCCTGCCTCCCTGCCTGCCTCCCTTCCTGCCTCCCTGCCTCCCTGCCAACCTGTCTACCTCCCTGCCTCCCTTCCTGCCTCCCTGCCTACTTCCCTTTTGCTTCCCTCCCTCCTGCTTCTAGGCAATCTCACAACCCCCCACTCCCCTCACTGACTACACAGGCAGTGGGTTGCTTGTGTCCGCTCGCTGTGGAAGCCTGCACAAATGGTCAGACCTGAAGCCAGCCGAGGCCGGGGCTTGGTGCGATATCCCTGGGGAAGGCGGCTGTGATGGGCATGAAGCACATATGATATCCAAGATGAAGGTCGGACGCAACAGCCAAGCACACAAAAGTGTTGTACGGACAGGTCACAGGTGATCGCCTTTTGTTTATGATTTAAACCCTAAACCCGGACAGGTCACAGGTGATCGCCTTTCGTTTATGAGTTAAACCCTAAACCCAGACAGGTCACAGGTGATCGCCTTTCATTTATGTTTTAAACCCTAAACCCGGACAGATCACAGGTGATCGCCTTTCGTTCTGAACCTTCAGCGGGCGCTGTTTTGTGTACGGGGTCCCACTTCCTGGAGTAAATTAATCCTTATAAAATGAAAATAAAATGTAAATGCAAATGTGAAAATAAAATTAATACAATTATTATTATATATATATATATGTATCTCATAGCTTTTTTTTAATACGTGTTATTACAAAAATACTTGATTTAAAAAAAACTGTTTATGAAAAAATACTTGTTATTCAGGAGCACCCTTGCTTTTCGGAATGCTGCTCATGTGTCTGCTCGGGTGGGCGATTCCTCGGTCACCAAGTCCTCCCTCACATGTGTGTATTATTATTATTATTATCATACAGCACCTCACTCCCATGGGTGTGTGCACTATTATTATACAGCACCTTCAATAATATGTGTTATTACACAAATACTTGTTATTACAAAAAATACTTGTTATTAAAATAAATAATTGTTATTAAAAAATACTAGTTATTTAAAAATACTTGTTATGCAGGAGCACGCTCGCTTTTCGGAGTGCTGCTCATGTGTCTGCTCGGGTGGAAAATTCCACAGTCACCAAGTCCTCCCTCACATGCGTGTTTGTATTATTATTATTATTATAAGCACCTCACCCACATGTGTGTGTGTATTATTATTAAACAGCACCTTCAAAAATATGTGTTATTCTAAATACTTGTTATTAAAAAAAATGTCATGAAAACAATACTTGTTATGCAGGAGCACGCTCGCTTTTCGGAGTGCTGCTCATGTGTCTGCTCGTGTGGGCAATTCCTCTGTCACCAAGTCCTCCCTCGGTATTCGTGGTCTACTAGAGCTGAGGGACGGAGTCTCTACCAAGGCCACTAGATGCATATCCTACTCCTTCAAGGTAAATGCAAGGGTCGAGGGTTTGGCGGTATCCTGCTCCTTCAAGGTAAATGCAAGGGTTTAGGGTTTGGCGGTATCCTGCCTTTTTGATGGAAATGCAAGGGTTTAGGTTTGGTGGTATCCTGCTCCATAAAGGTAAATGCAAGGGTTGACGGTTTGGCGGTATCCTGCCCCTTCGATATAAATGCAAGGGTTTAGGTTTTGGTGGTATCCTGCTCCTTCAAGGTAAATGCAAGGGTTTAGGTTTTGGCGGTATCCTGCTCCTTCAAGGTAAATGCAAGGGTTTAGGTTTGGCGGTATCCTGCTCCTTCAAGGTAAATGCAAGGGTTTAGGGTTTGGTGGTACCCTGCTTCTTCAAGGTAAATGCATGTATAGTAAACTATTTTTGGGGTGGGTGGGGGGGAGCTGCGCGTAGCAACCTCTAGGCAGCTCCCTTTCTCCGTCCTTGGACTATACCTGAAAGTTGTTAGTGCATCTGCATATCCTTCTCCCTCTATTTTGGCCTGTTTTTGCTAAGATTCCTTGCCAATTCGACCTGTCTTATCAGTTTCGACCTATTTAGTTAAATCTGTGGGGCAAGTCCCTTTAACCTATTTGGCCCACCCCTAGACTGTAACATACACACATATCTGCATAGCACAAACTTCGGGCCCCTGTCATTTATGATTTGTTGGGGGTTGGTTCACAAGTGCTTGTCTTTGAAACTGTTCGAGGTTGGGCAAGTTCCTCTAGCCTCGTTGGATACCCCTGGACTAGAACATACTGTTGGATAGACATGACAAACTCAGCAAGCTGGCTGTGACATACATACAAGCATGCATCCACCCCACTGTTCGTTGAGCCCCTTTCAGCGAATCAATCGGTCTAGTGGTACACCAAATCGCTTTGAGGATGCAGGGTCGGGGGTTCGATTCCCCCTACTGCGGCCCTGGGTGTTGCAGGTCGTTGTCAACCGCGGTGGTAGCTTGTCCAGGTAAAAGACCGCTCTCTACCCGCGTACGACGGGTTCCCTTAATACCACGCCCCACCAGGCGTTATCATTACCATTACAAGCATGCATCCACCTCACTTTTCGTTTGCACTCACACTGCTTGCTCATTGTGCTCACTGTTTAACCCTTTCACATTTAACATACATCCAGCTGATTGTTCGGTTGCACTCACACCTCTAGCTCACTGTGCTCACAGTTCAATAATTCGACTTTCATGCATCCAGCTTTATGTTCGGTTGCACTCGCACTGCTAGCACACTGTTCAACACTTCGACCTTCATGCATCTTGCTCTGCCAAGGTACCAGTTGAGGTCTCGGCCTCTGCTCTGTCTCCGGATGGCTTGCTAGCTGCGGTTGCCTGCGTCGATGGCATGTTGTCCGTCTGGGACATTGAGTTGGAAACCCTCCGCTTCTCCTTCCAAGTGTCGAAACTCTCCGTCTCCAGGTGGGTGCGCGGGTGTGTAGGTGGGTGCGTGGATATATCGATGCGTGCGTGGTCCGTCTGGAATACAGAGATGAAACCCACCGCTTCTCCTCCGAAGTGTCGGAAGTCCCCGTCTCCAGGTGGGTGCGCGGGGGCGTAGGTGGGTGCGTGCGTGGTCCGTCTGGGATATGGAGATGAAACCCTCCGCTTATTCTCCTAAGTGTCGGAACTCACTGTCTCCAGGTGGGTGTGCGGGTGGGTAGGTGGGTGCGTGCGTGGTCCGTCTGAGATACAGAAATGAAACCCTCCGCGTCTCCTCCAAATTGTCGGAACTCTCTGTCTCCAGGTGGTGCGCGGGAGTGTAGGTGGGTGGGTGCGTGTGATGTGGGTGCTATGCATGTGTGAGTGATACCGTAGTCATGCGACGTCACGACCTTGCGCAATCGGTAGGAGAATCCCTCATTCTACTAACTACAATTTATTACCCCCCCCCCCCCCCCCCCACCCCCCCCCCCCCCCCCCCCCCCCCCCCCCCCCCCCCCCCCCCTCTCTAGCGCCACCTTCAGCCTGGACGCAAAGCTATCCTGGTCGGCTCGCTGGACGGCTCCGTCTGCGTCTTTGATACCGTCGGGGCGATGCTCCACTCCTTTCCGCCCAACGCATCGGGCATCGCAGCCGTGCTCTTCGAGTATTCCGACACTGAGATTGGTGGCTGCGCAGAGGTCTCCATGGTGCTGGCGCTTTGCGCGAGGCAAGCCGTTGTGTGGGACCTTGGGGGGAGATTCGAATCCCCTGTGTCAGTAGCAGACTTCATTTGGGACCCATGTGGATTGTAAGTACTGCAGGAGAGGAGGTTCATGTGTGAAGTGATATGTGTGTGGGGTGGTATGTATGTATGTGTGTGTGAGATGGTATGTATGTATGTATGTATGGGATGGTAAATATGCTTCAGATTATATGTGTGTGGGATGATATGTGTGTGTGAGATGGTATGTACATGTGGGATGGTAGGCATGTATGTATGTGTGTGAGATGGTATGCATGCGAGGGATGCAATGTATGTACGTATGTGTGAGATGAGTTATGTGTTGAATGGTATGTATGTGTGTGTGTGTGTGAGAGAGAGAGAGAGAGAGAGAGAGAGAGAGAGAGAGAGAGAGAGAGAGAGAGAGACAGAGACAGAGAGAGAGAGATGGTATGTATGTATATGTGAGGTGATATGTATGTGTGTGATGATATGTATGTGCGAGATGGTATGAATGTGTAGGCTTCTATGTAAACATTGAATGCACACACACTTAGACACACACAGACACGTGCGCATATACACGTTGAATACATAACAAAAAAACTTAGGAGTCACACCGCTGGTGTCAGCGGGCTAACCTTAACCCTAACCCCTAACTTTCAGCTCCCAAGAGAATGATCTCGATGGCAGCTGATTTGTTGCACACATCACCATGGCGCTGATACAACCATTCATGTCATTGGGCTAACCTTAGCCCTAACCCCTAACCTCCAGCTCCCAAGAGAATGATATTGAAGGCAGCTGATTTGTTACGCATGACACCATGGCGCTGATAAAACCATTGGTGTCAGCGGGCAAACCTTAACCCTAACCTTGAGCTCCCAAGAGAATGATATTGAAAGCAGCTGATTTGTTACGCATGACACCAAGGCGCTGATACAATCATTCATGTCATTGGGCTAACCTTAGACCTAACCCCTAACCTTCAGCTCCCAAGAGAATGATATTGAAAGCAGGTGATTTGTTGCACACAACACCATGGCGCTGATACAATCATTCATGCCATTGGGCTAACCTTAGCCCTAACCCCTAACCTTCAGCTCCCAAGATAATGATATCGAAGGCAGCTGATTTGTTGCGCACAACACCATGGCGCTGATACAACCATTCGTGTCAGCAGGCTAACCTTAAACCTTACCAATAACATTCAGCTCCCAAGATAATGACATCGAAGGCAGCTGATTTGTTGCGCATAAAACCATGGTGCTGATACAACCATTCGTGTGAGCAGGCTAACCTTAAACCTTACCAATAACATTCAGCTCCCAAGAGAATGATATTGAAGGTAGCTGATTTGTTGCACACATCACCATGGCGCTGATACAACCATTGATGTCAGCAGGCTAACCTTAACACGTCCACCTAACCTTCAGCTCCCAAGAGAATGATATTGAAGGTAGCTGGTTTGTTGCACACATCACCATGGCGCTGATACAACCATTCATGTCAGCGGGCTAACCTTAACACTTACCCCTAACCTTCAGCTCCCAAGAGAATGATATTGAAGGTAGCTGGTTTGTTGCGCACGACACCATGGCGCTCTATGACCCAACACTGCAAGTGGCCATCTATGACACCCGAGCATTTGAGGGAGCTCCAGGAGATAGCTATATGTTCCGCAAATGCATGGCCCTCTCAAGGTATGTGTCCACATCTGTAGCTACATCTGAAGCTACATGTATAGCTACATGTTCAGCCACATTTCTAGCTACATTTCTAGCTACATGTTAAGCTATATGTTCCGCAGATGCATGGCTCTGTCAAGATATGTGTCCATATATGTAGCTACATGTTCATCTACATGTTTAAATACATGTATAGCTACATGTTTAGCTACATATTCCGCAGATGCATGGCTCTGTCAAGATATGTGTCCATATATGTAGCTACATGTTTAGCTACATGTTCGATGTTTAGCTACATGTAAAGTTACATGTAAAGCTATATGTTCCGCAGATACATGGCTCTGTCAAGACATGTGTCCACCTATGTAGCTACATGTTCATCTACATGTTTAAATACATGTATAGCCACATGTTTAGCTATATGTTCCGCAGATGCATGGCTCTGTCAAGATATGTGTCCATATATGTAGCTACATGTTCATCTTCATGTTTAAATGCATGTATAGCTACATGTTTAGCTACATATTCCGCAGATATATGGTCCTGTCAAGGTATGTGTCCACCTCTGTAGCTACATTTTAAGCTATATCTATAGCTACATGTTTAGCTACATGTTCCACAGATGCATAACTTCGCCAAGCTATGTGTCCGCCTATGTAGCTACATGTTTAGCTACATGTTCCACATCCTTAGCTACCTGCATAGGTACTTGAGTCCACCTCTATAGCTATATCTTTAGCAACGTGTTCCACCTTCATAGCTACATGTTCAGCTGCATGTTCCTCCTCTGTATCTACATGTATAGCTACATGTTGCACCTTCAAAAGTACATGTGCAGCTACATGTGCCACCTTCAGAGCTACATGTTCAGCTACATGTTACACCTGCAAAGCTACATGTTACACCTTTATAGCTACATGGACAATATCTAGAGCTACATGATCCACCTATATAGCTACATTCACAGCCACATATTTCACCTATATAGCTACATGCATAGCTACATGTGCCACCTCTTTATCTACATGCTTAGCTACATGTACCACCTCTATTACTACATGCATACTTACATGCCTCGGCTCCATAGCTACATGTACAGGTATATGTTCCACCTCCATAGCTACATGTACAGCTACATGCCCCACCTCAATAGCTACATGCATAGCTACAAGTTCCACCTCTACAGATGCATGTACAGCTACATGTCCCACCACCATAGCTACATTCACAGCTACAAATTCCACCTATATAGCTACGTGTTCCACCTCCATAGCTACATTCATAGATACATTGTCCACCTGTAGAGCTACATGCGTAGCTACATGTTCAATCTCAATAGCTACATGCATAGCTACATGTTCCCACCTTTGTAGCTACATTCAAAGCTACATGTCCCACCTCTAGAGCTACATGAGTAGCTACATGTCCCACCTCTAGAGCTACATGCGTAGCTACATGTCCCACCTCTAGAGCTACATGCGTAGCTACATGTCCCACCTCTAGAGCTACATGCGTAGCTACATGTCCCACCTTAGAGGCTACATGCGCTAGACTTACAATGTCCCACCTCTAAAGCTACATGCATCCATAGCTACACTGTCCCACCTCTAGAGACTACATGCGTAGGGCTACAAGTTCATCCACCTATAGAGGCTACACTGCGTAGCACATGTCCCACTCTAGAAGCATACATGCGTAGCTACATTTGTCCCCCCCTCTATAGATACATGCGTAGCTAACATGTCCCACCTATAGAGCTACATGCTAGCTTACAGTCCCACCTCTAGGAGGCTTACATTGTCTAGCTACATGTTCCCACCTTCTAGAGCTACATGCCTAGGCTACATGTCCCACCTCTAGAGATAAATGCATAGCTACAGTCCACCACCTTTAGAAGCTACATTGCTTGCTACATGGGTTCCCACCTCTAGAGCTACATGCGTAGGCTACATGTCCCACCTGTAGGCTTACATGCGAGCTACATGTCCCCAACTCTAGAGCTACATGAGTAGCGACATGTCCCACCCTCTAGAGCTACATGCGTAGCTACATGGTCCCACCTCCTCTAGAAGCTACATGCCGTGCTACATGTCCAACCTCTAGAGCTAATGCGTAGCTACATGTCCAAACCACTAGAGCTTACATGCCTAGCTTTTACATGTCCCACACTCTACGAGCTAGAGCGTAGCTACAGTTCCCACCCATAAGAGTACATCCTTAGTACATGTCCCCAACTCTAGAAGAATACATTACGTAGGCTAATGTACCACCTGTAGATCTTCATGCGTGCTACATGTCAACCACCTTTAGAGCTACATGCCGTACGCTTACATGTGTCCCACCTCTATAGCTAATGCGTAGCTACATGTCCCACCTTAGAGCACAGCGTAGTTACATGTTTCCACCTCTAGAGATTACATGGTAGTTACATGTCCCACCTCTAGCGCTACATTTGCTTAGCCTAAACAGTCCTCCCTCTCGGTACATGCGTAGTACCTGTCCCACCTCTTAAGCTACATGCCTAAGCTACATGTCCCACCTCAGACAGCTACATGCGTAGTACCATTGTCCCACCTCTAGAGCTAAAGGCATAGCACAGTCCCACCTCTAGTAAGCTACATGCGTAGTGACATGTTCCCACCTCTAGAAGCGGACATTTGCCTTAGCTTAATGTCCTCCCTCTTTAGAGCTTACATGCGTAGCTACATGTCCCACCTATAGAGCTACTGCCGTAGCTACATGTTACCCCCCATCAGAGCTACATGCGTAGCATACATGTCCCACATGTAGACGATAACATGCGTAGGCTACATGTCCCACCTCTAGTTAGAGCGACATGAGTGTATAGGTCCCAACTCTAGGCTACAGCGTAGCTACATGTCCCACCTTAGAAGCTACATTGCGTAGCTACATGTCCCACCTTAGAGCTACATGCGTAGCTCAATGGTCCCACTCTAGAGCTAGATTGCCCTAGCCAAGTCCAAACCTCTAGAGTACCATGCGTAGCTTACATGTCCCACATAAGAGCTACATGCTAGCTACATGTCCCACCCAAGAGCTTACATGCGTAGCTAACATGTCCCACCTCTAGTAGAAGCTACATGCGTAGCTACATGTAAAACATCTATAGCAAATTGCGTAGCTACAGTCCCACCTCTCAGAGCTACAATGCGGTTAGCTACTAGTCACCCACCTAGAGCTTACATGCGTAGATACAGTGTCCCACCCTCTAGAGCTAGAATGTTGAGCCTCATTACCCACCTTAGAGCTAATGCGTAGCTACATGTCCCACCTTATAGAGATACCTGCGTAGCTACAAAGTCCCCCCTCTAGAGCGAGATTTGCCTTTTAGCTACATTCCTCACCTCTTCCTAGAGATACATTCATAGCTACATGTCCCCACCTCTAGGGAGATTACATGCGTAGATACAGTCCCACTATAGAGTACATGGTAGCTACATGTCCCACCTTTAGAGCTTACATGGATCAACCTCTCAAGCTACATGCCTAGCTTACATGCCTCACCTCTAGAGCTAGATTGCCAGCTTTTACATGCCCTCAACTCTAGAGTTGATGCATAGCTCCACTGTCCCACCTCTAGAAGCTACATGCGTAGCTAACAGTCCAACCTCTTCTTGAGCTACATGGGTTAGCTACATTGTCCCACCTCTTGAGCTCACATTGCGTAGCTACATGTCCCACCTTCTAGAGACATGGCTAGCAAAATGTACCCACCTCTAGAGGCTACATGCGTAGCTACATCACTCTAGAGATACATGGATTCCTGTTATAGCTATATGCCTAGTCTACATGCCTCACTAGAGCTAGATGCATAGCTACATGCCTCCACCTATAGAGCTAGATGCCTAGCTACAGGTCCCACCTCTAGAGCAATGCCTAGGCTACACTGTTCACCCTCTTAGAGCTACATGGTAAGCTACATTACCACCTCTAGAGTTACATGCGTGCTACACTGTCCCACTATGAGCTACATGCGTAGCTACATGCCCAACCTCTTAGAGCTACATGCGTATAGCTACCATGTCCCACTCTAGAGATACATGCGGCAAAGTCATGTCCCACCTCTAAGAGCTACATGCGTAGCTTACATGTCTTACCTCTAGAGCTTACATCGGATAACCTTCTTTAGCTAGATGCCTAGCTTTGTTTTGTACCATGCATCACCTCTAGAGCTAGATGCTAGCTACATGTCCAATCTTAGCGCTACATGAGTAGCTTACATGTCCCACCTTTAGAGTACATGCAGAGCTACATGGCCCCCCTTCTAGACGCTTACATGTGTAGGCTACATGGTCCCCCCTTTATAGGAAAAAGCTACATGCGTGAGTACATGTCCCACACTTCTAGAGGCTACATGCGTAGCTACATGTCACCCATTAGAGATACATGCGTGTAAAGCTTCATGTCCCACTCTAGGCTACATGCGTAGCTACATGTCCCCACCTCTAGAGCTACTGGATCACCTCTATAGCCACATTGCTAAAGCTATCATTGACTCACCTCCTAGAGCTAGATTGCCTAGCGACTGCCTCACCTTTTAGAGCTACGATGCCTTGATAATGGTCCCACCCTCTAGAAAGCTAATGCGTAGCTAAATATGTCCCACCCCTCTGAGCTACATGCGTAAGCACATGTCCCACCTCTTGAGCTACATGCGTTAGCTACATGTCTTACCTCTAGAGCTACATGCTGGTGAGAAAATGGCCTATCGACGGTATATTCTAAACAAATGTTGGGTTTTTTGACAAATCTACTACATCTAATATTATCTTGGAAGAGCTGGGTAGAACCCCGTTGGTTTGCTTGGCTTAAACAAGCTTTGCGCTTCTGGAACAAGACCATACATAAAGAACCTGAGGATCTCATAGAATGGCCTCTTGAGGAATCTTTTGACTCCAACACTTGCTGGGTTCATGACTTGCGTTGTGCTCTCCACAAGCTAGGATCCAGTAAAAACATCAACATTTTGGAGGCTGTCGATGTCAAAGGTATTATGTCTGAAGTTTTTGAGTCATGGAGGTTTAAGTACCCAAGTGACACCAATGCAGTTAGAGACATCCCTGATGAGAGAAGGGTTGGCTTTAAACGCCTCCGATACCAAAAATGGTTCGCAGCCAACAGCAATGATGAGAATGGCTTGATTCCCTTTACATCCGCCTTACATAAGCAGGATCAGATTCGTTCTATAGCACAGTTTAGAATGGGTTCCCATTGGCTGAACACAGAAAGAATGAGGGTGGTGGATAGAGCACACATCCCTCGCTCAATGAGACACTGTCAAATGTGTGGGTTCCAAAAAACTGAGGATGTAATGCATATGTTTGAGTGCCCTTTTTATAATGATATTCGCCTCCGCTACCAGAATCTGTTTACAGATATTTATAGGCATGTCCATGAGGATACCGACTTAACCGTATGGAATGTGGAATTCTGCGATTCCACATTCAGAACCTTTATGAATGGAAATGGCACTAAGTCTTTTTGGAGCAACCTAGCCGACTATCTTTCTACTTGTAGAAGAGCAAGACAGGAAGCCCTGGACTGCTTAGTGGCACCGTAATTTATTATCCCTTTTTTTCTTCTTCTTGAGACTTCTCATTTGTTAGCTTCTTACCTCCGCCACTGTAAGTGGTTGAGATCTGGGTCCTGCTCTAAGGGGTTTAATACCTACGCCACCAAAACGGTGGTTGGGAGTTTGGTTTGTTTGTCCTCGACACACCCCTGATGTAATGGGGTTTTTTGCTTTGTGGGTGCTTTTTCTTTTTGTTTAAAGCACAGAGTCTCATACACCCTCGCGGTGTCAAGTAGACTTTAACATGTAATGTAATGTAATGTAATTGAAATGCCTGGCTACATTTCCTCCACTCTAGACTACATGCGTAGCTACATGTCCCACCTCAGAAGCTACATGGATCAACCTCTATAGCTAATATGCCTAGCTACAATGGCCTCACCTCTAGACTAGATGCCTAGCTACATGCCCTCACCTCTGAGCTAGATGCTAGCTACATGTCGGCAACCTCTAGAAGCTAAACATGCCTAGCCTACATTTCTCCACCTCAAGGCCTTCCATGCGTAGCTACATGTCCCTAACTTTTTAAAGAGCTAAATGCATAGCTTCATGTCCTCCCCTCTAGAGCTACCTGCGTAGCTACCTGTCCCCCCCTCTAGAGCTAACCTGCGTATGCTACATGTCCCCACCTCTAGAAAAGCTACTGCGTAGCTAACTGTTCCCCCCCCACCTCGAGAGCGACTGCGTAGCTACAAAAAACAATGCCCCACCCTTCTAGAGACCTACATTGCGTAGCTACAATGTCCCCACCTCTAAGGCTACATGCGTAGTCACAGTCCCCCCTCTAGAGCTACATGCGTAGCTCGTGTCTTAACTCTGGAGCTACATGGATCAACCTCTTTAGCTAGATGCCCAGCTACATGCCTCACAACCTCTAGGCTCAGATGCCTAGCTCATGTCTCACCTCTAGAAGCTCAACATGCGGAGCTACATTTCCTAAACTTTAGAAGCTTAAATGCAATCGCCACATGTCCCCTCTAGACCTACAATGCTTAGCACATGTCCCCCCATCAGAAGCTAACATGCGGTAGCTACATGTCTCACACCTCTATGAGCTACATGCGTAGCTACATGTCTCCCCTCTAGAGCTACATGCGTAGCTACATGGTCCCCCACCCTCTAAGCTACATGCGTCGCTAACATGTCCCCACCTCTAGAGCTACATGCATACTAACATGTCCCACCTATCCTAGAGCGACATGGCAGTACTACATTGTCCCCACCTCTAGAGCTACATGCGTAGGCTACATGTTCCCACCGTTTCTAAGCTCAAAATGCGTAGCCTACATGTCACCACCTCTAGAGCTACATGCGTAAGCTATATGTCCCCCACATCTAGAGCTAACATGCGTAGCTACATGAAACAATGTCCCCACCCTTAGAGCCTACATGCGTAGCTACATGTTGTCCCACCTCTAGAGCTACATGGATCAACCCTCCTATAGCTATATGCCATCCTAGCTACGTGGCCTCACCTGGGGGGGTCTAGAAGCTAGATGCCTTTTAAGCTACATCCTCACCTCTAGACCTGAGCCTAGCTAGCAATGTCCGCACCATCTTAGAGCCTACATGCCTAGCACATTTCCCACCGCTAGAGCTACATCGTAGCTACCTGAATGTCCCACCTCTAGAGCTACATGCGTAGCTACATGCCCCACCTCTAGAGCTACATGTCCCACCTCTAGAGCTACATGCGTAGCTACATGTCCCACCTCTAGAGCTACATGCATAGCTACATGTCTTACCTCTAGAGCTACATGGATCAACCTCTTTAGCTAGATGCCTAGCTTCATGCCTCACCTCTAGAGCTAGATGCCTAGCTACATGTCCCACCTCTAGAGCTACATGCGTAGCTACATGTCCCACTTTTAGAGCTACATGCATAGCTACATGTCCCCCCTCTAGAGCTACATGCGTAGCTACATGTCCCCCCTCTAGAGCTACATGCGTACCTACATGTCCCACCTCTAAAGCTACATGCGTAGCTATATGTGCCCCACCTTCTAGAAGCTACAGGGGCCCTAGCTACATGTCCCCCCTCTAGAGCTAACAATGCGTATCTACATGTCCACCTCTAGAGCTACAATGCGTAGGCTAACCCCTGCGTGCGGACATGGGTCCCAGCCTCTCAGATCTACATGCAAGCTACATGTCCACGAACCCTCTAGAGCTACATGCGTAGCTACATGTCCCCCCCTCTAGAGCTACATGCGTAGCTACATGTCCCACCTCTAGACACTGATCAACCTCTATACTACATGCGGATCTACATTTCCACCTCTATGAGCTAACATGCGCTACATTTCCCACCTCTAGAGCTACATTCGTACTACATGTCCCACCTCTGAGCTACATGCGTAGCTACTGTCTACACCTCTAGAGCTACATGCGTAGCTACATGTCCCACCTCTAGAGCTACATGCGTAGCTACATGTCCCACCTCTAGAGCTACATGCCTAGCTACATGTCCCACCTCTAGAGCTACATGCGTAGCTACATGTCCCACCTCTAGAGCTACATGGATCAACCTCTATAGCTACATGCCTAGCTACATGCCTCACCTCTAGAGCTAGATGCCTAGCTACATGCCTCACCTCAAGAGCAAGATCCCTAGCTACATGTCCCACCTCTAGAGCTACATGCCTAGCTACATGTCCCACCTCTAGAGCTACATGCCTAGCTTCTTGTCCCACCTCTAGAGCTACATGCGTAGCTACATGTCCCCCCTTTAGAGCTACATGCGTAGCTACATGCCCCACCTCTAGAGCTACATGCGTAGCTACATGTCCCACCTCTAGAGCGACATATCGTAGCTACAACATGTCCCACCTCTAGAGCTACGGCGTAGCTACCTGTCTTATCTAGATCTTACATGAAGATGAATCAACCCTGTTAGCTAGATGCCCTGCTCATCCTCACCTCTAGAGCTAATTAGCTACATGTCCCACCTCTAGAGCTACAGCGTACACATGTCTCACCTCTAAGCTACATGCATGCTTACATGTCCCCCTCTAGAGCTACATGCGTAGCTACATGTCCCACCTCTAGAGCTACATGGATCAACCTCTATAGCTTGATGCCTAGCTACATGCCTCACCTCTAAGCAATGCCTCAACCTCTAGCGCTAAATGCGTCTACACATGTCGCACCTCCTAGAGCTACATGCGTAGCTACATGTTCCCACCTCTAAACTACATGCCTAGCTACATGTCCCCCCTCTATAGCTACATGCATAGTCGACATGTCCCCACCTCTATAGCTACAGGCGTGGCTACATTTCCCACCTCTAGGAGCTAATCATGCGTAGCTATCTATATCCCACCTCTAGAGGCTAGCATGCCTAGCTACATGTCCTAACCTCTAGAGCTACATGCGGAGCTACATTCCACTCTATATCTTAACATGGATCACCTGTAGCTATATGCCTAGCTACATGCCTCACCTCTAGAGCTAGATGCCTAGCTACATGCCTCACCTCTAGAGCTAGATGCCCTAGCTATATGTCCCAACCGCTAGAGCTCATGTGAGTACATGTCCCAACCTCTAGAGCTTACATGCCACTACATGTCCCACCGCCGAGAGCTACACTGCGTAGCTACATGTCCCCCCTCTAGAGCGACAATGCTAGCTACATGCCCCCACCTCCAGAGCTACAGCGTCGCTATAAATGTCTCACCTCTAGAGCTACATGCGTAGCTACATGTCCCACCTCTAGAGCTACAATGCATAGCTTAATGTCTGTCCTTACCTTCTACCTAATGGATCAGCCTCTTTAGTTAGATCCTAGCACATGCCTCACCGCTTAGAGCTAGAGCCTAGCTACATGCCCCCCCTAGAGCTACATGCGTAGGTACATGTCCCACCTTTAGAGCGACAACATGCATTGCTACAAGGGCCCCCCTCTAGAGCTACATGCGTAGCTTACTGTCCCCCTCGAGAGCTACATGCCGAGCTACAGGCCCCACCTCTTAGAGCTACATCGTAGCTACATGTCCACCTCTAGAGCGACATTGTAGCTACATGTCCCACCTCTAGAGCTACTGGCGTAGCTACATGTCCCAACCTCTAGAGCTACAATGCTAGCTACATTCCCACCTCTCGAGGCTACAGGCCGTAGCTACTGTTCCCACCGCTAAGAGCTACAGGCTAGCTACATGGCCCCACCTCTAGAGCTACATTGCGTAGCTAATGCCCAACTCTAGAGCTACATGCGAGCTACATGGTCCACCTCTAGACTACATGCAAGCTCTGTCCCACCTCTAGAGCTACATGGCATACTACATGTCCCCCCCCTCTAGAGCTAACTGCGTAGCTACATGTCCCACCTCTAAGAGCTACATAGCCGTAGCTACATGTCCCCACCCTAGAGCCGACACCGTACTCATGTCCCCTCTAGAGCTACAAGCGTACTAAATGGCCCCCTCTAGAGCTACATGCCTAGCTACATGTCCACCTCTAGAGCTAGATGCCTAGCTACATGTCCCACCTCTAGAGCTACATGCGTAGCTACATGTCCCACCTCTAGAGCTACATGCGTAGCTACATGTCCCACCTCTAGAGCTACATGCGTAGCTACATGTCCCACCTCTAGAGCTACATGCGTAGCTACATGTCCCACCTCTAGAGCTACATGCGTAGCTACATGTCCACCATCCCCCCACCTTAGAGCTACAAATCAGGCGACAACATGGTCCACCTCTAGAGCTACATGCATAGGACATGTCACCACCTCTAATCAGCTTGAACATACCCAACTCTTGGCAGGCTGACCCTCCGTCGGCAAAGTCCCTCTAGCCTATTTGGCTACCCCTGGACGTTGAGCAGAATTCACACATGCTTTACTTCAGGTTTGGGGAACACAACAAGACCTTTGCGATCCACACCACCCCTCACAACCCCATGATTTAAAGTGTATGATGTAGATACCAAGTTTGAATGTTATTTATTTATTTATTTAGATACCGGGTAATCATTTATTTGTATTTATTCTACA
Source organism: Chlamydomonas sp. ICE-L (assembly GCA_013435795.1). Classification (NCBI taxonomy): domain Eukaryota; kingdom Viridiplantae; phylum Chlorophyta; class Chlorophyceae; order Chlamydomonadales; family Chlamydomonadaceae; genus Chlamydomonas; species Chlamydomonas sp. ICE-L. The sequence goes on along the minus strand of JACBWV010000338.1, from coordinate 7,453,552 downwards.
TGTTTTACATATACGCTCATATTTTACTTCAGGTTTGGGGAGCACAACAAGCCTGTTGTGATCCACACCACCCCTCATAACCCCTTATGTTTATTTTGTATACTGGAGAAACCAAGTTGAATATGATTTATTTATACAAGTATTTATATTTATTCTACGTTGTTCGCATACTCGCACATGTTTTACTCAGGCTTGGGGAGCGCAGCAAGCCGGTCGTGATCCACACCACCCCTCACGTCTCGATAACAATGCTTCAAAGTTTATGATTGAGAAACCAAGTTAATTTTTATGTTTATCCTACTTTTCACTACTCGTCGACATGTTTTACTCAGGCTTGGGGAGCGCAGCAAGCCGGTCGTGATTCACACCACCCCTCTCGTCTCGATAACAATGCTTCACAGTTTATGATGAGAAACCAAGTTTATTTTATGTTTTCCTACATTTTTCACATACTCGCACATGTTTTACTCAGGCTTGGGGAGCGCAACAAGCCGGTCGTGATTCACACCACCCCTCACGACCCAATAACCATGCTTCAATGTTTATGCTGGAAGACCAAGTTTGAATATTATTTATGTATTTGTGTATATATTTATATGTATATATATGTATTATACATTTTTCACATACTCGCACATGTTTTACTTAGGCTTGCGAAAGGCAACAAGCCGGTCGTGATCAATACAACCCCTAACGACCCGATAACAATGCTTCAATGTTTATTGCTGAAGAAGCCAAGTTTGGTTTTGTATGTATTAATTAATTTATCTTGTTTATATCTGTTTATATTTATATATATATTCTACGATTTCTACATATACGCACATGTTTTACTCAGGCTTGGGGAGTGCAACAAGCCGGTCGTGAACCACCCCACCCCTCACGACCCCATAACCATGCTTCAATGTTTATGCTGGAAGACCAAGTTTGAATATTATTTATGTATTTGTGTATATATTTATATGTATAAATATGTATTATACGATTTTCCCTTAGACGCACATGTTTTACTCAGGCTTGGGGAGCACAACAAGCCAGTCGTGATTCACACCACCCCTCACGACCCAATAACCATGCTTCAAAACGAAGCTGGTGGAGCAATGTCGTTGGACTTCTCTGCAGATGGGCTCCTTGTTGTCTGCGGTGAGTATAGGGTTTAGGGTCCAGGGTTTAGGGTTGCAGATGGCTTAATGTCGGGTTGCAGATTGCTTAATGTCGTTGGACTTCTCGGCAGATGGGCTCCTTGTTGTCTGTGGTGAGTATAGGGTTTAAGGTTTAGGGCTTAAGACTTTTCTGCAGATGGGCTCCCTTGTTGTCTGCGGTGAGTCTAGGGTTTAGGGTTTAGGGTTTATCGTTGCAGATGGGCTCCTTGTTGTCTGCGGTGAGTCTAGGGTTTAGGGTTGCAGGCACCTTGATGTATGCGGTGAGTTTAGGGTTCAGGGTTTATGGTTTATGATTGCAGATGGGCTCCTAGTTGTGTGCGGTGAGTTTAGGGTTCAGGGTTTATGGTATAGGGTTGCAGATGGGCTCCTAGATGTGTGCGGTGGGTTCAGGGTTCTAAGTTTAGGGTTGTAGATGGGCTCCTTGATGTATGCGGTGAGTTTAGGGTCCAGGGTTTATGGTTTATGGTTGCAGATGGGCACCGTGGTGTATGCTGCAAGTTTAGGGTTTAGGGTTGCAGATGAACCCAAATACTTTAGGCAATATTCATGTCCATTGCAATAGTGATGCTAGGCAGCAACCGAGGAGAGTTGAGTTTGGCCAAGGATACTAGTCAAGCCATTCGGATTCAACCCATTATCTTTGTCAAATATAAGTTGCACATAGAATCTATTGCCTCCTGTACCATCACTCTTACCACACGTCGCATGAAGGAGTCCCCAGATGCGGCGCACGGGAGGGTCCCCTTAACACCACACCCCTCCAGGCGTTATATTTTTTGTATTTCCGTCATGTTTCATCAATATGCATGTCCATCCCAATCTTGATGCTAGGCAACAACCAAGGAGAGTTGAGTTTGGCCAAGTATACTAGTCAACCCATTCAGATTCAACCCATAATCTCTGTCATGCCTTACCAATATGCATATGTCCATCCCAATCTTTCCACCCAAATGCATAACCATCCCAATTTTTTACCAAAATACATAACCATCCCAATATTTTCACCAAAATACAAAACCATCCCAATATTTTCACCAAAATACATAACCATCCCAATATTTGCACCAAAATACATAACCATCCCAATATTTGCACCAAAATACATAACCATCCCAATATTTGCACCAAAATACATAACCATCCCAATATTTGCACCAAAATACATAACCATCCCAATATTTGCACCAAAATACATAACCATCCCAATATTTGCACCAAAATACATAACCATCCCAATATTTTCACCAAAATGCATAACCATCCCAATCTTGATGCCAGGACCAACCAAGAAGAGTTGAGCTTGGCCAAGGATACTAGTCGAACCAGTATCTAAGTCGTGCTTCACCAAGATGAACGCCCATCCCAATATTTCCACCCATATGCATGTCCATCCCAATGTATTCACCAAGATGCTTGTACAACCCAATTACAATGCCAGGCAACAACCGAGGATAGTTGAGCCTTTATTCTGTCTTGCACAAGCCCCAACCCCAATTTCACCCACAAACCCAATTACACCCACAAACCCCAACCCACAAACCCAATTACACCCACAAATCCCAACCCACGAACCCAATTACACCCACAAACCCCAACCCACAAACCCAATTTCACCCACAAATCCCAACCCACAAACCCAATTACACCCACAAATCCCAACCCACAAACCCAATTACACCCACAAACCCCAACCCACAACCCAGTACATACCCACAAAGCCCAACCCACAACCCCCAGATTACACCCACAAACCCCAACCCACAAACCAATTACACCCACAAACCCAACCCCAACCCACAAACCCAATTACACCCACAAACCCCAACCCGACCCACAACCCCAATTACACCCACAAACCCCAACCCCAACCCACAAACCCAATTACACCACCAAACCCAACCCCAACCCACAACCCCAATTACACCCACAAATCCCAACCCACAACCCCAATTACACCCACAAACCCCAACCCACAAACCCAATTACACCCACAAACCCCAACCCCAACCCACAAACCCAATTACACCCACAAATCCCAACCCACAACCCCAATTACACCCACAAACCCCAACCCACAAACCCAATTACACCCACAAAACCCAACCCCAACCCACAACCCCAATAACACCCACAAACCCCAACCCTAACCCACAACCCCAATTACACCCACAAACCCCAACCCCAACCCACAAACCCAATTACACCCACAAACCCCAACCCACAAACCCTATTACACCCACAAACCCCAACCCCAACCCACAACCCCAATTACACCCACAAACCCCAACCGCAACCCCAATTACACCCACAAACCCCAACCCACAAACCCAATTACACCCACAAACCCCAACCCACAAACCCAATTACACCCACAAACCCCAACCCTAACCCACAAACCCAATTACACCCACAAACCCCAACCCTAACCCACAACCCCAATTACACCCACAAACCCAATTACACCCACAAACCCCAACCCTAACCCACAACCCCAATTACACCCACAAAAACCAACCGCAACCCCAATTACAGCCACAAACCCCAACCCCAACCCACAACCCCAATTACACCCACAAACCCCAACCGCAACCCACAACCCCAATTACAATGCCAGGCAACAACCGAGGAGAGTTGAGCCTTTATTCTGTCTTGCACAAGCAGCTGATGAACTCGTGGATGGCTCACAAGCGCAGCGCTATCACATGCGTCAAGTTCTCTCACGACGCCACACAAGTCTACTCTTGTGGACTGGACTGCAAGGTGAGAGCTAAAACCTCACACGCACACAAGCACACATGAACAGACACACACACACACATGCACACATGAACACACACAGACACACGCTCACACACACACACACACACACACACACACACACACACACACACACACACACACACACACACACACACACAAACACACTCATCCGCCCACACGCATGCACACCTTTGCATGCACACACACGCACACATGCACACACACACACACATGTTGGCACGCACATGCACACACACACACACATGTTGGCACGCACATGCACACACACACACATGCACAAGCAGCTGATGAACTCGTGGATGGCTCACAAGAGCAGCGCCATCCCATGCGTCAATTTCTCTCATGACGCCACACAAGCCTACTCTTGTGGACTGGACGGCAAGGTGAGAGCTAAAACCTCACACACACACAAGCACACACACACACAAACAGACACACAAGCACGCAGGCATGCACACACAAACACGAAGGCACACACATGCACACACACATGCACACACACATGCACTCACATAAGCATGACCTTGTGGATGGCTCACAAGTGCAGCGCGATCACATGCTTCAAGTTCTCATACGACGCCATGCAGGTCTACTCTTGTGGACTGGACTGCAAGGTGAGAGGTGCAACCTCACACACACACAAGCACGCACACACACACAAACACACACATGCACATGCTCATGCGCACACACACACATGCACTTGCATAAAAACACATGCTCACACATAGGCACTCACAGACACAGACACGCACACACATGCACACACATAGGCAGTCACAGACACAGGCACACACACACATGCACACACATAAGCAAGACCTCGTGGATGGCTCACAAGCGCAGCGCCATCACATGCGTCAAGTTCTTTCACGGCACCATGCAAGTATCCTCTTGTGGACAGGACTACTCATTGAGAGCTGCAGCTGCACATATGTGCACATACGTACTCGCATATGCACACACACTCACCTACTCACTCTCCCAACCCCATGCGCACAAACGCACGGCTCCCTGAAGGCCTATCATTGTGGGCAGGACTGCAAAGTGAGAGCTGCACACACACAGCCACAGACACACAAACACACAAACATACAAACACACAAAAACGTGCGCGCACTCATGCACATGCACATCTGCTCATCGTCATGCATACATGCATGCATGCACATTGGCGCACAATCACTTGCATATGCACATGCACACACTCATATACAAACACATGCTCACGCAAACGCTCACATACGTTCACACTTGCACACACTCATATACACACGCATGCACACACACATGCTCACATACGTGCACACATGCACACACACACATATACACACACATGCACATGCACTCAAACTCCCTACTGCAAACACTATTGCACACACTCACACACCTGGACACCCAAATGCACCCACCCCACCCACTCGCACACTCACATGACCCCCCCCCACACCCACCAGCCCACCCCGCACACACATGCCCCCCCCGCCCCCGCCCCCACCCAACCCAACCCAACCCAACCCAACCCAACCCAACCCAACCCAAACCCAACCAACCCAACCCCCCACCCCACCCCACCACATGCCCACATGCCCCTCCCCCCCCCCATCCCCCCCCCCTGACACACACACACATGTGCCCCCCCCCCCCCTCTACCCCCCTCCTCTACACCCACACCCAGGTGCACCTATGGAACTGGCGGACAGCAGATAGGGTCGGCACGTTGTCAGGCCACGAGAGCGCCGTCTCGTCTGTGGAGATGTCCCAGGATGGTCTTCGAATGATGTCAGGTGACAAGGATGGCACCATCATCCTGTGGGATACTACGAAGCACACCCCAACACAGGTATTATAGTATTAACACATTAGTATGAAGATGAGCACATGAATATGATGATTAACACAATAGCATTATTGTGATTGACAGTATAATGATTGATTTATTGATTTATTGTGTGGGTGTGTGGGTGTGTGTGTGGGTGGGTGGGTGCGTGGGAGGGTGGGTGGGTGGGTGGGTGGGTGTGGGGGGGGGGGGCAACAAAAACTCGCCAGACCCCATGCCTAAAAATCGTGAAGTTGGCTGAGCATGCATGCATACATACATATGTACCCCCAACACAGGTTATGTCGGTTGCTCATAATGGATCCATCCTGTCCGGTACCATCTTTCTAGACGGGAACCTAATTATTACCCCTGGACAGTTACATACATGTATATATGTATGCATTTATACATGCATACATACTTATGTACCCCAACACAGGTTATCTGGGGTGCTCACAATGGATCCATCCTGACTGGTACAATCTTCCCTGATGGGAGCCTAATTATAACCCCTGGACTGTAGCATATATACATAAATATGTGCATTAATACAGACAGACAGACAGGCAGACAGACAGACAGACAGACAGACAGACAGACAGACAGACAGACAGACAGACAGACAGACAGACAGACAGACTTATGTACCCCAACACAGGTTATCAGGGGTGCTCACAATGGATCCATCCTGCCAGGCACCATCTCCCCTGATGGGAGCCTAATTATAACCCCTGGACTGTAGCATACATACATATATGCATTTATTCCTTCACTCATACATACATGTGTACCCCAACGCAGGTTATCCGGGGTGCTCACAACGGATCCATCCTGTCCGGAACCATATCCCCTGACGGGAGCATGATTGCTAGCAGCGGCACTGATGAACACATCAGCATCAGATGTGGGAAGAGTGGGAAGGAGCTAGCGGCATTGGATGATGCGCTGGATGGCAAAGGACTCACCATCAAGTTCAGCTTTGATGGCACAAGGCTGCAGGTGATCATCATCATCAGCATCATCATCATCATGCATCAGCATCATCCATCAGTCATCATCATCATCATCATCATCATCATCATCATCATCATGCAGCAGCAGCAGCAGGCAGCAGCAGCACCACCACCACCACACCACCACCAACACACCCCCACCCACCACCACCACCAACACAACACACCACCACCACCACCACCCAGCCCAACACCACCACCACTACCACCACCCAACACCACCACCACCACCACCACCACCACCACCACCACAACCACCAACAACCACCACCACCACCACCACACCACCACCACCACCACCACACCACCACCACCACCACCACCACCACCACCCACCCCAACCACCACCACCACCACCACCACCACCACCACCCCCACCAACACCACCACCACCACCACCTACACCACCACCACCACCACCACCACCACACCACCACCACACCCACACCACACCACACCACCACACACCACCACCGCCCACCCCCACCCACCACCCCCCCAACCACCCACCTCCACCACCAACCACCTACCCACCCAACCACCACCACCACCAACACCACCACCACCACCCACGCCCCCACCACCACCCCCGAGAACCCCCACAACACCACCCCCCCACCACCACCACCACCACACCCCCCCCGACCACCCCACCCCACCCCCCAACCGCCCCCCACACCACCACCCCCCCCCCCCCCCGCCCACCACCACCAGCCACTCACCACCAACCACCACCTACCACCACCCGACCACCACCCCACCACTCACACACCAACTCACCACCTCATCATCATCATCATCATCATCATCATCATCATCACCATCATCATCATCATCATCATCATCATCACCATCATCACCAGCAGCAGCAGCAGCATCCATATTAATAATAATGCCACTGGATGATGATGTACTGGATGGCAAGGGACTCGCCATCAAGTTTAGCTTCGATGGCACCAGGTTGCAGGTCATCATCATTATCATTATCATCATCATCATCATCATCATCATCATCATCATCATCATCATCATCATCATCATCATCATCGTCATCATATTCATACTAATAATAATGACACTGGATGGTGCACTGGATGGCAAGGGACTCACCCTCAAGTTCAGATTAGATGGCATTAGGCTGCAGGTACGATCCAAATGGGATTGTGTATGTGTATGTATACATGTGTATCTGTATGTGTATGTATACATGTGTATCTGTATGTGTATGTATACATGTGTATCTGTATGTGTATGTATACATGTGTATCTGTATGTGTATGTATACATGTGTATCTGTATGTGTATGTATACATGTGTATCTGTATGTGTATGTATACATGTGTATCTGTATGTGTATGTATACATGTGTATCTGTATGTGTATGTATACATGTATATCTGTATGTGTATGTACGTGTATGTGTGTCTCAGTGTGTGCATACCATTTTTTTAATACACGTTGTTATGTCTTATTCTGCTCGCAACCCGCCATCCAAATGTGTCATAGCCCAGGGTTAGAACTGTGCAGTCCAGGAATCCAATAATGATATCTTTAATTATTATCATGTATATGGTAATATTTATATAATATAATAATAATTATATAGAAATAGAAATAGATCTTGATATATCTATATCTATATATATATATATATATATATATAATATATCTATATATCTATATATATATATATATATGGATGTATAGATTCAATATCCAATATATATATATATATATATATATATATATATTATATTATCTTCACAAACCCGGTACCCGTAGGTGGGCGGTGAGAATGGCAACATCCTTATCTAGAGTGTAGTGGAGGACTGCCTCATGTTAGAGATCCAAGCTCATGAATCTTCGTAATGCATCTTATATACACCTTCAATTCTGGTCACATATCTTCACAAACCCACAATATATTATATATAGGGTTGGGAAGCAAACGCATATTTTCATTTTTATATGCTGTTTAAACGTATGCATATAAACGTATAAAAACGTATGCGTCATTATTGCACTTCTTGGGAAAAGGCTTTTACATGGGTTCAAATGTATTGCTGCATCGCTAATTTCATGGGCTCCACATATCAACTGTCAAAAAAATATTCTGGCAATTTTAGGTTGTCCAAATCTCAGAAAAAAAATCACGGCCAGAAAGCGCATTGACCAAGAAGCGCGGTGCCAATCTAAGGGATCCATTCAATGCCAATAATATACAAATATTGTCCATGTTCACATCATTATTTATACGTAGCTCCCCTCGGCTACTGGTTTCATACCAAGTATGCTGCAGCTTCTAAGCAGCTCTGTGAGTCAGCTACAGCTTATAATAACATAAGTACACAACTCTATTGCAATACTGTCCAACTTCACATTACACTAGGCTTGCACCATCAATCCTTCAAGCCCACAGGAGCACAGCTTGAGGAATGGAAGGCTAGGTGGCGCTCTGATATGTGTGCCATCCTGGCTATCCAGATCAACCTTGAGGCCAAATGTTTATAAAATGGTACATGTGAAGGGCTATATAAGGCTATATAAAGGCCATATAAAGGCTCTATAAAGGCTATATAAGGCTCTATAAAGGCTATATAAGGCTATATAAAGGCTCTATAAAGGCTCTATAAAGGCTATATAAGGCTATATAAAGGCTCTATAAAGGCTCTATAAAGGCTATATAAAGGCTCTATAAAGGCTCTATAAAGGCTCTATAAAGGCTCTATAAAGGCTATATAAAGGCTATATAGATGCTATATAAAGGCTATATAAAGGCTATATAAGGCTATATAAGGCTATATAAAGGCTCTATAAAGGCTCTATAAAGGCTCTATAAAGGCTCTATAAAGGCTATATAAAGGCTATATAGATGCTATATAAAGGCTATATAAAGGCTATATAAAGGCTATATAAATCAAACTGTAGGTCACATTTAAACACGATGGGAAGTGCGAAAGCTTTATTTTATTGCACATTGTGATAGAGGAGGTCAACAGCTTCCCAATGAGCTATTTAAATGATAAATTGAATGAGAACCAAGAAAGTGAAGTGCCGGGAACTTTTCGAAGTACAACTCATACGTTTTTATACGTTTATACTCATACGTTTCGAGAAACAATATACGGCGTATATATACGTATGAGCTTATAAACGTATGAGTATACGTTCATACGTTGGCCCAACCCTAATTATGTACATAAATATATAAATATATAAATACATAAATACATAAATATATAAATACATAAATATATAAATACATAAATATATAAATACATAAATATATAAATATATAAATGCATAAATACATAAATATATAAATACATAAATATATAAATACATAAATATATAAATACATAAATACACATAGGCCATATCTTCACAAACCCGGTGCCCGCAGGTGGGCGGTGAGAATGGCAACATCCTTATCTGGGACGTAGTGGAGGACTGCCTCGTGTTTGAGATCCAAGCACTGATCCCGTGTATGACTGGCGCATGTCATGGGCAGTCGCCCAGCCGGCTGGCTCGTGGAGCTGACGGTAGAGTGAGGCGTGGACTCAACAGAGGGTCGAAATCTCGAGGTGGGTGGTAGTACTTGCTTGGAAGGGAAGATGGTGTCGGTGGTTGTGGTGTGTGTGGGGGGGGGTTAGTAGAGGGGGATGGTGGGTTGTTGCTGTTGTTGCTGTTCTTGTTGTTGTTGGGTGGGTGGGTGAGTGTTGGGTGGGTGGAGAGTAAGTGGTGGTGGTGGCGGTGGAGGATGGTGGTGAAGGGAGAGTACATGGAGGGTGCTGGTGGTGGTGGTGGTGGTGGTGGTGGCGGTGGCGGTGGAGGGTGCATTTGACGTGTATGACTGCTCATGGTCAGGTGACAGCTGCCAGCTGTTGTCAGTGGGAGCTGACGGGAGAGGGGTGTTGAAGGGGGGCTTTGGACCACAGCGGATTAGAAATATGCGCGTGGTGCAGTAGTGGCTTTGAAGGGGAGGTGTATCGTGGGTGTTGGTGGTGTGTGTGTGTGTGGGGGGTGGGGGGGGGGGGGGGTAGTAGAGGGGTGGTGGTGGGGGGGGGGGGGGGTGGCTTTTGTTTTTGAGTGTGTGTTTTTTGGGTGGGTGTTGGTTGGGTGTTTTTGGGGGGGGGGGGGGGGATTAAGAGTTGGTGATGGCGGTGACTGGTGTTGTGATGAGAGTACTGGAGGGCTGAGATTCCCACTACTGGACAACTGCCCCTAGATCTGAAGAGAGACAAGGGTTCACCCCCCCCCCCACCCCCCACCCCCCCGACCGTCCATCCCTTCCCCTTCCTCCCCCACTCCCCCCTTCCCCCCTCCCCCGACCTTCCCCACACTTCCACCACCCCCACTCCCACGCACCTCCACCACCCACCTCACCCCCACCGCGCCTTGGCCCCGACCTTCACCCCTACCCTCCACCCCCAAGTACGCGCATTTGCCCCGACCTCCCCCCCCACCCCCCACCACCCCCCCATCCCCCCAGTCCCCATCCCCCCAATCCCACCACCCACCACCCACCTCACCCTTAACCGCGCATTCCGCCCCCACCCCCCCCCACCTCCCCCTCCGACGCGCATTGTCCCGACCTCCACCCCCCACCCTCCACTCCCCACGATGCGAATTGGTCCCGACCTCCACCCCCACCCTCCCCCAACCCTCCCCCCTCACCGCGAATTGCCTCGACCGCTCCACCCCCCCCCCCCTTCCACCCCACCCTCCACCCAACCCTCCACCGCGAATTGGTCCAAACCCTCTACCCCCCACCCTCCACCACTCACCGCCCCGCAGGCAAACTTCGAAGTAGGATTTAGGGATGTGGAGACCGGGGGATTCATCCGTGCTGATCTGTCGTCCAATGGCTCTACCATGGTTGGGGCCACAGCCAAGGGGCACCTTATACAGGTCGGTGCCAATAATCTTCAATTTTGTCTCGCCCTCTTTTGCACTACAAAGCGCTGATCAATTTGACGTTTGCGCGCTCTAAGCGCTGACCAATTTGACATTTGGGTAGTATGTAGGGAACGGCTATGTTATAGAATATTAGTGAATAAATAATATTACATAACATCATATAATATTAGTGAATAAATAATATTATATAACATTATATAATATTAGTCGGACAGCCCTCACCAACAATTTGACTTTATTGAACAACTAATATTATTGTGACACTATAATAATATTAGTTAATATTAGTTTTCCAAACACTAATATCAGTTGCCGTTCCCTACATACAGGTAGGGAACGGCAAATCATATGATACTGACCAAAGGCGGGTATGATACCATATGATATCATACAAATTGCATTATATGATATTGTATTTAAATGGCAACTTTAGCCTAGTCAGACTGCCGGCATTATATGCTGACATGATTCATATTCCATCATATGCCGTCCCTACATACGGTGAGTGCCTATAATGTTCTTGAATAACGACGGCATAATCATATAATATTACCACCCCCCCCCCCCCCCCCCCCCCCCCCCCTCCCCCCCCCCTCCCCCCTCCCAACACCCCCCTCCCTCCCCCCCCACCCCCCCCCCCCCCACACACACCCTCCCCCTCCCACCCCCCGCCCCTGCACCACCCCGGGCTCTGCTTCCATCCATCTGATCAGGAACAAAACAAAAAACAAAAAACAAAACAACATAAGCTCTGCTCAAACACATCCACCGGTCACCGTTTACAATCGCACCCGCATGGCCTGATGGTCCAACACACAATCCCCCCGGTTTCACAGTTCACATCACACGGCCCATGGCTGAGTGCGCAACAACAGACATAAGTAGGGAATGGCCGGTATGATACATATTATATCATGTCCATAATATGAATATCAGCTGATGCCGGCAGTTTTGACCATGCCAAAGCACCAGGTATATTACAATATCATATGATGCAATTGTATGATATCATATGATACATGCACGCAGCCTTTGGGCACATCATTATGACATGCCGGTCCCTACACACAGGTAGGTGGCTATAATGTGTATTTTATAGTGACCGGCACATCATATGGTGTTGACCAAAGGCGAGTATGAGGTCCTATGATATCATACAGGTGGGAGGTCATATGATGTTGACCGCCCCCCCCAACACCCCACCCCACCCCACCCTCCCACCCCACCCACCGGAAGTACATGGGATTGTATTCTGTGAGCCAGAGTGTGGTGAAGTACATGGGATTGTATTCTGTGAGCCAGAGTGTGGTGAAGTACAAGGGATTGTATTCTGTGAGCCAGAGTGTGGTGAAGTACATGGGATTGTATTCTGTGAGCCAGAGTGTGGTGAAGTAGCATTTATACTTCCCATGTTGACTCTGCCTGCAGACGGTGAGCAGCCTGAAGGCTGATAGATAGAAACCTGCATATCATATGATGATGACCAAAGGCGAGTATGATGTCATATGATATCATACAAATGGCATCATACGATATTGTATATACAAGGTAACTTTAGCCTAGTCAGACTGTCGGCATCATATGATATCATATTTCTGTTCCCTAGTCTTGTATCCCCCCCCTTCACACACACATCTCCCGCACCCCCCAAGGACACCATGCCAAACACCAAAACACACACTTGCCCAGCGCCACAATCTTTACTCCCCCACCCCCCCCCCCCCCCCCGCCGCACACCACACACCCACAGACCCCCCCTTCCCCTCCCACACACACACACACCCACACAACCTCCACCCCCATTCTTGCAGTTGGAGTTGAGCGTGTGAGCTTCTCAGTGCCCCCTGGGCAAGCTAATAACACTGGATCATCACGCAAACACGCACAAACACACACACACACCACCACCACCCCCATTCTGTGCAGTGGGTTATTGAGCGTGAGCTTCTCAAGTGCCCCACTGGCGGCATGCTGTACCACTGGATCCACACACACACACACACACACACACACACACACACCACCACCCCTATTCTGTGCAGTGGGATATTGAGCGTGAGCTTTCTCAAAGTGGCCCCACTGGCGGCATGCTATAACCCTGGATGCCACTCACACCACACAACAACCCCACACTCACCACCATTCTGTGCAGTTGGGATCTTAGCGTGAGCTTCTCAATTGCCCACTGGTGCATGCCTATACACTGGATGCCCGTTACTATCCAAAAACGCTTGATAAGCTATATCCGACGTGAACGCTTTCTTCCCTTGGCTGTGACGCCAGACAGCAAGGGTGGACTATCTTGATGCAGGCTGTGACTGCCAGCATCCAGAGATCACCCAACCAAACTCATCTTGAGTGAGTCATCTCGAACATTTGAATTCCAATTTGAATTCACAATTGATTTGAATTCGAATTAAAAAGCGAATAAAGATAAGACAGCAAAGGGTGGACTACCCTATGCAATGTAGTGACAGACAAGCATTCCATAATCACCAAAATCATCTTGGTGATCGATCATTTATACATTTAAATTCAAAATTTGATTCAAACTAATTTTTAATTGATACAAATCGAATTGAAGAACAACAGCAAGGGCGGACTATCCTGATGCATGCAGTGACTGACAGCATTCCAGAGATCACCAAAATCATCTTGAGTGAGTAGATCATTTTAATTTTTGCCTAAGACCACCTCCATCATCCCATCATCACCATCCCAGCACACCATCATGCCATCCTCCACCACACTATCACCACACCACCTTTCAGACAATGTCCAGCCAAGACCATCACCATCCTCCCCATCAACACCATCCATCACGGCATCACGCCATCATTCACCACACTTCCACCACAGCCACCTTTCAGCAATGTCAAGCCTAAGACCACACCATCATCCCATCACCACCAGCCCAGCACGCCCTCACGCATCATTCAACCACATATCACCGCACCACTTCAGACCATTTCAAGCCTAAGACATCACCATCATCCCATCCTCACCATCCCTCCCAGCACGCCATCCACACGCCACAGTCACCACACACACCACCCCACCTTTCAGACAATTTCACGTCCTAAGACCCAGCTCCATCATCCCATCATTGCCATCCCAAGCAACGCCATCACGCCATCATTCACACCACACTCTCACCACACCACCCCTTTCACCAACAATTCAAGCCTAAGACCATCACCATCATCCCATCATCACCATCCCAGCACGCCATCACGCCATCATTCACCACACTATCACCACACCACCTTTCAGACAATGTCAAGCCTAAGACCATCACCATCATCCCATCATCACCATCCCAGCACGCCATCACGCCATCATTCACCACACTATCACGCACCACCTTTCAGACAATGTCAAGCCTAAGACCATCACCATCATCCCATCATCACCATCTCAGCACGCCATCATGCCACTATCCACCACACCACCTTTCAGACAATGTAAAGCAGAAGTCAGCTATGCTTGGTCTCACGACCTCAAAATTGGCGGTGGCGTGCCGAGACGGTGTGAGGACAGAGCAGCTACAAAGAAGCCAACAGTGGCAATCATTCGGTGGATTGGATGTTTCCGAGACTGGTGCGGGGCCTAGAGGTGAGGAAATCAGATGCTAGTATACTGGAAATAATCTTTTAGGCTGGAAAGGAGGCAGGAAAGCTGCACAAATGCATTAAAAACGTATTAATACAAATAAAGGTGGCAGTTTTCAGTCGGATGGATTGGATGTTTCGAAGACTGTTGCGGTGTCTAGAGGTGAGGAGATCAGATGCTGTCATACTGGAAACAGTACTTTATGTTTACAGACAGGAGGCAGGAAAAGCTGCACAATGCTCGAAACTGTATTACTACAAATAAAGGTGGCAGTCTTCATTCGCCCGAATGATCTTCGGAGACTGTTTGCGGGTCCTAGAGGTGAGGAATCAGATTGCTGGCATAACGGAACAATATTTAAGGGTTAGGTATGAAAGAAGCCTGAAATCTGCCACATTACGCAAACACGTATAAATAACAATTAAGGTGGCAGTCTTGATTCGTTGGAATGAATGTCTATGAGACTGGTGCGGGGCCTAGAGGTGAGGACCAGGTGTTGGAATGCTTGAAAACAAGAATTTAGGCAGGAAACGAGGCCGGAAAGCTGCACGAATGCTTCACACACCCAAAGGTATAAATAAACAAGGTATAAATAAAATATAATTAAGGAGGCAGTCTTGATTCGCCCGAATGAATGTTTCGGAGACTGGTGCGGGGCCTAGAGGTGAAGATCTGATGTTGGAATACTGGAAACAATAATTGAGGCACAAAAGCTGCACGATTGCTCAAATGCATAATACAATAAGTGTGACCCCTGGTGACATTCTTGATTTGCTCGAATTGATTCTCAGAGGACGTTGCGTCCCTTGGGGTGGGACCAATGTTGAATGTAATACCAAATAAGTTGGGCAGTCGTGATTCTCTCAAAT
Organism: Chlamydomonas sp. ICE-L; assembly: GCA_013435795.1. Lineage (NCBI taxonomy): Eukaryota > Viridiplantae > Chlorophyta > Chlorophyceae > Chlamydomonadales > Chlamydomonadaceae > Chlamydomonas > Chlamydomonas sp. ICE-L. The sequence goes on along the minus strand of JACBWV010000338.1, from coordinate 7,437,372 downwards.
GGGTGTATCGAGGACTGGTGCGGGTCCAACAGGTGAAGATCTGATGCTGCAAGTGAGGATCTGATGCTAATTGGATCGGATCCTACAGGTGAGGATCTGATGCTGGCATATTGGAAACAATCATTTAGGCAGGGAAGCTGCACGAATGCATCAATACTATTTATAAAAAAAAAGGTGGGCAGTCTTGCTTCGCTCGAATGCACGTCTATGACTGGTGAGAGGCCTAGAGTATCATTGTTTGAATACCCAAACAATAACTAGGTTTTCGGCAGGAAAGGAGGAAGGAAAGCGGCACCAATGCACAAAAATATATTAGACCATAAAGGGGGCAGTCTTGATTCCTTCTCGCGAATTGATATCGAGGAGAACTGGTGCGAGGCCTAGATGTGAATGACCATATGCTGGAGGCGTGCAAACATTTAGCGTGTGAAAATATTATTTAATTTTATATTCCGGTAGTATTGAATGTGCCATTCCATGTACGCGTAATCGTTTTCTTTCTTGTTTCCTTTTGTTTTGAAAGTATGGTTAAAAACCCAGCAATCAAGCCTTCCCTCTCTCCTCTGTGTATTATTATATACCTT